>JBAMJV010003104.1:0-142659 GCA_037951105.1 Echinarachnius parma
TGTTCGTAAGGCACTTTAGTCCTCGGACTACAGTCATGTTCATTTTATGTGTTCAATAAAAACCGATATATCTATCTATCTATGAATAGGAAAATTGAACAACTATAAGAATGTTCCGTGTTTCGATTAGTACGAGTGAACAGCTAGGACCAAAAGAAGGGCTAAATCTCTACTCGACATTTGTTCCACTTGAAATAGAAAAGTTACTACTAGATCCCTTTAAGTTGGAGGCTTTAGACTATTTACAATGTCGTTATCATTTAATCACTATCAGTAGTCTGGCTATAAAACGACGAAGTTCAACTTCAGGGCTCATTATCAAGGATTAACCTGATTAAGTGTCCGCTAGAGATTATAATGGCTAACTTGCTGTATCCGTTAGAACTACCAAAGTAACGGTACACCGTTGTATATTACTTGTTTAGTACAGAAACGTGGTCCGACAGATTAGGGCCACACTTTGTTTTATCATGGTCAGAATGTGTACCCCAATGTTGTTGTTGTTTTTAAATCAATGTATTGGGGCTCGCCCCCCCCCCCCCCCCCCCTCCGGTAGCTTCGCAACTTACTGAGGGAGGATTCTCTTTTCGCGATATGATATGGTAAAAAAGAGTGAAAAAAGTCAAGACCCCCCCCCCCCCCTCCCATGATTGTAACTATGTGTAACCTAATGGCATTTGTTTCTGTAATATTATTGGGGGCAACCCCCCCCCCCCCCCCCCCCCCAACCCACTTCCGGAAGCTTAGGCACAATTCTCTGTTCGCGATATGATAGGGTGGAGGGTGAAGAGAGTCACGGACACCCCCCCCCCCCCCCCCCCCTCCTCCGACTACTTGACGATGCAATAATGCATTACCATGAACATGTCTAGTCCTGTATTTCGTCGTTATTTTGTTGACTCTCAGCTCACGACAAAAATGCAAATGAAGCAATATAGATACTGATGGTGCAATAATGATGGTGAAGTCATCCCAGCAAGGTAATTCCCACGACAAAGGGATCCTCGCACAAAGAACACCTGTGGTCCGCTAGTAAACAAACTCTTTTCTCATCCGACCGTGAGCTAACCGTTGGTAAATACAGAGGCGTATAGTCACCATGGCCAACCCGGGGGCGGGGTTGAATGGAGGGGCGTTGAATAGTATACAGTTGAACTTAGTTATAACTATAGGGCCCTGGTAGAATGAATCATGCATCTTGATTTATAAAAAACAAAAACAAAATAACACAAAGAGTTTGAAAAGCAGAATTACATTTCTATTCATATACTGTCCGTGCCACGGTGCAACCATGTTGCAACTATCCCATACAGTGACAACTTGTTAAAACTAAAACCAGGTTCCAATTGATCTTCAAAAAATATGACAAGCAAATAGAGAATTGTATACAGATTATGGGACAACCTCCCCCCCCCCCCCCCCCCCCACCCCCACCCCCCTTTCCTCATGATCCATCTTTTGCATATTCTGTACGTGTAAACATGGTATAGAGGAAACCTCGCCACCTCGGCCTCAGGCACCTCAACCTACTTTGGATCTTCTTTTATTTATTATTGTATGCAAATTTGTCTCTATAAAGACGGATTGTTGTTCACTTTATGAGGAAAGACCACGGTGCATGAATGCACACGTCTAATTTTAGCGAATGACTTTGTCAACAAAGTCAACAAACATAATCATACAAAGAGTCCTCGAACCCCTGGTTCAGTGAGCACGTTTTAGGATGAACTCAGTATACTAGACGCTGAATTCAGACCCTATATATACACAAAGCATTCTGCCCACTGACACTCGAGAATCATTCATATGGCCCCGCTTTAAAATTATTCAAACCACTCTAGTCATCAAGTATAATTATAGTTCTTAGTGTACGTTTTGTATTTCTTTGCGGTCTCGAAGGCTAGTAGAGCTTCTGAGCCAGTAATTAGCATTATTTCCTTTTTAATTGCTCATTAGTTCATTTACCAACCTCACGTCACTATAATTATAGCCGTTATAATTGCAACAGTGCATGTGCAAGAGTGAATTTTATAGGCACACGTGAGCTACAAGTAAAATTATTTAAAAATAGTCGTCTACTGTCTCACGGATTTTTCAAAATTTAGAACAATGCTATAGAAAATAAGCAAAAGAAGACTCCTTGAGAAAATGACAAACGTTGGACAAGAATTAGAATACTCTTTGCATCATGGTTGTTTGGTTGGGGGGGAGGGATAGCCAATTTCCCAAAGGGGCAGTGCGGATTACAATGCAAGAGTTTTAAAAGGGCAGGGAAGAAGCGCCCCTCTTGCCCCCCCCCCCCCAAGGGGCATTACGGATTGTATAAGGGTTCCAAACGGGCAAGGAATTAACAAAGCCCCAACTGCCCCCCCCCCCCCCCCAAGAAAGGAAGGACCACAGCAGATAATAAGAGTTCCAATAAGGTGGGAGGGAGACATTATGCCCCTCTTGCCTCCGGCCTCCATATACCCCTTTCCTAAAGTGGCTGTACGGATTGCAAGAGTTCCAAAAAGGCAGGGGATGGGGAATGCTCGTCTAACCCCCCCCCCCCCCCCCCCCTCCCTCTCATTTTCTCTTTCATAATCATAAGGCAATACTATTAATGTCACGGGCTCATCTCTATAATCTTATCACGTCATATCGACCTGTCATGGTTTAGATGGATGGCATTGGCCTTGATCCAATATCGCAACAATCTATGTGTCAGGTATACCTATTTGTCATTAATTCACCGGGTTATTTATTCATTCGTACAAATACATGCGTCTGTGTAATGGACAAAAGTTCCCATTCTATAAATCAAATATAAATATAATAGGGCTATCAAAAGATGATGAACATATCAATTCCGTTGAAAAAATAGAGACTACTTAGTCTCCATAAAATATTTTATTAACACAAATGCTGACATAAATCAAGATAATTTCGCATCGATCGATATTCGTAAACTTTGAAAATTAAAAACATAATACACAGCCGTTTTGTTGTAAAAAGAGAGCATTCTTATTTCCCCCTATACAAATATTGTTACGAATACGATTTCTGACATAAATGAACATCGATATGAATATATACATAATGGCACAATATTACTGAAAATACCAAATCTTCTTATCGCTGCCCCAACGTCACAAAATCAATAAATCATCGATTCAAATGTTTTTGACATCTTATTAGTTTTAAACAATAAAAAGTAGATCGCACCAAATCCGAGGTACTTTCACAAGTCACTCGTGTAGCCTGCCTATATAATAACCTGTTCGGGCTGATTAAGGGGGCTTGCGAATTATTGGGGGCGCACTCTATATTTGAAGCATGCTCTTTTATGTTAGTGTATATTATTTGGTCAAGTTATTTAGGGGCACGTGCACCCCCCCCCCCTCCCCCCCCCCCCCACCTCCCGAAGATACTGAACTGTCACGAGCAATACAAACGAACAATCTCATATCGTTCCTTAAGTACTTCTAATCAAGGGCGTAGCTGCGGGGGCCTGGGGAACACGTGCCCCCCCCCCCCCCCCCCCCCCCCCAAACACACAAAAAACACACTTGTAGCTTGCCGGTCGAAAACATGTGCCCCTTCATGAAAATATAAGCTCCCCGCTTCGCCACTACTTCTTATACTCACCTATCTCATTGACTTTCAATGTAGGACTCTAATGCCCGGCGCAGACAGAGCCGACTCGACTGGTTGTCATTCCGATCGGCTCAGTTTTTAGTGCCTCGCGACACACATTTTGCCAGTCGAGAGACAGTCGGATGCCAGTTGGGGCCGATTCAACACGATAAATCTGCTCCGACCGACCGGGCCCAACTCTAGCCTGATTAAAAAAACAGTCGGATCGGGTCGAGTCGGATCGGGTCGAGTCGGCTCTGTCTGCGCCGGGCTTTAGAACCCAGGGGTCAAGCTGAATGTACATTACAATGCCAAATAACGAACAATATAATCTCCACGACTCCAGGCCTGAAATAACTCACTTCCTGGTCGCATAATTTATCAGCTTCCCGTCCATATTTTCGTGGATATTTATATGCATCGGAGTTCGCCTTTGTTTTGATCCAAAGTCGTTTATTTGTTATGGCTATATTGATATCAAAGCTCCCTTTATTATGTTTCCAAATGAGTGTTGTAGATTATTGTTATTATTACTAGGCATAAGTGGAATAAGGTTAGAGACCTAGATGTGATGTTGCTATATTCAGTTGCGTATAGCTCTTTGTTGTTCTTTATTTTGTAAAAGCTGTTTTCCTTTACGCTTATTGTATTATATTCATGAAATTATTCGGAGGCACGTGACCCCCCCCCCCCCCCCCCTCCCCTGTGACCCTAGCGCTACGCCAATGCTTATATTGGACTACTGAAAATGACGTGGGCGCCACGCAATGAGCTTGAACGCCCGGGAATGACTTTATATATTCGTTCGAATACTTACACCTTTACAAAACAAACAAAAATAATAATAATAATAATAATGATAATGAAAGCCATTTTCAAATTTCAATTTCAATTTCAATTTTAAATACGCGGATTTTCGTCTAGACAAGCGAAGTATTCAAATTCAATAACACCATTTGGCATTTACTTTGGGAATAATGATCATTCAGGGTATAGACGATAATGAAGTTTACACATGTGTAATCGAAAGTTATACATTGTAATTACAAAAACATACGAGAAAGCAGTTTGAATCATGCAGACGAGGGAACGTCCCTTTCCAAACACATACATAAAATCGCGACTAAAGTTCATCGGATGTTTCGCTGAGGTGTTCATGTTATGATAAGTACAAAATATGTTGGTATATCACGTGCAGTCCGAAGGGGCGCAGCGAAAAGTAACACAGGGGTAATCGCCCCCCCCCCCCCCCCCTCCTCCAACAAAAACAAATGGAACCCACAACCTCATGTGAACCTACCTTGTACCCTGTGCATGGCCCCTTGTTGGCTGAAAAGTAACAGAGAATACAATTTCACCATTTGTTTTTCCTTTTTTGTTTGTTTGTTTGTTGTTGTTTGTTTGTTTGTTTGTTTGTTGTTGTTTTGTTTTGTTTTTTTTTGTTTTTTGTGGGGGGGGGGGGGGGCAGAATCCCAGGCTGGCTCTTCTCACAGTTTAGTCATTGCCCCCCCCCCCCCTTCGATCCCCACACCTCCTCACCGACCCCCCCCCCCCCCCCCTTTGTTTTGTTTTTGCAGTCTGAGTAGGTTGGTCGCAGATACAACATTATCACATTAATCACATGAGTGTCTGTTCACAAAAGTAGACGCCCCCTCACATGTCCATGTACACTGTCCAATACCACTTACCAATATCTGTATATCTATCTGTCTATAAAACCACCTCATGCAGGGCTCGACACTAGCACTTGCCCTGTTGCCCGGGTAAGTAAAAATTGATGTCGGGCAAGTAAAATTTCATAAATGGTCTAGTTTGGTTGCCCAACTGGGCAACTACATTTTTGCTCATTTAGGAGAATAATGTAATTATTTATGGGTAAATCTCATCTAGAAGTAAGCGGGCAAGTAAGTTTTCTGTTTGGGCAAGTAAACTGAAAAGTTATGACTTAGTTTGCCCGAACAGGCAAGTAGGGAAAAAAACGTTAGTGTGGAGGCTTGCCTTATGTAGGCCTACATCATGATTGATTGTATACGAATATGATCTGCACTGTCTTATTATGATTTATATAGACGGGTTAAGGAACATAGTTTATCGTATGTGTTTCTGTTTTTTTTTTACTGGCGCTACGCAACACCAGACCAGCCACAACTCACAAGTACGAAAACACGCCAGATGGCGGACTGTACTTTTACCTGAAGAAGAAGAAGAATGTTATAATTGTTATGGTGGCATGGTGCATGTGTCAATATCACATTGTACATGTCTTTGTAGACAGAACAATCCACCTCGTTATGGGATGGTCCTTTAAAAATTATGACGTAGAGAACGGGTGAAAAAATCGTGAGAGAACCCTCGAAACTTTGGCTGATTTTTCGGACTAATGTGTAACTATACAATATACAATCGACTTTCTATACGTTATGAATACTATAGTATACTTTGGACACGCCAACATGATTATTCCCATGAACGAAATATAAAATCGTATTCACACCACACAATAGAATCAATAATTGCCTGGCAGCTTCATAACAATAACGAGCCATCACGTGCTGGGTGTAGCCTGATAGCAAGACTTCAGTAATTGTTTGTAAATTGTCATCATTACAAACAAGTTCTATTGAACAGACTGATTATGCAAATGCCAAATCAGGATAGTCGGTAAAAATGAACAGGATATTAATAAGCTTAGATTAATATTTTTGTCAGGCTAAAATACAGCTCTAGCCGTATGACCCCTTTATGATTTGAATAATATTGAAACGCGCAGAGCCTGCCAATTTGCATGGTAAACACATTAATACAAAAAACGTGCAGGGTAGAAATGAACATCACTATTACATTGTATTAAATCTCTAAATACCGAAGGCACACCAAAATGATGAAACACACATTTGAATCTTCTGCAAAACACAGGCAGTATAAAAAGCGAGATCTCGAGTAAACAAAAAAACCGGATCAAAAGAGAGCGCCTGAAATTCAGGCTAGCAAAGGGCCCTTGATCTTGTCTCGTGGTGTTGAGTGTCGAATATTATACGAGATCTGATATACAGTAAACGGATTCATAACGAGTTATGCTGGTTGCAGCTTATTAGCGTTATTATAATAACAGCATGCTCACTGTCGATTGCTAGAATTTCACAATCACACACAATGCATCATAGTAATTGGCCGCACAGCCAAGAAATCCATGAATTAAAACAAAACTCATCCCAATTGCCAGTCAGCTTGATCTAGGATATTGCATAGATTAATTATCAACATTATGATTTCGTGCCAAGACTTACATATATGTGACCTTACACCACAAAACGACCAATAAGTCTGGGAAAATTATTATGCTGATTTTTCACGCGACATCAAAGTAGAATTCATTACGGACCTTTAAAACGGTATATAATTTGTCATATTCAGACAAGGCAAACCCTCTGAAAATGAGCGACAAAGATTTGGAAAATGGATGAAGCAGTTTTAAAACAAGGGATAAATAAAACGCGGCCACTACAAAGATCGGCGTCCATTCAAGCGCTGTAATCTGATAATTGTCATTCAATGAAAAAACACACTTAAACATGATTTCTGACGATCAAAATTTCATAGAAGGTAGATTAAGATACCTTCATTAATTCAGGAAATACAAAAATCCTGAATCTCATAATTTTAACCAAATTTGAATATTTCAACTAATTACAGAGAAACTATATCCGCGACATAACGGTCGTTTTGTGGTGTGAGGTCACATAGTCATGATAGTGGTGAAAATGTAGGTTTACCTGCGAACAGGATATCAGCATGAAATAATAAGGATCTATACTATAGACAAATATATAATTACAATTGTATGTACCTCTCGATGTAGTGCACGACATAGTTGTTGCAGAGAGGGGAGGGGAGGGGAGGGGAAGGGGGGGGGGGGGGGGGTGATAGATAGAGATCATCCACGTCCCTCCTCTCCGTAATTCACATTGCATCCACGAGAATATAACATTACAGTACACGGAGGTACCTTCATTTCAATGTATGACACCCCCCCCCCCCCCCCCCTGCATCCGCCCCTCCCCTAAAACAAAATCCATATTTGCAAGAATCGTTATTGTTGTTGGCTTTAGGCTGTATATAAGTAATCTGCTGTGATATGTGCAAAGTGGAGAGGGGGGGGGGGGGGGGGGGGAGGGCAGCAGGGGATGAGCAATGGAAGCTTTAACATTATTCCTTTAGGCGGTGACATCGCCCCAGCCGTCACCACCACCACAACCACCCCCTCCCCTCTCCCCACCCCTCCCCTCCTTCAGATAAAAGTCTTCCACTATCACTACACACACACGCGCGCGCCCAGATAAGAGTGTCGATTGATATGACTGTTGTTGTTTGTGATGCAAGTAACACGAGACTGAGACAGCGATGGTCAAGGTCAACAGGTCCGAAGGCTGAGGACAGTGCATTCAAATGTAATTGTTCCTTACTTCCGCCATAATCATATATCATGTACAATGCAACATGGGCCCCGTTGCAGAACGAGACAATCGAGTGTAAGTTACAATATTGATGGTAAACTTGGGCGTAAGGCAGAACATCATCTACGTAACTACAACTAGGTAATGCTAAGGTCGCTCTAGTGATAAAACACAACAATCATACCATTATACAGTACTGTGGGTTAACAATAACAAATCGCAGTGATTTTGAATCAGTGTTGCATTTTACAATATTTGTAGATCTGCATGTGGTAAACCAGCTGGGGGTTATTTTGTTTTACTTTTCGGTACTGCTGTATTTATATACCCGAGGTTTTACACAAAGAGAAATGCGGTTTCAACACCGTACAGCGCACAGTTTTGTCGCCGCTCTGTAGACCTACCATGGGTGAAAATTTGCACCCCACAGGTTCACTGCTTGCACCCCGTAGGGCCTTAGTTACATTGCAGGGAGTTAGGTATAAAGCTGTGGAACAATGTCTAGATGGGGTGAAACATTAGACACGTTCTTTATATATATAAGTGTGTTACCAAAGGCTACATGAAACAAGTATTCTATGAAGTCTTTTTTGTACAACGAAATCAAGAAAGATTGATCTACCTCACACATCACCACAATCATCTGCATGTTGCGTCTGTATAGAGACATGGCAATCCATGTATGGTGTAGATACGGGGAGGTTTACCCCCCCCCCCCCCCCCCCCCCTTCCCTTCCCTTCCCTTCTCGGTAAAAGCCACTATTCCGCAATGAACATTACGATTATGAAGTTCAACAATACACTTATACTAATTTGTTACAGAGCTCTTTAAATTAATTAGACACTTTAAATATTTGCATTTTTCCGGTTCACATCCCTAGGTCGAGGAAATTACACCAGACTAAAAATTTTACATGGGATGTGGTTTCTGGTTTCTATAACAAACATGGTGGTGGTGGTCGTGGTAAATCATCGGCTGTATCAAAATATAATAATATAATGACTTTCAGTGCGTGCGTATAAAATATAGCGTGCATGCATGGCAGGGACAAAAATCAAAATTTATTTTACGGGGGCTATAACTTTTCGAGCTTGCATTGCCTGCATGAATGAAAATAACACTTTGAAATTTGTTTTTTGCATCGAACAATAATATTATGCAAACTTACAGGGGCTTTTGGGGCATTTCGGGGGCTAAATAATAATAATAATAAACCATTTTTATATAGCGCATAATCACAAAAAATAAATTTAAGTTTCTAAGCGCCCCTGTGTCCTCGTGTATTTTTTTTCACTGCTGCGTGGTCGGATTGGTAGGCACTCAGATTTAAAGGGACTTAGTAACATTGTCGAAATCCTCAAAATAAAATTTTAATTCTAGCGGTTCCCTTATACCTTGTTGTATTCGTATTAACAATAAAATCATGGGACAGTTTTCGGTTTTTCAAATTTCCCTTTCGTTACAAAGATATGTATGATTGAAGTATTCAGATAAGAAAAACTCCGGGCGAGTTTTTCTTCCGTGTACAAAGTGAGTGCAGTGAGTTACTGAATATCACTTTGCATTTTCGCTCATTACTTGGCCATACAATGTCCATTTGACTTGAAATTTTCACACAATACCCTGTGGACATATGAGATAACAACAATATACATTGTACCAACCATTCATCACTTTTTGCACATGTCAACAAAGTTACTAGATCCCTTTAATCGGGGGTATATTACACTCGTTATACTTCTTTTTAAATATAAATTCACACTTATATATTGTGTTTTTCAATGCATGTTTTTTGTTCTGATTATTGTGGGGGTGGAGGGGAGGGGAGCAGGGGAGGAGGGGAGGGGGCTCACCCCCGTAACTAAACCACTAATTATTTGCACTGTATCTTCAATATGTATAGCATAAGTAGATCCTGGACATTCTATATTATGAAATTAGCGTCGTTATTGTGTGATTCGTGACTCTTTTCCTGAATTCTGAACATGTGCCAGAGCTATTTTTGTGATTCATTTCAATTTTAGAATTGTTTAAATATGATGTAAATGCCAATTATACCTTCTTCTTTGTTTGTAATTACCAATGTCTCATTACTCTAATTGCATTATTGACTATATAAATAGTGATTACGAGATTTACTTATTTCAAGAATCAATGTATGTTGGTTATGGCCATGGGCGTCGATATGTCATTGATACCCATTCATCAGGGGGGATGATCTATTCATTCATCCCCCCTGATGAATAGGTATTACGTAAGTATCGACGCTCCTGGTTATGGCTATGCCATGCAGTGAGAGAATAATAATTTTGTTTGGATAATTTATGTTAAAGGGAATTCTTTTACAAGTACATGTACTTTCACCTTCATCATAATTACTAGAAACTAAAGTCAGGCCTATATGTTACACGGTCGTCGCACATCTACTAAACTTATACCTCTTTATACCTCGTGAGTTCATTGTTGCAAATGACACTGCAATTCAGCTTGTAGCTGTGAATGTGACATTTTGTTGAATACAAATACCATTATTATTAAACAGTATTAACATGGGTCGTCGTAAAGTTTAGTTTCGATTGCGGGCATAATCGCAATGTAATCTTATTTAGACGTACATTATGTATGCATCACTCTGTGCTAAGAGAGAATGGAACACTTATGCAGATAAGGATTTGAATATAATGATTAATATTAATCATTAATATGTACAGTTTTGTACATCATTACAATTGTGAATTGACAGAACAATTAATCACCCACATAAACATGTATAACTCGAGCATCTCACGATTTAATCCAGACACCAAACACAAATCCACATATAACAACCATCCATCCACCATTTAGATAATTATCAATATAATTATGTCGAGGGATTATAATAGGGACTATTAGACGTATTATATGTTTTAATAAAAACAGGCTACAAATAGGTGTCACACAGTTTATACATATACAGGTAAACGCGTTGATGGATCCCCTAGCCTAGGGAGGCCTATTATAGCTACTTTCTCAATGTGAAATAAAAACAAAACACAAACCCCCCTCCATTCATAATCATATATTCATTAATAATGCATTGTTTCTTTATGCATTGCGATATGGCGTAATCACATTGCGATGCGATGCAATGCAACTGAGGAAAGAGGAGCGGATGAAAACAAATCAAGAGTACAGTATGTATGTCAGCACGTTGACCTTTCTTCACAGCTGATGATGCCCGGATCTTCGCGAAGAAAACATGAACACCAAAATGATCAAATCGCTCCTTATTTTCGCGGCAGTTTTAAATCATGGGAGTTAACATACATAAATGGTATTTATAAGTGATATAATACTTTCAGGATTGCAGCGATATTATTGCATAGAGGAAAATAAAGAGGCGATGACAATAACAAAACATTATCATAATTCTACAGAGTACAGGCATCTACTTACCACCAAACAAAAACATGACGCATATCCGCGCTGCGAAGCACGAGTTTTCAGCCGAAAATTTCGCCATCCTCTTGAGTTCGTAGCTATCCAACGGATAAGTTCCCAAAAGCGACAAAATCGCCGACGATATCCCAGCCTTGGGCGCAATTTTGAGCGATTTTACCGTCCAAAAATGAGCGCTGTTCGGTTTTTATTCCTCACGTAAACATTGCACAACCATCTCGATTTCTTTGTCGTCGACGGATTCTGGCTAGCCGAACGTGTTCGCTCGCTCGCTTTGCATTGTTGTGATGGCGAGCGAATCAGCTGTGCATGTTCGCATAAGGAACATAAAGGGGAGCCCTATTCCTGTATTCCTCTGCGGTTGAGGGCCTCTCGCATGACTTGTACACTCTCTCGATCTCAGCACTGAATTTGTGTGTGTATGTATAGGACCTATAGCGGAAAAGGAAAAAAGTACGGACCTCGCAATATTCGCTCGCTCGTCGCTCGCTCGAATCCGATCGCTTAATTGTTTATGCGCAGTGGCGACGTGTTTCGCACCCGACTGCGCCTTGACACGTGCTATGCCGTCACCCGTGTGTGACGTCATTGTGGTCACGTGACCGGCTTGTTTCTAGGGGGAATCCCCCATAACGGGAATCTAAGAACCTTGGGGGATAATCTTCATTCGTTCATATGCAGTCATCTCGCCCGGCGCGGGTGGGCACGTGAGAGAGAGGGAGAGGGGGTCAGTTAATAGAAGGTACTTGAAACGCTAAGTTCAGGACTGCGGAGATATTTCACCATTTTTTTTTTCTTTACTGTTTTATGTAAAGTTGTGAGATGGCGTGCTATATACATTATATGATTTGATTTTGATTTGAATTTATTTCCATTTTTTGCACAAATAATTTTTGAACAAGTAAATATACAAACAAACAATATATACAAGGGTATTATACCCTTGCTTACAGCATATTTGTATCACCTGACGAAGTGTTGCAGCGGCGCACGAAACGTCGTGATCTTTAGATTCCTTAATTGCTGACCATACATTGCGAGACAAACGAATATCATAAGCGATATTATTAACGATACCATTTCCGCAATGAGTAATATATTTAGTATCAAACAATATATTCATAAACGAAATACAAGTATAAAATACACAGAAGACTAATATACAACAACTATTACATACGGTAATCAACAATTTGTTTGTAATCAACATAACGTGAAATATGGGGGAACCAAAAAGAAGCAAATTAAGCTTGTAAAACATTTGGTTACCAGGGGTAATTGTATAGACAAGAATATTACAAGAATATAATAAAGGCATATCAGGCTTATTTCATCTCGGATAATAATAATAAATACTTATAACAGGTATAATAATTAGCCTACCAGCCTTATCAACGCTAATACGGGAGTAAGTGATGTAATATTAGGCGGGGATGTGAAACTTTCATTGTTTGCTCACTATTTTGCCAGCAATGACAATATAGTTCAAATTCCTTTTATAGTTGCGAATCGAATTTATGGGGAAAAGAGGCATCCCGGACCAGTCCTCTTCTCAATACTGTCTGGGCCCCTGGGGTATGAAATAAATGAAGGGAAATGGAACCACCTTTGTGACCGGCTATAGCAAAACCCTGCACTTGCCGGTAATTCATGTTTTTAAGAAATTGGCATTTTGTGTGTAAAAGATTATAATTGCAAAATTGAAACAATCATATCTTCGCCGATTTGTTAGAATAAAGCATCCAATGAAAGCTTGTGATGAGGCCTTTCTAATGGTATGAAATCTGCATTTTGATTTTTCCCGACAAGTGCAGGGTTTTGCTTTACAGCCGGTCACTTATATTTGAAGAGTTTAGTTCCAAAAGGTGCTAAATCCACTTTCCATACAAATGGAGTTAACGATATCAGTACATCAATAAACTACGTAGCTTTCTAGATATCAATATTTTATAGGAAAAAATACACAATCAAAATATGGAACGTTTTATTTTCAAATTCCTATACTGGCAATGTGTACAAAGTTGGGCAAAGAAACCGGTTTTTCTCGAAAGTTGAAAAGGTGGATTTAGCATCTTTTGGATTTTAGCTCTTTGTTTGTAAATTGTATTCAACAAGAAAATTTAGTCATCACCGAAAACAATCACAACATTCTCATCCGTCATATTCGAAACAATAATCTTCCATGCTTTACTAAAACAATAGACGCCTATATCATTTAAAGCCTCCTTTTTCAATATGAGCCAGAAATTTATTTTCTATTTGATTTTGTCTGGCTTAATTTACTTCCATATACAATTTTAAAAAGTTCGTTTTTATAGTTTGGTTTTTATTAATTTATTCTGCATGGGACTAATGATCTAACTGTGGTTTAGCAATTACTGTTAATGTCCTCCCTTGAAAACAGGCTGTTTTAAACAGCTATATTCTGTTTATACTTTAAAGGGATCAATTAGTAACTTTGTTGACATGTGCAAAAAGCGATGAGTGGTTGATACAATGTATATTTTTGTTACCTGATATGTCCACTGGGTGTTGTGTGAACATTTCAAGTTAAATGGACTTTATATGGCTGAGTAATGAGCAAAAATGCAAAGTGACATTCACTAACTCATTGCACTCACTTTGTACACGGTTCTGACGATCCATTGGATAATTGGACATCTATGAACACTTCAACCGTAAATATCTTTTTAACGAAAGGGAAATTTGACAAACCAAAAACTGTCCCATGCTTTTTTTTTGTTAATAAGAGTACAACAAGGTATGAGGGAACCGCTAGAATTTCAATTGGATTTTGAGGATTTGGACAACGTTACTAAGAAATACTGTGCTTTTCAACAAGTGTTCAACAATTATTGTATCATAATTATAATCGGGCAATTTGGCAATATCAACATGAAAGTCCGTTCGGGGATACCTATAAGAAACTCAATGTTTGATCCCCCTAATATATAGTTCTTTATCATTATTTTGAAGCTCCTATCCAAACTGTTTTTGTTTTGTCAAGCTTACGAGTCCGAAGCAATTAGGAAAATTATACTAACTATTCCTAAAGCTAATTTCTAATTTCTAAATGTTGTTGCGATTCAATCATTGTAAAACAATTTGTATTTTGCTTGTTGAAATGGAAATAAACTTGACACTTAAAATTTGAAAGCTTCATGCAACCTAGCAATATAATCAACAAGAAATTATTTGATCCTTCTTATCATATTCTTTATCATATGTGACCGGCTCTAGCAAAACCCTGCACTTGTCGATTATTCATGTTTTAAAGAAATGGGCATTTTAAGTTTACATTATGATTGTGTGTAAAAGACTTGTTGAAACGATCATATCTTCGCCAATTATTGACCAATTTTTTTACAATAAAGCAAAGCTTGCGATGGTATGAAAAGCTATCATTTTGATTTTTACCGACAAGTGCAGGGTTTTGTTAAAGCCGATCACATATTGTTTTCATTTTGATGCTGCTATCTAAATTGATTTTGTGTTTCGCAAGTTAACCAGTCTGAATCAAGGTAGAAACATTACATTCTATTTCTAAAGCATCACGAAACCTATAGCAATATAATTATGGAGTCATCAAGAAAATATTTGACCCTTCCTTATTATTTATTGTATTTTGATGCTCCTACAATATATTATCTATATTATTGCTTTTGTGTTTTGCTAGTTCAGTCGGAGAAATTAGGACAAGAAGAATGCAAACAAAGATGAGTTTTGGTATAGAGGGCGCTTCAAAAAATAATTGTTTTTGCGAGGTAATGAAAACTGAGTGTCAAGTTTGAAAAAGCATACAATAATATTTTAATGACAGAATAACATTTAATTGTTAAAAATCGGTTCAAAAACAGCTGAAATATCAATAGAATATAATTATCCGATCGGAATAAATGTGGGATCCCACATTATTTTATACGACGATTTAAGAAAAAATATATAAAATGATTACACTTTTTCCAAAATTTACAAAAGAGGTTTTTGAATAGCTGTTGGTGATCTCTCTATTTTATCATTATTTTAACAAGACATCACAAGGACAATTTCTTATTAAAATATTTTGAAAGTTGAAACCAATGCGTTTTTAGAGAGCGCCCTCTAGTCTTTTAATGACTCTTTTTAAAATGATATAGTACAGGCTTTTTACTTAGTCGTTTGTAATTTGTTTTGCCTTTTGAGCATGGTGGAGTAATGTTATAAATATTAGTTTGTGCAGGTTTATGGTTACTAAAAGTCATGCGTTTGACCAAAACTGTACTCTCTATACCAAAACTGAACTATGTACATCACATGATCACGAAACCTAGCAATAGATTCGTTAAAAAATGTATCATCTGCATTTTGTAAAATCATAATCCTTCCAAGTTAACAAACATACTTTTAAATGTACATTCGAATTTCATATTAAACAAGTCTGTAATTTCAGCACCAGTATAAAAAACAATTAGGGTGAACGAGAGTCACATTTTCGATTGAACATGGTGAAAACATAGTTTCTTAAATAAATCTAGAAATTAATTGTATAATTATTATAAAACTTGACTATAATACAATATCCATCGAATACGTTTATATTCCAAAAAAAAATGTAATTTCTACTTATTTAAAATAACCCTGATGGAACCTGCAGAAAAAACAAGAATACTAATTTAAACAAACAAAATGAATATGTCATTTTTCAACAATAATTTTTACCTATATTATATACATGCAAAAAGTAAAGATATTATTTTGCATTCTTTGGTGCTACATTCTTAAATTGACATCAAATTAAAGGGCTTTATCAAAAGCATTAATCGATCTAAAAGTCGAATATTACAAACATGCCATTACATTTTCAGGCAAACTTTTACGACTTATTCATTTCAATTTTGACAAAATCATACTGGTAATTAGGTGAAATGTTCTTTTCTTCGCATGTCTTTTTTTTTGCATTTTCCTGTTGGCTTCTCAGGTACAATCGGGATTTTCGGGAAGAATATTACTTGTGCAAAATAATTTGGAACCAACCTGGTTCATGCTCCCAACCCATACCTGTTTTGTTTGTTGTTGATCATGTCCTGACAAAATAAATCAGTCGATTATTACCCGATTATTATTATCTTGATAGTATCTATCTTTGATCGAATCCATTTTTCGCTTTATGTTTGCATGCTGCCCTCAATGTTTTATAACGGAGAACAATCTTGCGTGCGTGAACACGACGACCGACGCCCTTTCTACTTCTTAATTTCACAATTTCCTGGATCCCAGACCAGCGGAAACTCCTGACAACTCGTAAGTTATATACCTAAGAGGTGATTGATATACACGACATTACTGTTATTATTGAGACAGATCGCAAAATAGTCTAAGACTGGGTTAAATTCTCGTGCTGCAGCGCCAGTTCCGTGACAGAGTCGAGCGGCTAACGACGTCTGCGCCACGCCGCGACTTCCCCATGACAAATGACTGCGACTGTGCCTGATAACCCCAACCCGAAATGTCAGCACGCCAGTATGAACGTGTGGGACTGGGCAGTAACATAATGTCAGTCTTTCACTGGCAATGCATTTTCTCACTCGTTCATCCTTCGAAGAATGCTTGTAAAATTCATGACTCGTGTAACTAACATTTGTACAGATTTTGTAGTGGTGTTAATTAATTCCACAATAGCCACATCATGCACAAGTCACTTTCAAAATAATACAGTCACAAGTCACAACACATGACTCATGAGAAAGAGCAAATGATGCAAATCAAAGTCAAACCCGGAGTGACTGAGCTGTGTCTGTGAGTGTGAGATGTCTGACTCTGAGAGTGAGAGGGATAAGTGTCCAGTGACGTCATTCAGACAGTTTAAAATTTGATTTCCCCCCCCCCCCCCCCGTTTTCGAACCTTCATTATCACAACAATCTTACTTCATATGATATGTACACACTCAAACACAAATTCAAGATGCAGATTAACCTAACCAGGCGCTGTGCGTAGCCATAGCACTTGCATTAAAAAACCTAGCTTAAGTTCGCCGGTAGGTAGTGCTGTTAATGAGTCCCGGGTACCCGGGTCCCGCCGAAAAATGTCCAGTCCCGGGCGCAAAAATCGGTACTCGATTTCCCGAAAAAAAAGCAAGTCCTCTCATTGAATGCAAGAGTTATCATGTTCATTCAATTTCAAGTGACATAAATGCGCTCACTTTCTGTCACTTGAATGAACATGTTTTCCCAGAGCTCGTGACATGCCGATCGTGTAATCAACAAATGGGTAAATTTCGGGTACCCGGGACTCGCCGAAAAATTATCGCGAGTCCCGGGTAGTAAATACTCCCGAAATCGACAACACTTCTGGTAGGATAATTAAAAATCCCCCATAATGAACAAATGGTGATATATCCTATTATATAATGGGTAGAAGAATCCCTGCATTCTGATTGGTCAATTAGCGTGTAAAAGTTTTTACTAATGCATTTTACTTCAATGCATTGCTCACTTAGTTTGATTTTCACATTTGTTTGCGCCCATTTTATGAAACAAATGCTGCACAGGCATATTTTGTGGATCGGTAAGAATTGTCTGCACTCTTTTAACTTTGGAAATTGTCTAATACCATTCCAAAGTTAAACTCGTGCATCCAATTCTTACCGATCATGCCTGTGCATCATTTGTATACCGGTGCGCATGCAGCATTAAAGGGATCTAGTAACTTTGTTGACATGTGCAAAAAGTGATGAATGGTTGATGCAATGTATATTGTTGTTATCTCATATATGTCCACAGGGTATTGTGTGAAAATTTCAAGTCAAATGGACATTGTATGGCCAAGTAATGAGCGAAAATGCAAAGTGATATTCAGTAACTCACTGCACTCACTTTGTACACAGAAGAAAAACACTCGCCCGGAGTTTTTCTTATCTGAATACTTCAATTAGGGAGTTCGGTGACTTTTGGATTTGTTGAAGGAACCTCAACAAACGTAATATCATTGGAAAGCTTGTAAAGTGAGAAAAATAATGGTGCTTAAATCAACTTATTAGCTTCAATATTAGTGGAGATATTCCAATTTTAGAGGTAGAAGGTACAAAGTTTGGTTCTGCCAGTTTCAGCCGATGGACGGTAACTATGCTCTGCGCGTGCCCCAGCGCTATAAATAGAAAACGCATGCCTCAACATGGCTAAAAATATCAAAATCAGTACTGGGCAATTTGTTTACATTGGATGATCGCAGCTTAGCGCTATTACTACTCCCATAGTAATGTATTTCAATGTGTAGAGAAATCAACACACTTTCATAAAATACTACTTTTCCATACCTTTTTCAGATTCCTTCCTCCAGTTTTAAACGATTTTTCGTCGAATTTTTGTGCCGAAAATCGATGCAAAAATGTCAGCAAAACAATCCTTCAAAAAAATCAATTTGCAAGGTGAAAATTCCAAAAAATTCCGGCGAATTTGGTGTCATTCGAAAGATCAGATTCTGCTCTACATGACAATGGCCTCAAATTCAACGTAGAGGGAGTTTACGAACCCCCTACTCTGGCATGGAAGTTGGGAAAATTTATGCACTGTGGTAGCAAAATGAAGTTTTCAAGTGCAGTCGCTACCGGGACTACCGCGAAGTCTCCTAACTCACTGCGCATTCAGATTGTTTTTTCGGGTGTTAAAACATCGATTTAGGAACAACTAATGCTATATCCAGATCAGGGAAGGATTAAGCTTCAAGAGGATACCAATTTCATGGTAAAATATTGAAAAATATGAATTCTACCCTAGGTTTTTTGTAGCAAAGTTTTGCGTGTTAGCAGATACAAATGCGTGATTGCGGTATTCGGTCGTTCTCCCTACTTCAATCATACATATCTTTGTAACGAAAGGGAAATTTGAAAAACCGAAACCTGTCCCGTGATTTTATTGTTAATACGAATACAACAAGGTATAAGGGAACCGCTAGAATTAGAATTTTATTTTGAGGATTTGGACAATGTTATAGTCCCTTTAAATTGAATTCTGGGATTGACCTGACCGCCGATCCTCTTCCGTTCGCGATCGCTTTGTTTTTTGGAAGTTTTAAAATGTTGATTGCTGCACAAATCCACCATTTTGGGTAAGTTATTCTTCGTTTAGTTAAGAAAAGTAGAACTAGTTACTTACGAGTTAAAAACAATCAAACTTTTTTGTTGATATAGCGACTTTTGACCCTGTCGCACTGTTATTTCAAGGTTTTTCAATTGCAAGTCGTTACAGCAGTGTGCTGGCGCACACCGCTGATTATAGTTAGATCAGACATACACAAATACACGACAATCATACAAACAGTTTGTCACTCGTACTACACAGTAACTCATACATGAGTTAAAAAAAAGTTACCGACGCATGGCTGGAATATACCGACGCATGGCTAAATTTACCGAGACATTACATGGCTGACAATTTAGCAACGCATGGCTGACAATTTACTGACGCATGACTGGGAGATAAAGAAATAGAGAATTGAGACACTTACCATGTAATAAAAGTCCAGTTAAATAATTTTACTTCTGTACGTGCAAGGCCAAGGCGATGACAATGGCAATATCATTATCAAACCATGGAATAGATGGTTTATAGTGCAGTGCAGAGTAGCAGTGCATCCACAATGTACGTACATGCATTTGTGCAGTGCAACGCCGATCAGGAATGAACTATCAATGCTCACAACAAACATGGGGTAGCCATGACACAGCCAGGTGATATTGTAAACAGGAATGGAGATCACAATGCGTCTGTATCATAATTTGCGTTTGATTCTTGTTTTGAAAAGACCGGCGAAGAGTAGTCGCCATTTCAGTAGTCTAAATCGGACACACTATGCACTCGCTATTGCAGTGTCGCTATTTACTGCGTGCATGCCCATGTACAGTCAGTACAAATTCTTACACGCTAATTGACCAATCAGATTGCAGAGATTCTGGAGCCCATTTTATAATGGCAGAATATAATCCTACTAACGGATGTGCATTGTCTATCATTTGTGCTACAAGGAAATGGTGTGTACGTACATGTATGGTGTGTAAATGCTCATACCCTTGTTATTTGTTTTCATGACCATACATTGCAGATCATGTGGATGGTTGACCTGCGAATATAGATATCATTTTTGACTTTTTCGTCTACATCTTGTGAAAAATGCATGCAGTCTCTTGTCAGATTTCAAGTGAACCGATTCCCTGCTCATGTTTGGTTTTCCTCGCAGCTGCATCATGGCTAGAAGAGGAAATCCTGGAAGCGGAATCCCCGAAAAGAGTCTCGCTGAACTGGCGTCGGACCTCGGAAACCAGCCTGATTTGGGTCTACTGGGCAGGGCTCTCGGATTCAAGCAGGTCAAGGTGGACATGTACCTAGCGACCAACCACGTGGGCGGCAGGGTCGGATGCAAGGGCACGAGCGACATGTTGTTCGACTGGAAACGCAGGACATTGTCGAGGGAGCAACACGCAAAGCTGGGGCGCGCTCTGATGGAGGCAGGATTTACGCAGCTTGCCGAGAGCTTTTGTGGCGATTCCCAAGGTAGATAACTGCATGCATGTCACTGATTAGCCAAGGCCTTATATATTCTGAACTCTTAACTTTGGTTGCTCATGTTTGACAAGATTGATCAGTCCTCTTGTGAAATGGATAACGACATGTAGCATTTGAATAGAACTAGAAGTGGTTTATTTGTGGAAAATGAACATTTCAAGACAACTAGCTTAGTTGAATTCATTGGCTGTCCTAACAACTACATCCTTTTGAACATGGTCTTTAAAAGCTTGCTTGGTACTTTTGACTCATTGTTTGACTGGTAACATTCATGTCAGACATTATCCAAGCCAGGAGCAATGTGTATTGTTGAGGTCTGCTCTGTTGGAGGCAGGATTTGCTAAGTTTTGTCACAATGCTCCAGGTAGTTCAGATATTTCGGGGGCGAATTTGCCCCCAGCCCCCGTGTATTTTGTTCACTGATCACAACTCTTCATGCATCACCCACCAGGTGGGGCAATTGGCATTTATAGCCGGGGCACATATCAATGGATTGCGTAAACGGACGTCAAACGGAGAGCTAAATTTTCCATCCATTCGTCTCCGTTCGTATGCGTTCCTTGTCCGTTCCTTTTCCGGTGATGTATGTTGTTCTATGTTTTGTACATAAAGCAATGGAGATGACTTTCATCACCGGATAATTTCATTTCGCAAATTTTCTATTCGTTGGGCATTCGTTTTTCCGCTATCCGTTGATATCTGACCGGGCCATTAGTAATAATTGAGATTTTGATGGCCCTGAGCTTGTTTTTTTTGTAGCTGTGGAAAGCTGGCTATTGCTTAGTTTGTATATTAAACTTTTAGTGGTCTTCTTGAAATTGAAATCAACCTGAACCCATACAATGGGATAACTTCAGAAAGGTGCAGTACCATTAAAAAAAGATTTATTGGCGAAATGCACCACTTTGATAATTCAAATAATTAATTTAGAAAGCCTTTTAACTTTAGGCTTCCCATATTTGATTTTTAAAAAACATAAATAATCAACGAGTAATGGAACGATCCTCAAAATACAATACGTCAATGATGCCATACTATACGTTTCTCGTGAAAATCATTGTAGTCCAATCTACTAAGTAAAACCATACATGAAATATAAATATATTAATTCATTATTTTCTTCCTATTTGCTTGCTACAAAAATAGACAAAAACAAATAATATCTGCAATATCAACAATAAAATTACCCCAAATGTTGTGGTATACTTTGATACAATCTTTAGCAAATTATGATCAAATTGGTAACTCTGCATGGAGCACACGCACTACATAAACAGACACAAAATGTGAGAGAAAGTAATTTACCTCGTTTACTTTGAAATTCTTAGTTAAAGGGTACCGCCGGGCATGATAAAACCAATCCTTAGTTGTTTTGGTACTATAATTGAATACCAATCATACTCTCATGGGGTCTGATATGTTTCTGTAATTTGAGAACAATGTAATTAATTACTACGACCTACGGAACCACGGCTATTTACTGGTTCGCGCGCGCGACTTTGTTTGCACGACCGCTCAATCAATATGCGTACGTTATTATGGTAGTATGCGATTTATCGCATAGCCCATGCGATAGTTAGTATCGTTTCGCGCGTGCTCGTACTCTAGCCACGGCCACTGCATCGCACCATATCTCTGCACGCATGCAATATGTATACATGCTATTGCTTGCACGTTATGGTAAGGGTTAGTGTTAGGGTATATATATTTTTTAAAAAACCAACACCAATCAAGCAATCCGAAATAGCTCCGTGGATAGAGAGTTAGATTGATACGCTAGAGATCCCTGGTTCGAATCCTACCTTGGTCCAATGTTTTTTTGTATTTGCTATTCGTTCGGCACTCGACTAAATGTTCAAAATTATACAAGTCGGAAATTTCGGGTATGCATGGTCTCTGACCAAGTCGCTAATTCACAAGGAGTTGCTGAATGGTTTGGGAAACGCATATTCGCAACCCGCCCGACCCTCATATAGGTTTTTTCTTTAAAAAAAAAAAAAATAAAAAAAAAAATTCCAATTGCGATATGTTTTATTTGTGTGTTATATATGTGTTTTTGTGTAATTTGTGAATCCTGAAAAAAACAACAAAAAAACCTACCTACCTACCCTAATGTTTGGTTGCCCGTTACTCCAATTCAACAATTTATTGTTTTGGCCTTATAGCGATACTCATGTCTCTCTCTCTCTCTCTCTCTCTCTCTCTCTTATAGCTCCGTCTATACGCACTGTGCTGCAGCAGCGCGCGCACACAAGCGATTTTCGAGATTCGATATATCGCAGATGCGATCAATAAGAGGATCGTTAAGTGGTATCGTTATCGGAACTGCGCTGACAGAATGAGTGATATGTGATATTAAAAATGATTCCCTAGCAATGTAGAAATACTTTCAGGATCACAGACTTGTTTTGTATGTTCATTTGGGATATGTCTTTGATGTAAGAGAGCTAAATCTCTGTCCGGAGGTACCCTTTAATCAATTGACCTAACAAACAAGATTTCTTTACTTAAAAAAAAAAAAAGACCAGTTTGTACGGGCCAAGAAATCAAATTTTTCGAATACATCCTTGTCTTGCTTGTCCGAGCTTTGGCGTATTCATGATCGATACGGTACAGCAGTTCACAAAGGGTAATTGTGCGCGAACAACAGAGTACACAGGTCATGCCCGTTTGTAGAGCGAGCACACAATCATAGTTTGGCTTCAATGACGGTACAACATCCAAGCAGATGAGTTCATTAGCATATATGAAAACACAAAAACAGCCTGTACTATTGAAAAACAAATGCAGACTTTATTGGAGGTTATACATTTGAAATTTTTGTGGAGATCAACCTAAGAGGGTATACAAAACAACAAATTTGTTTTAAATTCGTCAATAAGGTCTTCTTTTAAATATTGCTCAAATGTAGCACAGCCTGCTGGCCCGGCCCGGGGCTACTGTAAATAAGCCTCAGGCCACCAAATGTCATTGATACTTTATTCCACTGACCCGAATGGGCAACCAAATATACCAGAATGTGTAATGTCTGACTTATCATTAATTTATTTTTAATTTGACTTTACTGACGAGAGTATTTATTTAAAACCAAAGATTTTCTGTTAGTTTTGCTTTCATTTCAATGTGATTCAATATTTTTTCTTTGAATTCTTTTTTTTTCTTCCTGTTTCAGACTGGCCAGGATCAGAGTTGAACAGCCAAAGTGAGAGTTACATGTAAGTATCCTGTAGCTGTGTTAGCACCATACCTTACAGTGGAACCTCATTATGAAGTGCTCAAATAAAGAACTAAAACAATTGTGACCTGCTATAGCAAAACCCTGCACTTGTCGTTAAATGTCGTCTACATTTTGATTTTTACCAACAAGTGCAGGGTTTTGCTATAGCCCGTCACAATTACAACAAGGTAATTTAAGATGTTGCTTGTAAGTATCGGCTTCCATGGTTGGGTAGATAGATGTCGGCTTGCGTTTGCACCATGTAACAAGGGAGGATTGTTTTGCTTGTCCCAATTCTTTATACAGTGAAACCTTGACCATATAAAGTGCTCTGATAACACAGAGCCCTCAAGATTACAACAAGGACATTTTGCCAGTCCCAGTTCTTTATACAGTGAAACCCAGTTATATAAAGAGCTCTGATAAAACAGAGCCCTTACAATAACAACACTGTAATTTTGCCAGTCTAACCTCTATACACAGTGAAACCTTATGAGCTCTGATAAAACAAAGCCCTCAAGATTACTTGTAAGGACATTTTGCTGGTCCCCGTTCAAAATACAGTGAAACCCCGTTATATAGCGCTCTGATATTTAAAACAAAGCAGGGCTAACAATTATTACAACAAGGTAATTTTTACCAGTCCAACCTCTTCACGCAGTGAAACTTTATAAGAGCTCTGATGAAACAAAGCCCTCAAGATTACTTACTTTTAAGGAAATTTTGCTGGTCCCAGTTCTTTATACAGTGAAACCCAGTTATATAAAGAGCTCTGATAAAACAAAGCCCTTACAATAACAACATGAAAATTGTGGAGGTCCGAGCTCTTTTTCATCCAGTGAAACCTTTTATTATGACTCCCTCAGTGGTTAATATTGAAGAATATTGATTATTTAACATTTGTTTATCATGTGAATGTAATGTAAAATTTTGACTAAGTTTCTGTTAACTCGTTGAGTGCCAAGCTTGCATTTTTGTGAGTTACAATTAAGGCTGAGTCGGTTCGGTCGATCACACCGGTTACCGACCATTTCAATCGGGACCCGGTTTCGTTATATCGGAAACGGTGCCCCGAAAAAGAAAAACAAAAAAAAAATGTTAAAAAAGAAATTAAGATTATCACAATAATGTAGCGGAATTCAAATAAAAACGGAGCAATTGATATCATTTATTTTAAAGAGTGGTTATTTTCGAGAAATTCTTGGTTCGTTACTTCGTTTGACAGTCAGAAATTGAACAGGAAGCGCAAAATTGCTAGTCATTTGAATGATATTGTCGGCGGATGTGCACACAAAGTTTATCGGGACCCGGTTCCGACAATTACCGACATGACTCAGCCTTAGTTACAATACACACAAATACCAAAGTGCAATCAAATCCCATGCACTCAAAGTGTTTAAAGTTATTTTCTTAATTTTATTTTTCAATCATTTATGTATAAAGTATAAAGCATAGATGTATTTGACGGAGTGATGGCTGAAATAGCACTGAAGATCTTGCTAACAATGACCAAGTCCATTTTTCATTTCGTGTAAAATCCCAGGCACTCGAAAGTGTTACGGTATTTTCTTCATTTTGTTTTTCTTCACAAACATACTATTTGCATGCAGCATGGATGAGTTTGATGGAGTAATGACTGAAATTGCTAGAGATCTTGTTAGCAATGACCAAATCCAGTGTCTGGGTGCAAAACTAGGATCAAGACCGGCAGAGATCCAGCGTTGCCTGCACACGAATGTGCGCTTCACTGACGTATCGTACCAAGGAACCCTGAAGATGCTCCGTGACTGGAGGATGAAAGTGAGCAAGGTCAACGAGAGGCGATTGTTACGTGAAGCGTTGATTAATGCAGAACTTAATCAAATAGCTGACACATATCTACCTGAAGGTTAGTGATAGACGTAAGTAGTGCTGTAGAAGAAAAAGTTTGGTGTTGGGTCAAAACTTTGTTTGATCTCTCCGTCAAAGCTGACTATATGCAATATGCATTAACATCAAAGTCTTTGTCTGGTTTCTTTGTCTCAGCTGACCATATTTATAAACATCAAAGTTTTTCCTATTATTATGCCAAACATCATTTAAGATTCATATTCTAAGCAACAAACTTGCTTAATTTTGTAGTATGCACGTAAGAAATATGAAGGAGATTGCATCTCAGCAGTATAAAACCGTCAATAAACAATCTGCAAGTTTGTCGGTAATGGCATTTAAAACAAAAAAGGAAAATTAACAGAATGTTAAACAATATAATCAGCAGAACATTTGTTAAATTAACGAAATTACTACAGCACTACAGGCATTTATGTAAGGTACAGTCAAACCCATGTCACATGACCACCCAAGAGAAACAAGAAAACTGGCCTTTGACATAGAAAGATAACCTTTATACAAGGCTCCACACTAAACAATTTTGTCAGTGGCCCGGTCAGGCCAGTGAAATAATTTCTTCCCCTTTTCTGGTGGCCCGAAAGACAAATACAGTCTTATCAATGGTTCACAGCAGCATAAGATTTCAGAATGCCCTCAGATACTTAACGTCTTCTGCAAAAGGTGCTTATGAAGGATTGAACTCCATTTTCATTGACCGAACTCACTCTGTTCTCTGGCAGGCTGTTCCACACAGTGACGCAGTATTAATGAAGCTCCTGCCAATTGAGTCCAGGGTTCTTGACTTGGGTTCTGTTTTATGTTTTCTTTCAGGACAACTTGCGGGCCCTGCTCGTGCAGCTGCAACTGGCTATCCAGCCCTGTATACCCAGCCTCGGTTAGTTCCTACTGCCTAGCTCAATAGGGTTGTTTCACAAAGATTTTAAGTTGAATTTAAATTCCAAGTTGAACTTTAATTTATGTAAAGATGTTAGTGGACATATGTAAGAGTGATATTACATAGTTCGGTAACACAACCTACGATTTCTTTAAAAATCATGAATACTATCTTTTATAAAGGCAATTTCATGTTCTTGATGAAAGTCTCAAAAATTATCACTTTTGCTTGTGCCGTTTTGCATATTATATTTTATTCCACGGCTGCAAATGGCTTACCATAATTTTATGTCCAACTTAGAATCTTTGAGAAACACCCCTCAGAACTTGATTCACTTCCTAAAGAGCAGAATAAAAACCCTGTAAAATTCATACATGGTGGAACATTGTTAATGCTCTCTACACTAGGACTTGCCCTTTTGCTTGGGCCAAGTAAAATTTCATAAATGGTCTAGTTTGGTTGCCTGATCTCTCACATAGTAATTTTGGTTGGGGGAAAGGATGAGGGGCCAAGGAAATTTTCTTTTTGGGCACGTGAAATGAGACAAATCATGATTTTTTACTCGCCCATTCGTGCAACTGTATCAAGGTCTGTCACCACTAAGACAAATCACTGTACACAGATAGAGCTAATCCAGGCATACCTTTTGTATAGGAGAAATGTTGGCTTTAATTTTGTCCTGCAAATTTTGGAAGGGTCGTCTGTATTCAAAGTTGCTTGCAATCGTATGAAGAGCAATTTAAAACATGTTTTTAAGGCCTATAGGATGTTCAAGTAAAAATCGTGACTCTGAACAGTTTTCCCAGACATTTATCATACTGATCACTCAAAAAGTATCTACCAATTAAGAAGTATCTTCCAATATAAAAATGACTTCTTTCTTCCATCTTTTCACTCAATTGATTACAGGGATCCAGCCACCTACGTAACGGAAACCGAGATCTTGTATCTAGCGAACAACCTGATTGGGGAAGCATACAGCAGTCTGGCAACGGTTCTTGGCTTAAATTTTGCCACCTACGACAACATCAAGAAGAAGAACCACCTCGACATGAAAGAGGCGTACCTCGAGGTCCTGCATGGTTGGAGATCGCGGACGGGCGGTCTCAAAGCCGTAATGGACAAGGCGTTGAAAGTGGCGGAGTGTGGCGGTTTGGTTGAGAAGTACAAAGGGAAATAAACATGTTAGTTAACAAATTATCATATTTTTGTGCTTTCTCACATCAACATTGAAAACAAGAACCTACTTCATCTCAACTAGAGGTCCTATATGGCTGGAGAACTTGGAGAGGCGGCTTTAAGCTGAAATGGATTAGGCATTGGAAGCGGCAGAGTGTGGCGGTTTGGTTGAGAAGTACAAAGGGAAATAAACATGTTAGTTAAACAATTATCATATTTGTGTGCTTTCTCACATCAACATTGGAAACAAGAACCAGCTTGATCTCACCTAGAGGTCCTATATGGCTGGAGAACTTGGGACAGGCGGCTTTAAGCTGAAATGGATTAGGCATTGGAAGTGGCGGAGTGTGGCGGTTTGGTTGTGAAGTACAAAGGGAAATAAACATGTTAGTTAAACAATTATCATATTTGTGTGCTTTCTCACATCAACATTGGAAACAAGAACCAACTTGATCTCACCTAGAGGTCCTATATGGCTGGAGAACTTGGACAGGTGGATTCTTGACATGAAAAAAACATTTCTTGAGCTTGACGTCCAGCATGGTTGGAGAATGCAGACGGGTGTTCTCGAAACTGAAATGGACATAACGTTGGGAGTGGCAGAGTGTGAGGATACCCTTTCACCATTACCTCCCTAAAGGTAGAAGCAATCACCACCTGAAAGGTGAGGGTCATACCTCAAGGCATGGCGATTTGCATAGCCGGACAGGCAAACAAACAAACAGACGGACACAACCTCCTCTTTTAGTAGTATAGATATCAGTACAGTATAATGTGTTTTTGATACGAAATGGAGTTATCATGTTAACATGTGATTTTAATTTGTATGATAAAAGTACTCAATTATTTGTTGGGCTGCAAATTGTATTTTTTATGCATTCCTCTTTAATTTGTATAATGAACTAGAGGACCCGTGTTTACAAAACGCAGCCACACTGACAGGTTCCCAACATATTTTGTAGATTTAAAATAGTGTAAAAAAAAAAAAATACAACTCACAATTTCAACAAATCATGCCATTCCATTCCATATCGTGATTATAAGAAACACTGGCTATTTTTACGTGACCGTAACCCTTCATGATTTGGCTATTTTAGATAAACAGACAAACAGAGTCTCCTATTTTAGTAGTGTAGATTTGTGCTGTTTTATGTGATTTATTAATACAGTACAAATAAGTTGTACATTCCATGTTAAAGGGATAGTTGAGTTCTGGTAAAGAGAGAGCAGTTTTGGTCAAACTGAATTTAAGTAAACATTACATTACACCATTACATTACAAACTAATAGTTATGACTCCACAATGCTCAAAAGGAATACAAAATTACAAATGACTAAGTAAAAAGCCTGTTATCATTCCACAAGAGCCGTTAAAACTCAAGAGGGCGCTCTCTAAACATTCATCAGTTTCAACCATTTAAAATCAAATATTGTACATGTGATGTTTTGTTAATAATTATAATGATTAGATAGAGAGATAATCAGCAACTATTTAAAAACCTCTTTTGTACATTTTTGAAAAGTGGAAGCATATTTTAAATTTTGTTAACGGCTGGTTCAAAATTATTGAATAATTGTGGGGCCCAACATTTAATACAAATGGTTATGTTTCTGGATATTTCAGCCATTTCTGAACCGATTTTGATCCAATAAAGTTTATTCTGTCATTAAAATTGTATTCTCTTTCGAATTTGACACTCAGTTTTTCATTATCTCACAAAAAAATTATTTTGTGAGCGCCCTCTCTACCAAAACTCAACTATCTCTTTAACTACCCCTGCTTTAATGCTGCATTGGTGTGATGTAACCATGTGTATTTCATGTTCCAGAACATTTCTGGACAGTTTTTGTACTTTGAAATGTCATAATGATAATAAAGATAGCCATTAAGATCATTGAATACTGCTACTGCAGGGTAAACAAATACCAACTGCAATACATTTACAGGCAATATGTGTGGTAAAGTTACACTGTACAGTTCCTGGTAGTGTTACTTCATTTTCAAAGGCGTAACAAATGATCGCTGAAGAGGTTGAAAATGACCCACTAAATTTTCAGCAAATTATACCCCCTTTCAACACAAAAAAGGGTACAAATTGGCATTAAAAAATACCCCTTTTTAAAGACTTCAGGTACACAGATAAAATATAATTTGTGGCCTTTCACAAAAAGGTACCCCTTTTAATCAAATTTTGTGTACATTTCAATGAACTTTGTACTTTTTTTCCCCCTCCTATTTCCTGCAAACATATTTGTTAAATATATACCCTATTTATGATTTCCGCGAAAATAAAAATGTTCGCGAACACAGGGTAAAAAGACCCTATTTTTACTAATTCTAACGATCATGCATGTACACATCGTCAATGTGTAGTGACACCACCGGGGTACGGTTGAGCAAGTCCAGATTTCTTTCACACTTCTGGTAAATTTGGAAATCATTATTACATGTTTCCAATAGTTTGAGAACAAATTGTCATTGTAACTATAAAACCAAAAGTAAACATTATTTTTTACAATAATTGTGTAAATGACATTTCAAAGGTGCACTTGTAAAGTGTCAGTATGTCAGATATTGCCCAAAATGACATTTGAGACTTCAATTCTATACCAAAATCATTGTAAGATATGTCCGAATGATGTGTGAAAGTTTCATCGAAAAAGAACACTGCTTTCCTGGTTAAGAAAGCACAACATTTGCTTCAGCTTTTACAACTAATGACAGTAGGACGTTTATGACCGTTCTTGAGCTCTTGAGCTGAATGCTTATCAATGATAGATATCATCACACTAAAGGGTAGACGGAAATAACCGTCTCTTCATGGGATTTATTATATATCGGAATAGTGTAACAAATCTGATATATAATAAATCTCATGAAGAGACGGTTATTTCTAATTAAAGAGGCATCTGAAAAAATCTAACCCTATTTTATTCTTCTCTTACCGTAAGCCAAACTACATGGTAGAAGAGAAATGTGGCAGCTGAAATTAATTTTTTGTGGAGTTAGACACTTTACAGAATTACTATGTATGGGAATATAGAGGTATAGATGTAATTTTTACCACTTACTTGTGAACAATACTAACAATAACATTGATGATATATTTTTTAAAGGAAGTTATATATATTTTTGTCTTTCAACCGTGATTATGAATAAATCGTTCTTGACAAAGTCCGAGAATATTACGGTACTCAAATGATGTGTTAGTACATTGTACAAATTAAGTATGGGCGTTGTAGCCTACATATTCATGTATAAAATACAAATGTATCAATACATTTTCTGTCCATATTACTTTTATTCTAAGCTGTTAAATATATCTCACTTTTTTATTAAAAATAATAGAAAATATTTGGCATTTATTCTAGACATATTGGCCCGTATTCACAAAGGAGGTTTGTACAAACCCCGGTTCAAACCGCGGTTTACATCTATGGAATGCCAATTGTAAAACTGATGGAGAGAGAATGTGTACCATCAACATTGTTAACAAGTAAGGAATTTACATTCTCTCTCCATCAGTTTACAATGGAATTCCATCGATGTAAACCAGGGTTTAGACCATGGACTGTACAAACCTCCTTTGTGAATAGGGCCACTGAAGCAGGTGGCAGGTGAAAAGTGTCAAATGTTGTTGGGCAAGTTCATGTTGCAAACTAGAGAAGCTGTGCACATAAACCGGTGCCTGTGTATGCATGTGAATGAATATGAGTTTGTATTACGCATGGTTGTCCGCCCCGCGATGGTCGCACCTGGGGGCAGGGGCCCCGATTACGGACCAGCGACATTTCGACGTTGTTCTATCCGGAGACGACTTTCACCAACGGAACATTTGATTTCGAAAATTTTCTATTCGTCTGGCATCCGTTTACGCTTTCCGGTGATATGTGACCGGGCTTTAATGACTTGGCAGACTACTAGTATGCTTAATCCTGAATATTTGCCAAAAGTCTCTGTATATAGGTGGAAAAGAATACTGCCTTGGAGAATTATTTGGGCGAGAGTGAGAAGGGCATTAAAGGGGTAGTTTAGTTTTGGTAGAGAGGGCGCTGCACATCACAATGTTTGTGTGAGGTAATGAAAAGTGTCGAATTTGAGAGAACATGCAATTTTAATGGCAGAATAAACTTTATTTGCTAAAAATCGGTCCAGAAACGGCTGAAATATCAATGAATATATATGATCTTTTAATTATTTGGGGCCCAAATAATTAGATGAATTTTTCAAAAAATCAAAAAAATGCATGCACTTTTTCAAAAATTTTCAAAAGTGTTTTTAAAATAGTTGTTGATGATCTCTCTATTTAATCATGATTTCAATAAAACATCACATGCATAATTTTGTATGAAAAATGGTTAAAACAAATGCCTTTTTAGAGAGCGCCCTCTTGTGTTTTAATGGCTCTTTTTGAATGATAATGGGCTTTTTACTTAGTCATTTGTAATTTTGTATACCTTTCTAGCATGGTAGAGTTATAACTAATAGTTTATGTTACTGTCCAGGTTTGGTTACTAAAGTTCAGCCTTACCAAAACTGTACTACCCCTTTAAGTCGATTTTGGGCTAAATTGAGTTCTGCTTTAATACCATCTTGTAGATTTGGAGCTAGCTCCTTTTACACGATGCCAATTTTTCAGATGATAATTATGGCTGATTTTGGTAACATTCCACACAAGTACAAAAGAGAGCTACAGTGGATACTACTAGGCTTTCAAACTGTAAACGTGATAATAAATATATCTCTGGAGTACGAGAAGTGACTTGGCACCATTCACTTTCTCCACCAGTAGGGTAAGCTTTTTTTTCTCTGGGAAATTTTTTTAGATATCTGTAATTGTCACATTCCACCAATGGTTACAAACTACACAACTTTTCCTTTGATTCAGGTTTTTGATAGTGGGCAAGGGTCTCCAATTATAGTCCAATGACAATGCATGTGTTTAGCAAAGTTAGTGTAGCGCCCTCTATATTTGCCAAAATGCATTGTCTATGCACAGCTAGCTAGCCTGCTATTAACTGTGATCAGCGCTGTGCGCGTGCGTAGCACAGCGCTGATCACAGTTAGCCTACTATATACTGTAGCTCCCATCCCATGCCTGCTCCACACAACAGTATGGTAATATCTGTGCGAGTGATTTAACCAAAGGCTGAATGTAATACAGTGGAACCTCTTTATAATGAGCTGTGCTATTACCAAGGTACCTGATAAAGCAAGGTAGTTTCTGTCCAGGTTCTATGTATTTTTATTATTTTTAAGCCCTGATATAACAAGGTAAATTCAATGAGCACAAGGTGCCCATTATAATGAGGTTTCACTGTATATGGTAATGTCAGCTGTACGAGTGACAAAACCAAAGGCCGAATGTAAAAAGAAGGGGAAGATAGTTTGACGGAGGCCTTCACCTAGGAAATGGTGGACTTTAAGGGATAGTAGAGTTTTGATCGGTACAGAGAGTACAGTTTTGGTCAAACTGAATATTAGTAACTCCACCTTGCTCGGAAGAAATACACAGTTATGAACGACCGAGTAAAAAGCCTGCCATCATTCAAAATGAGTTGTTTAAAACTCAAGAGGGTGCTCTCTAAAAACTCATTGGTTTCAACTTTTTTCAATTAAATATTGTGCATTATCTCATTAAAAAATTATTTTGTGTAGCCCCCTCTAACACCAAACTTAAAGAGCTCTAACTTTGTTAACATGTGCAAAAACTGTCAAAGGGTTAATTAAATTCTATATTTCTGTGATCTGATGTATACTGAGTGATGTGTGAACATTTCAGGGCAATTGAGTATATCATATGAGTGAGTAATGAGCGAACATGCAAATTAGGGATATTCACTTGTCTAGCTCATTGCATTCTGCCTTTGCATGTTCACAGATTAAATTCTCCCATAGAAAAAAATTCTAAATCTGAACTTTTAACAACAAAAATTTAAAAATGGAAAAACAAAGCTTATTCCATCCTTCTATTGGTAATACGAATACAATGAGGTATGTGAGAACTGCTAGAGTTTAAAGTAAGTTTTTGTGGATTTTGACATGTTATTAGACCCCTTTCAGGACTCTCATTCATTATTTTCTACAGTTGCACTCATGCATGTACAACAACTTCAATGTACATGTACACATTCCACAATTATTTTAATTAATGCAATGGCACAATACATTCACCCACCACATGCATACAGTCATAGGCGTACCCAGGGTGGGGGTTTGGGGGGTTCAAATCCCCCCTTACCACTTTTAACGGGTCTCGAGTCCACTTTTTAGCGGTCTCGACCATCATAACCAATGGTCTTGGCCCGTTAGCGAGGACACAACTTAACAAGTGGTCCCGGTCTCAGCTTAACCAATTTTGGCCGAAGAAATAACCCCCCCCCCCCCCCTTGAAAAAAATCCTTGGTACGCCTATATGCATACAGTGATACAAATACAAATAGATAGATCTACACTATACAACCACACAACCAAATACAGAATCATAACCTAACCTTCTAAAGCCCTAGTCACATTGGACCCACGACGGGTTCACGGCAAAACATTTGGGAGATTTTGTGGCTTGTTTTGCGATGCTGCTTACGATAGTCGCAGGACATTCGTACAAATAAACGGGTGTCATACGACAATAACATGATAACATTGTACAGCAATCGTACGAAAAATGACATGTTGTGGATGCCAAAAGTTTGGTGTCGTACGTACCATAGACCTGCGATATAACCACAACATTTTTGGACTTCTCTGTCCATCCCTGTCGTGAAAGCTAAATTTCATCGTGACCACTTCCACGACAGTCGTACAAAATTTAACCACGACAGAAAATGTACATGTACATTTCATACCGCAACAGAATCATGGGTTTCATTGTGACCAGGGCTTAAATGGTGTGTACAAAAAGATTATAAGCAAAAAGAAAGACAAATTAAACGTAATTAACATTCACTCCAATTGTCATTGCACTTAATTATAATACGATCCACGTAAATCAAACAAGTGTAAAAGACTTATTATAGTCAAACAAGTAACATGTACATTAACAAATTTGTTTTTTTATAAAAATATATAAATAATTGTGGCAAGTTTGTAATCAATTTTTTATAGTAAATTCAAAGCATGCCTAAAATTAAACACAAAGTACATGAAATAATCTACAACAGTTGTACAACTTCTATTCCTTAGATACATGTACATTGTACAAGTAATATGAGAAATGAGTCCACATTATTAGAGTTCAAACAACAAGATCTACGAGATATTTACTGACATTAAAAGCATGATTTTGTTCATGTAATTGTAATTCAGAGATTAGACTCGGATTTTGCCCCGGAAATGCCAGAGAGCCCCCCCCCCCCCCCCCCCAAAAAAAAAATATATATATACTGTATAATAATAATAATACATGTATATAATAAACAAAAAATCATATAAATGCCCTGTAAATGTGCATACCAGGTTCAACACAAACAATTATTAAAACATTAACATTGCTATTTTCATGCAGGTGAGCTCAAAAAGAAGCCCCCATAAAAAAAGTTATTTTTCCCTGCATATGTACAAATGTAAATCAGAAAAATGACTAAATATCATACATTTCCATTCACTTTATAATGAAAATAGGGGTATATGTGTAGCAAGCATTCAGTATGCAGCCTTTAAAATGTTGACACTGAGATTAATATAAAATTGGGATACAAAAAGCACTCGAAACAAATAATGGGATAATATACATAATATTATATACATGTATAATATGTAAGGCACAAGAAAAGCACCAATACTAAAGTGGATTGTTGTTCCCATGGTTGTGACCCCAGTGGTGTCAATTCTCATTGGCTGTGTGTTCACATGATAATTCACAAATTTGGGAACAAAAAAATATAAGGCAATTCAAGAATTATTTGTATTCATTCTGCTTTTTGCATGCATGCTTGCTTGCTAGCTTATAAGCCAGGACATGTAGTTTTGATTTTGGGGATATAAAAAAACAGGGGGTGTTTCACAAAGATTCTAAGTTGAACTTAAGTTGGACCTAACTATTATGGAAAGCCATTTGTAGCCTTGGACTAAAACATACTCATAAGCAAGAATGCAAGTATTTTAGACTTACATACATTTTACATCAAGAACATGAAATCTCCTTGATAATAGAAAATATTATTACCAGTTGAATCAACATTTTATACCTTTTAAAAGACCTTTTTCAACAATTTTTTCAAAGAAACTAACAGCTTTCCATAATTTTTAAGTCCAACATAGAATCAAGTCCAACTTAAGATCCTTGTGAAACACCCTCCTGAAGTATGGCAGGACCCTGGACCTCGCCCAAAGCAGAGGCTCGCATTTGCAGGTTGGACCCCTATTGCTAGGGGGCTGTTTCACAAAGATCCTAAGTTGAACTTGACTCTTAAGTTCAACTTCAAAAGTATGGAAACCCGTTGGTTTCTTTGATTTCTTTTTGTAAAAGTTCTTTTAAAAGGCATACAATGTTGATTCAAACCATTAATATTTTCTATTAGCAAGGATATTTCATGTTTTTAATGTACAAATTCTTGCAATTTTGCTTTTGAATCTATTTCATTCCAAGCCTACAACTGGCTTACCATCATTTCTAAGTCCAACTTAGAGATAAGTTCAACTTAGGATCTTTGTGAAACACCCCCCTGGGGCAGTAAATATTGATGTAGTAGGGCAAGTCAAATTTCATAACTGGTCTCATTTGTTGACCAATCAGGAAACAAACAGCATTTCAACTACAAGAGAAAATGTAATTTGTATGTGTAAATCTCAGAACTAGAAGTACACAGCCAAGTAATTTTTCTGTTGGGGCAAATACAATTTGAAGATATATGATCTTACTTGCCCGAACGGGCCAGTACAGAAAAGTAGTTACTGCGGTGGCTTGCCTATATTCATAAACAAAACCTGCTGAATAAGCTTCCTGCAAATTCTTATCTTTTGCAGAACACGGATAAGTCTCCTTAGTTTCCAACTGGGGGTCGCCCTACTTCTAGTTGAACACAAAGATTCCATGTGGCATACCTACATTAGTTCTCTGAATCGCAAATGCAACTAATATTGAACTAAGAATTTAAGGCAGGGTATCACAAATACACAGTTTACCACCATAATTCAAATGGCAAAGTTAAATTGATTGCGGTAACAGTTTTTTGTCCAATATAATAAAATAATAAACACATGGGCCCCGTTGCAGAAAGAGACACAATCGATTGTAAGCCAGATCATGTGTTCTAAATGCGCAAATCTGATTGGTTGAAATGCACACATTTTCTGACTTACAATCGATTGTAACTCTTTCTGCAACGGGGCCCTGATGTAAATCTTCAACAAAAATCGGTACTGACTGTAATGTACTGAACAGCTGACGTTGCTCAGCTCGGTCAGTGCAGGAGGTCAGTGGTTGACCTCCTGCTGGGTTATGTGTTTGTGCCACATTCCGAGTGGCCTGGGCGAATACAGACCACCACGTGTTGCATCACATGTTCTTCAGTCTGTGTTCAGCTACCATCGTGTTCGTATTGATTAAAGGCTTGCTACCACCATACACCTTACATAGTACTGTTTCTGTTATTTAGTCGAATACGTTTCACTGGCGACGAAGAGTAAAATGGCTTTGATCGGACAGGTACATGAGTTTTCCTCTGACGAGGGTTGGGATCAGTACGTCGAGAGACTAGAACATTATTTTGGAGCGAACAAGGTGACGGACTCCGGTCAAAAACGAGATATTTTGTTGACCGTCATCGGGGCGAAGTCATATGGCCTACTTCGCAATTTGGTTGCGCCGGACAAACCGGGACAAAAAACGTTTGAGGAGCTGTCAACGCTCATGAGACAGCACCACAACCCGGTCCCAAGTGAAATCGTGCAGCGATGCAAATTTAATAGCAGGTTCCGGGCAGAGGGGGAGTCAGTGGCAGACTTTCTCGCCGCACTGAGATCGCTTTCGGAGCACTGCAACTACGGGTCCCTGCTCGACATCATGCTCCGTGATCGCCTGGTGTGTGGGATCCGCGACGATGCCATGCAGCGTCGGCTGCTGTCGGAGCCCAATTTGGACTTGAAGGGTGCGATGGGCATTGCACAAGGGATTGAGATGGCGGCAGCCAATGTTCGGGATCTCAAACAGACCCAGCTGGGTCAAGCGGTTGGTGGTCAGGGGGACGTACACCGATTTGAAACGTCCACGAAGCCTGCAACCTCCAAGACGCGGACATTTGATCGCTGTTTCCGTTGTGGAAAGACAACACACTCCCCTGACACGTGCCGATTCAGAACCAACTCTTGCTTTAATTGTCGCAAGACGGGGCACATCGCGCGGATGTGCAGAAGCAAGAAGCGAACCGGAGGCGGGGACATCAACGTCGTCGACGACATGGACGACGACACGTTTCGTACAGATGCACACAGAAGAGAGGAGGAGTTTGAGCAGTCAAGCTACCGACTGTACAACGTAAAAGCAGCAGGAAATCCGCCAATGCGAGTGGCACTGAAAATCGACGGTGTCGAGACAGACATGGAGGTCGACACCGGAGCATCACTGTCGATAATTTCTAGTCGTCAATTCGACATATCGTGGCCGGGAAGACATCTGGATCCATCGTCCACGAAGCTACGAACATATACGGGAGAGCTACTCGATATCAGGGGCGAGGTGGATGTCGACGTCGGATATCAAGGGATGACATACAAGCTGAGACTAATTGTAGTCAATACAGATGGACCTAACCTCCTTGGCAGGGACTGGCTGCGCACAATCAAGTTGAATTGGACACAGATTCACTCGGTTCGGATTACGGACGTCAATGACCTCCTTCGAAAGCACGAACCTGTATTCGGGGAGGAGTTAGGACAGCTGCGTGGGACCACGGCAAAGATCCACATTGAGGCGGAGGCTCAACCTCGCTTCTGTAAGGCACGAGTTGTGCCATATGCGATGCGGACACTCGTTGAGGACGAACTCGACAAGTTAGAACGCGACGGCGTCATCGAGCCCATACAGTTCGCGGAATGGGCTGCCCCGATAGTGCCGGTCATGAAAGGGGATAAGAAATCAGTGAGGATCTGCGGGGACTTCAAGCTAACGGTCAATCGGGCGGCAAAACTGGACAGATATCCAATTCCGAAGATTGAGGACCTGTTTGCCTCGCTGACAGGTGGGCAGAAGTTTTCCAAACTTGATCTGTCCCAGGCGTACAACCAGATCGTGCTCGACGACGACTCGAAGAAGTATGTGGTGATCAATACGCATAAGGGCCTGTACAGGTTTAACAGGCTACCGTTTGGAGTAGCGTCGGCGCCCGGGATTTTCCAACGGGTGATGGAAAATCTGCTCCGCGATATCCCGCACGTAACCGTGTACCTCGATGACGTGCTCGTGACAGGAAAAGACGACGACGAACATCTGGCCACGCTGGACTTAGTGTTGCAGCGGTTCGAGCAGGCTGGCTTACGGCTAAAGAGAAGCAAATGTGAGTTCATGCAGCATTCGGTGGAGTACCTTGGCCACGTGATCGATGAACAGGGATTGCATCCAACCGCGAGCAGAGTTCGAGCGATCAAAGAAGCGCGGGCACCAGAAAATGTGACGGAGCTTAGGTCATACCTTGGTCTTCTGACCTACTATGGGAAATTCCTGCCCAAATTGTCAACGATTCTAGCGCCACTGCATGCCCTATTGAGGAAAGGTATCACGTGGAAATGGGCAGTCAACGAGCAGAATTCCTTCACACGATCAAAGCAGTTGTTGATTTCATCGCAGGTGTTGGTGCACTATGATCCAAAAAAGGAAATCATTGTATCGTGTGACGCGTCACCGTATGGAATAGGAGCCGTCATCGCGCACCGAATGGAAGATGGATCGGAGCGGCCGATTGCATTCGCTTCGCGTACACTAATGCCAGCGGAAAAAAAGTACGCACAAATTGAAAAGGAAGGCTTGTCGTGCGTGTTTGGAGTGTCGCGTTTTCATTCATTCCTATACGGACGTCGTTTCACCCTTGTGACCGATCACAAGCCACTCCTGGGTCTTTTTGATGAAGACCGGGCCGTTCCAGCTCAGGCATCAGCTCGCATACAACGGTGGGCGCTCACTCTCGCAAGCTACGACTACGCCCTTCGTTTTAAACCGACTACCGCACACGCGAATGCTGATGCTCTCAGCCGTCTTCCACTACCGATGGCTGCGATGTCGGTTCCGATGCCGGCAGAAACCGTCCTCCTCATGGAAACGCTGGAGGCTTCGCCGGTCACAGCAGCGGACATTCGCACGTGGACGCGCCGGGATCCGCTGTTGTCGCGTGTGTTTCGGCTGGTGGAACACGGTTGGCACGACGAGAAGCCCGACATCGATGTCGACATGAAAGCGTTCCGTCAGCGTCGTAGTGAATTGGCAATCGTTGACGGCTGCATCATGTGGGGAAATCGCCTGATCATTCCCAAGCAAGGGCAGAAGCGTGTGCTAGAAGCCCTACACGAAGGTCATCCAGGTATCGCGAGGATGAAAAGTTTCGCGCGCGCATTCGCGTGGTGGCCAAAGATGGATGCCGACATCGAGCAGAAAGCGAAGTCGTGCAACAGTTGCCAGGAGAATCAAGCTCGTCCGCCGAAAGAACCACTCCATCCCTGGTCCTGGCCATCACGGCCGTGGTCGCGGATACATATCGACCATGCAGGCCCATTCATGGGTAAATTGTTCTTACTCGTGATCGACGCCCACTCCAAGTAGCTGGAAGTTATCCCAGTCACATCGACGGACGCAGCGACGACAAGCGAAAAATTGCGAGGCGTCTTTGCTACACATGGATTACCTGACAAGTTGGTGTCGGACAACGGTCCGTCATTCACGAGCGCTTCCTTTGGAGAGTTTTTGAAGAGGAATGGAATTGCGCATTCGACGTCCTCACCGTACCATCCGTCATCGAATGGCTTAGCGGAGCGTGCAGTCCGCACGTTCAAGGAAGCAATGAAAAAGATGACAGAGGGATCGCTCAACACGCGAATAGCTAGATTCCTCCTGAAATATCGCACAACACCGCATAGCACCACAGGCATTTCGCCGTCGGAAATGCTCATGGGTCGCCGCGTGACCACGATCCTTGATCGCATGCGACCTGATGTCGAAAGTCGCGTTCGACAACACCAAGAAAATCAGAAGTCTGCACACGACAAGCATGCAAAAGAGCGTTCGTTTGAGGTAAGCGAAGAAGTTTACGCTGAAAACTTCTCCTCCACCACTCCAAAGTGGTTGAGTGGAAAAATCACACATCAGAGAGGCCCCGTCTCCTACGAAGTCGAACTGGACGACGGGCGCATCGTCAGACGTCATGCAGATAGCATCCGCAGGCGTGCAAAGCAAACGCCAATTGACCATCCAGACGATGTCGAGTTCGAGCGTGCCCGAGCAAATCCCCCAGTGCCCATTCCGCCGGCAACCTTGCCGGAGTTGCCCGACGTCGTGACTGCACCACTGGGCGAGGCTCCTCGGCAATACCCAGCACGCGATCGCAGGCCCCCTAACCGATATGGGGTACCCGTTTATCACTGATCGAACATATCGAATTGAGATATTATTTTCTCACTGACAGAACTCACAAGAGAAGCATTGCATTTCATAAAAGTACACACATCAGCTGTATTATGATTGTTGTATTTTACTTCCAAATTTTACGAATTTGTTGTGTTTTCGTTTTTTATTATTATTTTTATTTTTCCTCTTTGGAAGTATTGGATCCGTGAAAGGTTGTTCATTAACGTTAACAAACAATATACTTGTGTGTTTAGTTGGGTAGATACTCAAAAGATTCTATACAGTGGGATTATAAAATAGCATAATGTTGTTCTGACTAGTATTCATTATTACACCAATGAGAAGTACATGTAGGCTAATTGGATGGTTGTGATAAACACGATTGTTGTTTTCTGCAACAGCCAACTGTTTTGTTTTTCCTTTTCGGGATCCTTGTTAGTTTTGTTTGTTCCTTATATATTTTGTTTTTCTTCGTTCTTGGATAATTATACTTCGCTGTTGTTTTGGGCCGACCCGATGTGATCCGTTTATTATTATAATCATATAGCAGGTACATGTTCCTTGATAAGGAACGTAGACTGTAGCAGTTGTGGATTTTCTTTTTCTTGGTTAGAATCAAAACAACATTATACATAAATAATACCATAATGATTAATTAGTGTTATATAAGATGTGCCATGGGATTATAGGGGGAAGAGTTGGAGATAGTTGTCAGTTGTCAAATAGTCTTGTATTAATAGTAATTTTGATAGCAGTTTTAAATGAGTTTAAAACCACAATTAAATAGTTTGTATTAATAGTAATTTTGATAGCAGTTTTAAATGAGTTTAAAATCACAATTAAAATGTTGGCTGTCTAGTATTGTATGGCACCATAGTAACATGTAACTTATATAAGGGGGGAGGAGATGTAATGTACTGAACAGCTGACGTTGCTCAGCTCGGTCAGTGCAGGAGGTCAGTGGTTGACCTCCTGCTGGGTTATGTGTTTGTGCCACATTCCGAGTGGCCTGGGCGAATACAGACCACCACGTGTTGCATCACATGTTCTTCAGTCTGTGTTCAGCTACCATCGTGTTCGTATTGATTAAAGGCTTGCTACCACCATACACCTTACATAGTACTGTTTCTGTTATTTAGTCGAATACGTTTCACTGACCATCTCATAATTTTTTGTTTACATTGTAGTAAATATCAAATCGTTGTTCTTATCTACCCTGCCAATGGCCAATCAGAATGGGTACAATTGAAAAACTTTTATTAAACAGGACCCGTGTTGTACATGGCTAACACCACAATTGCAAACGTTTTAAACCAACAGTAGGAGTTGTGGTCTTTCTATTTACTCTTGTCCACACAGTTGTGCATTATAAACATAGATTGCATGGTAGTAGTTTATTCAAGGATTTTCATGAAGCCTTATCATCATCACTGGCATCCTCGGAAATCTCCATTCTACCCTTCTTGTGCCTGGATATCAGTTTCTTTAATGTCAGCCCAATACAGCTGCACAGAATCAATCCAGCGCCAACAACTGAGAGCCAAAAAGGCACTGTCCCAAAGAAGAGAAATTGGAACACAAATGCAAATACGACTTGGTTGCTTTTTATCAGAGCGACGTACGTTGCTTTCTCCAGCCTTAAGGCATGCGTCACTAATATCTGCGTGATGAAGGAAAATAAGCCTGCTAAAAAGAGAACGATACGCTCGCGCCCGCATCGTGGCATTGTCCACATCCCCAGAGCTGTCGTCATGGTGCAGGTGATCACGATCCCTCCAAAGCCGTAGAATGCGATCTGGATGAGCGGGTGCACGTTCAGGCATCCCAGTTTGCGCTGGAAGACATACACCAAAGCGACGACTAATGCACCGACGATGGATGAAATCAGCCCGAGGGTAGCATTACCCTCTTCCGGCACAGATGCTATGAGGTCTCCAAAGAGAAACGTCGGTCGCGCAATCAGAACGATCCCGACCATCGAGAGGAGGGCCAGAAGAGCGTCGTAAAGGGTGAACTTTTCACCGAGGAGCATCCAGGCTAGGATGCCGGTGTAAACGGGACTGGTGAAGAGGATTGCCACACAGTCCCCGACCGGGATGTTCTGATAGCCGTAGAAAGTCAAGATGGATCCCGTAGTACCACCGATCATCCGCAGGAAAAGCCACCACACCTGTTTCCTGTTGAGCCGAATGGGAATGTTGTAGTATATCAGCAAAATGGACGCATAAAGGGAGTAGATGAGGAGTCGACAGGTTGCCACTTCAGTCGGCATGATTCTTCCCGCGAGCATTTTAACTGCGATGGCGGAACTGGCCTGAGACAAACACGAGATTAAGACCAAGAAAAGGCCTTTATGTGAGCTCAATCCCCTACAGAAGCTCCCAAGTTTTCCATCACTACTTTCTTTTTCTTCTTGCGTGTCCACATGTTCCGATAATTTCCTCAGCTTTTCTTCAAATAATGACGTCTGCTCATTCGCCGTTTCTTCAGCGCCAGCATGTTTGGAAGATATCGGTGGTTTTTCTTCTAGGAAGGATGTCTTCTCGCCTGCTAGTGATGTCCCATTATTGACTGGAGAGATGTCATTGCGATCATCCACAATAAATTGTCTCCTCTTACAATCCACGGGAACTTCTCTTGAATTGTTAGTAGACATGTTCATAAACAGATGTGCCAGTTCTAAGAGGCAGACATAATATTTTCAGAGTTTTATCTTTTTGGTGCTGCGTTCAATGAGAAAATTCCATGCCAAAATCAATCAAATAACCTTCACCCCTAACCCATTTTCAAGACAACGGTGCTTCTTTTTCAATCCAAGAATTGACGTATCACTTCAACATTTCCAGACATGTGAAGGTTCTTTGCCTTGTGTCTTCAAGACTTATAAACATTCAGAGGCCCTCGTGATATCATTATTCTCTCTTCACAAAATACATGTGGAGTATCTCTGTTTTGGATGAATAGTTTGCATTCAGAGTCTCAGCCAGATGGTAGTATTCCCTTGTATTTAAACAAACTGAAGTTTCTCTGCCTTGGACGAACAGAAAGCAATTCAGGAACTCACAGATGGTTTCGTTCAAATTTTCTTGAGAAAAAAAATGTAAAGTTTCTCTGCCTTTGGACAACTTTAGAGAAAGCATTCAGGGACTCTGATGGATAGTATTACATTCTCTATTCGTTAACAATTTGAAGTTCCTCTGCCTTGGACAAATGGAAAGCATTCAGGGACTCTCACAGATGATATTATGCTCTCCCCAGGAAAGACCTGAAGTTGTTGTGCCTTGGACGTGTAAGCTTCCGAGAATCCCACGCACTCATCAGCTGCTACGTCTTCTTGATCTTCATGCAGGCACCTGTATTTTGATGAATCATGAATGAATAAGAAAAAATGAGTCAAATGTGCATGTGTATATAGTGACCATTTATTAACCCACGGCTCGACACTAGCACTTGCCCGCAAGTAAACAAGTAAGCATTTATGTTGGACAAGTACAATTTCATAAATGATCAAGTTTGGTTGCCCGACCGGGCAACTAAGAGAAAATTGTAATTCCTCGTGTAAATGTCATCTAGAACAAGCAAGAAATCTGCCAAGCAGCTAACTAGCGTGATTAATTTGTCTTTGTTTCACATTGGTTTTTCGGGCAAGTACATTTTCTGTTCGGGCAAGTAAAATTTGAACTTTCATGATTTTACTTGCCCAAATAGGCAAGTAGAACAAAAGTTAGTGTGGTGGCTTGTATTAACCCATTGCCTACAGGAACCTGGTGGGTCATGAACTGTGTATTGGGAATTGCAAAATATACATTCGGTAAATGAATGTTTAAGTCAAAACTGCTTCTCATTCTTAATTTGTTTAGTAAAACCTTCTTTTTCACATTAAAGACAATAAATACATTCATAAAGAACTCAAGCAAAACCTGGGGGGTGTTTCACAAAGATCCTAAGTTAACTTAACTTAACTCTAAGTTGGACCTAACTATTATGGAAAGCCATTAGTTTCTTTAAAACAATTTTGTAAAGTATCTTTTAAAAGGCATTTAAAGTGTTGATTCAAATCATAAATATTTGTTATGATCAACTTGGGGATTTCATGTTTTTGATGTTAAATCTATGAAAAGTCTAAAATACTTGCATTTTTGCTTTTGAATATATATATTTTATTCCGAGGCTATGGAGGTGGGGGCACAGGGCACACTTCATGTATTTCTTTGTTTGTTAAAAAATGTTCCCCTACTGTTTTTTATTGTTTTTTTCAAATTATAGGGGGGCACAGACCCCCTCGTGCCCCCCTAGCTACACTACTGATGACACTGTCTAGGTTCATCAATAGTGTACAAAGAGCAACTTGTGCGAGTTAAATGCTGATCAATATCTATGACTAGATGCAAACAATGGAAACTATGCAAACAATGCCATCCATACCTTGATCAAATGGGATATCACATTTCTTCTTTCCTGGGCTGTGACCTCAATGAACCAGCTGATTATTCGCTATCTGCACTTGAATGAAACTGCTCCATGCCACAGCTGAAAGGATAAATTCAGGGAATAAAATTAAATGTATTTTCATTTCAGGGGCTACTTTGAAAGCCAATTGTCTGCAAGAAAATAGCACTCAAATTTTTGTTTGCAACAATTGAACTCTATGTTACTTTGTTATAAATCTTTTATATATATTTTATTACATTTATTTTTGTATTACTTTACTTTTATTTAATTTTTAATAATTTGTCATTTGTATTTATTATTATTATTATTATTATTATTTTTTAATGAGAGTCAATATAGGGCCTAAATTTTCGATCCTAGCAGAATCTTCTTCAGACTCTGAAGAAGATTCTGCTAGGATCGTTCAGAGGCTATAAAGTGACGATTATACAAACAGAAACAGCATATATATACACACATATAGGTACACATGTTATCAACTAAGAAAGGGGGCGGAGACATGGAACAATGAAAAGGCTGTGAGTGGCCAATTAGACTAGGCTGGGATTGGAGGAAATACACACAAAGAGGATGTTATGTAACAAGGAGCAAGGGGTTGGAGTGTGGGTCATAGAGTCAGAGAGATAGAAGGAGGTATGATCAAAGAAGTACCATTAAGAACATGAATAGTGAATGGATATATAGTCAAACCTGTCTATAGTGGCCACCTAAGGGAGACAAGAAATGTGGCCACTGTAGACAGGTGACCTCTATAGACGGGTTCAATTACACTGTTTTTCTCTGCAAGGGATCACTTTGAGTGGCCACTATAGGCAGGTTGGCTGCTATAGACAGGTGGCCGCTAAGACAGGTTTGACTGTATATATGTTGTTCTTGTTTGTATAATCGTCACTTTATAGCCTCTGAAGAAGATTCTGCAAGGATCGAAAATTTAGGCCCTATAATGACTCTCATTTTATTACCCGGCATTATTATAGTAGATAAGCAGTTTTCAGCAGTATTTTTGCATCATTTTTTTAATTTACATTTTCTTTTTTTTTTTTTTTTTTTTTGGAGGGGGGGCTCTTTTTGGCTTTTGGGGGGATAAAAAGGCCAGAGTCCCCGTGTATTTCTTTCACTGGATGAATTACTTCCCCCATCAGGAAGTCATTGTCAATTGTGTTTTAGCCCTGGTTTCCTCATGACATCCTCAGTTGATTTATAAACATGAATTAATCGAGACAAATCAGGAAATTGCATTTTTTTGCTAGAAATTCACTTTTTGTCCTTGTGTTCCTCATGTGAGTGGCCATGAAACCTGAGTTCATAGGTGTAGGTGGCGGGGAAGGGGGGGGGGGGGGGGGAGGGTTAGGACTAAGGTTAGATGCAGGGGGAAGAGGGAGGAGTTCATGTGCACTACAAAATCCTTAAAGCCCAAGTCCAGTTTCGGGAAAGTAGCCGAATACATCTATATTGATCAATATTGTTGAATATGTATTGAAATAGGGCTTGTGTGGTAAAATCCGAACCTAAGCATCGTTAAATACAGAAATATCGGAAGAAATCCAATATCCGCCTGTGAAATTCATAAATCCACCGCCCGTTCAGACCTGTCAGCGCCGCTAGCGCCTAGCGCTGGGGGAGATATCGACAAGCTAGGGACAAGCCCGTAAAGCGTGACACCTCGTGTACACCTCGTGGTCGTAATACATGTAGCGTATGAGCGATTCCGCGTTGGCGATATCTATCCCGGGTGGGATAGATATGATAATTTACCAAATATATCAATTAGTAGGCAGTTTCTTGGCCAAATTTGGATAATCCTATATTAGTACAATTATATTCTTTCACATTATTGGTAATAAGAGCTTCCATTTCATTTTTTTGAGAGGGGGGCATTTCCAAAACTGGCCTTTACCTTTAAATAGAATATAACAAATGTATACAAATAGATTGCACCAACCCCCTCCCCCCCATATCAGTCCAACCATGCATTATGCAGGTGTCATTTGTATGACGCACCTCTTGACCCCCGGGAAGGTGCGTCATGGATGCGTCATGTACTCCCATATTGATGACGCACGGTACCGTCATGGAAGCAAAAGGTCAGTCACAACACTGACCCATGTGTGCGTCATAGTCAGTCACTTTATCATGAGTGCGTCAAAAGGTTCGTCAATAGGACCGTCATGTAATTTGGCGAGGTTTCTTTCCGGTGCACAAAATGCAACTGCACTGGTTCCTAAATTTAGGAACCAGTGCACTATAACACTGATTGCCCATTGACCAAAAAAATCATTCGGATGTGCATATCTCGGCCAATATGCAACCTATTCCTTTGATTTTCGGTATTTGGACATTATTTGTTATGCTCTTTCTGAAAATGTCCAAATTTGAAAATTCTAAAAAAAATGTTTATGACCTCATTTATCGTTTATGACCTCAGACATCACACTTCACCACTCTATTTAACCCTTAATATATCCTTAGTGTGCAGTTTAGATCAAATTGGAATTTGTGATTGTAAGTAAACATATCTATATACTTATGTTAATTGATGTATATTGTGTAATCCCTCTTACCACGTCATCAAAACTGAAAGAAAAATGGCTTCGTCCCACGGCCTAATCTTTATTACTAAATAGTAGGGCCTAATATAGTAATAATATTGAAAAGTATCATAGTCCACCCTATCCGAGTCCGAGTCCGAGTCCGAGACCGAGTCCCGTACATCCGAGTCCCGAGTCCCGGACATCCGAGTCCGAGTCCGAGTCCCAATGGGAAAAATCTTAAATTGCAATTCTTTTTATGACACATCAGTTTCATAATGATAAATGCCTTACAGTGAACTCTTTATAGCATAAATATTTGTCTGGTTCATTGTAAACTTCCATTTGTCAGGGAATTTATATATTTTAAATTTCTCTTCTTACTACAACAGTTACCTTCATAATAAACACTATCAAAGAAATCACAAAGAGTTATCTGCAGAAATGATTTTGGGCAATGTCAAAGGTTATTATTACAGAGTATGAGACAAATTCAATACAAATAAAAAATAAATTAAAAAGTTCATACAAAATGTGACAGACGGGAAAAGTATTTAGTTGATCTTTGTCACCCTTTAATTTCCCAAAAATACAGTGGATAAGGAACTGCTGCAAATCTTTTCCTAAGGTTCACTGTCAAATGGATTAATGGGATATAACTTTATTTGCAAACAGTCAAGTTGCTGAAAAATAATCATTGTTTAAGTTAAGCATACATTTCAGCAATTTTCTAATCATTTTAAGATCACAATTTTTAGCAAAAAATATCAAATATCTGAACATTCACGTTTTGTGCCATAAACTGTCAGTTATGAACATTTGATAACTACTGGACTAAAGAGGCTAAAAGCCTAGAACATGAATGATTTTGAAATATGGCCCATTTTAGATATTTTCATGGAATTACCACAAGTTATTACAATCAGAGTATGTCAATACTGGAGTAGCCTATGTATAGTGTATTAATGAATACTGATAAAAAGTAAAGGCATGATACTTCACATTTTAACAAATATGTGACCTTACACCACAAAACGACCGTTATGTCGCTGTGGTAGTTTCTCTTTTATTAGCTAAAATAGTCAAATTTTGTTCAAAATATGAGATTTAGGATTTTGGTATTTCCTGAATAAGCATATTATAATCTAGCTTCTGTAACATTTTGAGCGTCGGAAATCATGTTTAAATATTATGTTTTCATCTAATAAATGTGATCTTATTACAGCGCTTTAATGGAAACTGATCTTTTAAATGGCCCGTTTCTCCCTTATTTCAATAATGCTTCAGCCATATTCCAAATCTTTGGTGTTCATTTTGAGAGGGTTTGCTTAGTCCTAATATGACGAATGATATACCATTTTAAAGGTAATGACTTCTATTTTAATGTTTTATGAAAAGCAGCACAATCAGTTTTCCCGACTTATTGGTCGTTTTGTGGTGTAAGGTCACATATTGAACATTGGGTTGCAATTAAAAAGGGGAATTTGACAACTATGGTTCATAATACAGGCTTGAAGTAAAAGTGCATCATTAACCCATTTGAGACTTGCCCAAAATATCTCTGGGGTATATGCTTGATGTTTTTTCTTTGTTGAACGATCAACAAATTTGATTGAAGATGCAATTCGCAATTGTTATGTATCAGTCTTGAATGAAGACTATCATCATAAAGTAACGTGTGTAAAACATGTGATTATCGCCGTGTCAGACAGACAGACGACCGGAGCCTGAGAATATACTTTTGTTAAAGTTTACTTGATTGTGTTCGTGTTAATTATTGAACTGTGACTCGACTTAATTCAGATAACGAACATAACAATTTTGGCGACGAGAATTGGGATACTGCTGAGAGACTGTCAAATTGTTTGAGCTAACGCTAAGGACAGAAAGGTGAGATTTCAGTGGCGTACAAGTGCACAGCCATGCCATAGGTTAGTGCACCGAAACGTTGATATCGGTCCCAGCCATTTGTTCTTGTGTACTGCTAATGATTATGAACGCTCTGCAGCTAGTAGTTAGCAAATGCCCGCCACAGCACAGCAGTTAGCAACCGCCCGCCATAGCAGTTGTTTGAATCCCGTGTCTGCAGCCTACACACTACACAGCTCATTGAATGTGATTGTGAATGGTGATTATTGAGCTGTATTTGACAAATTGGAAAAGTAAAACTGAATGCTGTCTAGTTGCCACAATAAGATTTTATTCAGTGGCACCTTTCGTGAAATGAATGAAGAACTTTGCCGGCCTTGTCAAGCCCTGCGATATAGCCTTAGCTCCAGGCTCAGTGAAAGCCCCAGTGGTCGCGTCGAGTCTCCGCCCTGCCTAGCTGTCATCGTCGAAGCCATGACATCGCCGCCTGATGCCAGCCGATGAATCCAGCAAGCCGTCATCATCATCGCCCGATGCCAGCCGATGAATCCAGCAAGCCGTCATCATCATCGCCTGATGCCAGCCGATGAATCCAGCCAGCCGTCATCGTCATCGCCGATGCCAGCCGATGAAGCCAGCCAGCCGTCATCGTCATCACCGATGCCAGTCGATGAAGCCAGCCAGTGCCCGTTAGCCACAGAACAGTAACAATTACAAGGACAAGCCAGTCCACCGATGCCATGTGCCAGCCCTGCTTGCAAGCCCGAGCCGAGCCAACGCCCAAGCCCATGATTAGTGAGGGCATAAGTCATGCCATTGCCATTACCAGTGCAGTGAATGATGGTGAATACAAATAAACAAACTAAATGAAACGTTGACTGAAGTGAATGAACTATTTTGAAACAATTTCAAAAGACTTTAAATTAAAGATAATCATTACACAGTCGTTACACATTTATTGCTTATGTTTATGAAGATAATTATAAGTGCCATTGATATATTTCATGTGTGTTAAACCTTCTGACTTACAACGTTAGTAATACCATTGCGCACATGCCAGCTTATTGCCCAGCCCGGTGAAAGTTCATTGTAAAGGTACATAATTATTTCATACCTACAGGACCAGCAGTCTGTGAGTATTTGATTATATTATTGTGAGTTTGAATTATAAGCTTGATAATTCAATTTATGGTTGCTTTAATTTAGCAAAGGAATTAAACAGCTAGCCTATATTATAAATAATCTAAGTCTTAGTTTGACTGTAGATTTGCCCACAGTCAAAAGTCACAGTAAGAAGGTACAGCCGTACAGTACTACTCTATTGGTCACAATCTTTTTGGATTGTATTTATAAGTGTAGTCAAGCATTTTACTTACTTGTCCATAGTTTAGCCTATGGAAAAAGATGATTAATTAGGCTACATGTAGTAAAGAAATTTATGTGTGACATTCATATTTAACTTTGTACAAATTTAAGAGTTAATTAGTAAGAATGGCCAATCAGTATTTAAGCCCTGTGCCCCAACTAGATTCTGGCTATAGTTTTGAAGAGTGGGTCGAAGTATTAGACACATGGATGACCTCAAATGACATTCAAGATGAAGCCAAGAAAAGGGCCATTTTCTTGACAAATTTAGGTAGCAAAGCATACCATACACTAAGGTCACTACTCCAGCCACAAAAGCCAGTTGATAAAACGTACAAGGAATGTGTTGATGCATTGCAAAATCATTTTTCGCCAAAGCCAACGGAAATTGTACAGCGTTACAAATTCTACACTTGCACGCAAGCTTCAACTGAAACCATTCCGCAGTTTGTAGCCAAGTTAAGACAAAGCAGCGAAGGTTGTAACTTTCGAGACTTAAACACAATGCTCAGAGATCGTCTCGTGGTAGGTTGTAGGGGTCACGCAATTCAGCGCAAGTTGTTAAGTGAACACAACTTGACTTGTGAGAAGGCATTGAGCATTGCCACAGCTATGGAAGTAGCAAACCAGGACTTAGAACAGCTAAGAACCATTGGAAAAGCAGCAGGCCATGACAGCATGCATGTACATCCTGAACTGCACAAAGTACATACTGAAGCACATGCACGAGCACCCCGTGGTAAGCAATATAAGCCAGGCAAGCCACCTGCGCCTAAGCCAAGCACCCCAAGCAAACCAACGGGTCAACAAGGAAAAAAGTGTTGGCGTTGTGGAGGAACCAGCCATCCACCATATTCATGTAGGTTTAAGACTGAAACTTGCCATCAGTGCTCAGGAGTGGGACACACACAAAGTCAATGTGCCAGTGTACAAGCTTTTAGGAAAGCCAGGAAGCAAAAGGCCTCACATTACATGGAAGGGAATGATAGTGACTCACCCGACGATTCGCCACATCCGGAAAGCATGAGCCACATCACAGATAGCACTTTGAATAAACTCTCAAAGAATGAGCCATACCATGTATCGGTCCAAGTGAATGGAAAGCCCATTAGCATGGAGGTCGACACCGGTAGTCCATGGACAATCGTATCAACAGAGACATTTCGTCAGATTGGTAGTGCCCAGGTGAAGCAATCTAATGCCAAGCTCAAAACCTACACTGGAGATAAAGTTCCCATAGTAGGAGAAGCTATAGTGGAAGTCAGCTTCAGCCCTGATCAAGCCCCACTTGGACAGATCCACAAGTTGCCATTACTCGTGGTTGAAGAGGGTGTAAGCCTTCTTGGTCGTGACTGGTTACAGAAGTCTCCAGAACTGTTAGCACAGTTAGCCAACCAGAATGCACCAGACGCAAGCCCAAGTAGTATGCATAATTTGCAAGATGTTATGCAAGAAGTACTCAATAAGCATGCAGAGTTGTTTGATGATAGCACAATCGGAGTACTGAAAGGATACCAAGCCAAGGTGTACCCTCAAGAAGAGAACAATGGTGCAAAGTTCTACAAAGCAGCCCCCGTTTCTTATGCGGCCAGGAAGCAGATAGATAGAGCATTAGATCCCTTGTTGGAGGACGGTATAATCAAGCCAGTGAAGACCGCAGAATTTGCATGCCCAATCATTGCAGTTCCAAAGCCAGATGGAAAGATGAGAATCTGTGGTAATTACAAATTGACAGCAAACAAGGTTCTGAAGGTAGAACAGTATCCCCTACCAACACTGGAAGACCTCCTACAGGAACTTGAAGGTGGAGAAAAATTCACCAAGCTAGATCTAAGCCACGCCTATCATCAGATAGAGTTAGATCCTGAAGCCCGCAAGTACACAACAATCAACACGCTTAGAGGTCTCTTTGAGTACACTAGACTTCCTTTCGGAATAGCGAGCGCACCAGCCATGTTCCAGAGGACAATGGAAGGACTCTTAGCAGATATCCCCATGTGCAAGCCGTACCTCGATGACATAATCATCAGTGGCAAGACTGATGAGGAACATCTGAGAAATCTGGAAGCGGTTCTTTCAAGACTAGAAAGCAATGGGTTACGCTTGAAGAAAGAGAAGTGTGAACTGATGAAAGACTCAGTTGACTATCTTGGTCATCGCCTTGACAAGAAAGGTCTCCGGCCTCTTCAAGACAAACTTGAGGCCATACGCCGAGCAGAACGTCCAGTGAATCAAGGCCAACTCCAGGCTTATCTTGGTCTGCTTGGGTATTACCGCAAGTTCATACCAAATCTGTCCCAGGAGATCGCGCCCTTGACTGAAATGTTGAAAGCAGAATTCCGATCAACCTCCAGTGGGAAGGGAAGCAGAAAACCTGACCCTAAGTTCAATTGGGGAAAGAAGCAGGAACAAGCATTCCAGAAATCAAAGCGTCTCCTACAGACTGACAGCATCCTGACGCACTATGATCCAGCCAAACCCATTCTGCTCCAGACAGATGCCAGCCCATATGGATTGGGTGCGGTGATAAGCCATGTGGAACCAGATGGACTAGAACGCCGTATTGCATTTGCTTCACGCACTCTCAAGCCAAGTGAAGTAAATTATGCTCAGTATGAGAAGGAGAGTCTGTCAATAATCTTCGGACTGAAGAAATTCCACAAACATCTTCATGGGAGGTCTTTTACAATTGTAACTGACCATAAGCCATTGATAGGACTGTTTGGAGACAAGAAGCCAGCAAGTCCGATGGCCTCTGCAAGGTTAGCCCGGTGGCATATGATTCTTTCAGCATATGATTATGACATCATACACAAGGAAGGTAAACGGCACCAGAATGCTGACGCCCTGTCGCGCCTGCCCTTGATGGAAGATCAAACAGTGTGGTCACACCAAAGTCTAGCAGAGCTAGATGAGCAGCCTCCAGTGAAAATCAACATGCTTGATATTGACACTAGACCAGTCGAAGCCGATGAAGTCAGAAGTTGCACCAAGAAAGATCCCGTTCTTACACGAGTGACAGCATACATCCTGCATGGATGGCCAAACCCCAAGAATGTACCACCAGAGCTCAAAGCCTTTGTCCAAAAGAAAGAGGAATTGTCAATTGAAGATGACATAGTACTGTGGGGACATCGGGTGGTCATTCCAGACAACAAGGAAATGAGGAACAGGATCATTGATGAACTTCACGGGACTCATCCAGGAATCGTCAAAATGAAGGCCTTAGCAAGATCATACGCTTGGTGGCCAGGGATTGACCGAGACCTGGAAAGAAAAGTCAGAACGTGTTCTGTCTGCCAAGCAGAACAACGAAGTCCGCAAGCCACACCTATCCATCCGTGGGAGTTTCCTGAGAAACCTTGGATGCGATTGCATATCGACTATGCATTCATCGACAACCAGGATGTCTTGATAGTGGTAGATGCACACAGCAAGTGGATTGAAGCAGCGCGGGTCAATAAAGCTACAGCAAATGCAACTATTGTTGTCCTTCGCAGATTGTTCGCCACTCACGGTCTACCAGAAACCATTGTCAGTGATAATGGTAGCCAGTTCGTGTCAGAGGAATTTGCCAGATTCCTCGCAAACAACAACATACATCACATTCAGACTGCTCCGAAGCACCCATCCAGCAATGGACTCGCGGAAAGGGCAGTTCAAACAGTGAAAAAGGGAGTCAAGAAAACAGCAGGTGACAACCTTGAAATGAAACTCCAGAAGTTCTTACTGATGTACAGACTCACACCTCAAGAGACTACAGGCAAATGCCCTTGTGAGCTGTTACTGAAGAGAAGGATTCGCAGCAAGCTAGATCAGATTCGGCCAGATCTGAGCAAGAAGGTGAAGCGTAAGCAAACATCCATGAAGAGCCGAACTGATAGGAGGAAGGATAGAAGGTTTGATATACGCGACAAGGTTCAAGTCAAAAACTTCTCATCAGGCCCAACTTGGTTATATGGTAAGGTGGTAGAAATCATCGCAGAATCCATGTACCTGATTGAACTGGATGATGGTCGTCAAGTGAGACGTCATGTAGATCAAATGAGACACTATATGCCAGCTAGCACAGATGACCAAGTGCCTCAAGAAGGTTTGAACCCGGCAATATTACCTCTGGAAAACCAAATTGAACCTCCTCTAGAACGATTTGAGAATCAGCCAACTGATGAACATGCAACATCCTCTCAAGTAGAACAAAACACAGAGACTGTTGAGATTCCAATAGAGTCAAACACTAACACGACACCCATAGTGTTTACACCAAACAGTGACACAACAGCAAAACAAGTTAGGACTTCACAAAGACAAAAGAAAATGCCAAACAAATTCCAAGAATTTATTGTGTATAGATAAACCCAAGACATGATTTATTAAAACTAGATAAAGTCAACTCCACAGTACACAGTAAATACAGGATACATTATAGCATACACATATCAATCAATGGTAAAGTTATGTTTTACCAACTTTGTTGACAATTAATAATTTTGACACTCAGTTGTATATAAGTGTATTACTGGGATGCAAGTATTAATGTATGGGTCAATCCATGTCAAATCAACCGGTGGGTGTCACCCGACCCCCTTCGATTTTGCTAAAATTCGCACCAATTGTTCCCCCAAGTGTCTGACGGAAAACCCCGAATTTTTTTGCCCCGAAGTCATTCGGTTGCTAAGTTACGGCCGCGCCTAGCAACCAATGCGCGGTCAAACCGTTTCTTCTTTAAAATTTTGGCCATTTTTGATTATCTGCTGTAGCTAAAATTGAAAAGCCAGAGCTCTCATTGTCTGGAAATTGGAAGAACTTTGTCATCTCTACAAGATGTATTAATTATGTCGCGGGTCGAGTTTTCGTTTTCGCGTACGAGGTCACCGAAAATGGCTTTAAGCGAAAAATTAAATTTTTTAAAAGCATGTTTGGATGCCCATAGCTTAAAAATTACTAGATATTTTGCTCTAATCTTTTATAGTATTAAAGACCTTCACTTCCTTTACAGATTAAAAAAAAAATGAGCGTGATTGGTCAAGTCGTTTTCGAGTAAAGCGCCCTCAAAGTTTGGATTTTTCAAAAATGCACCAAGTTCAAGGACAAAGGTCACCCAAAGTCCAATCGGGATCTTCACCAATTTTTGTGTACTTACAGATATTTACCTATATTTTCAGGGGTTACCAAAGAAACTTTGCTACCGGAACGTTTAATGGCTTAAATACGCTAACGAAAATGGTCGTAAACAACCCAAAATGCTCAAAATTGCCATATAATTGGCTTTAGGGCATATTTCGAATCTCTCTCACACGCAATATAAAAGTTTATAAATACTGTTCTTCAGGGAATTGGCAGACATTTACCTATATTTTCATGGGTTAGCAAAAAAAAATTGCTACCATAACGTTTAACGCCTTATTAACACTGACGAAAATGGTCGTAAACAACCCGAAATGCTCTAAATTGCCATATAATTGGCTTTAGGGCATATTTTGAATCTCTCTCACACGCAATAGAAAAGTTTATAAATACTGTTCTTCAGGAAATTGGCAGACATTCACCTATATTTTCATGGGTTAGAAAAAAAAAATTGCTACCGGAACGTTTAACGCCTTCTTTACACTGACGAAAATGGTCGTAAACACACTGAAACGTGTTAAATAGCCATATTACGTGCTTGAGGGCATATTTTGAATCCTTCTCGCACGCAATACAAAAGTTTATAAATACTGTTCTTCAGGGAATTGGCAGACATTCCCCTATATTTTCATGGGTTAGCAAAAAAAAATTGCTACCGGAACGTTTAACGGCTTATTTACAGTGACGAAAATGGTCGTAAACACACTGTAACGTGTTAAATCGCCATATTACGGGCTTTAGGGCATAGTTTGAATCTCTCTCACACGCAATACAAAATGTTATAAATACTGTTCTTCAGGGAATTGGCAGACATTCACCTATATTTTCATGGGTTAGCAAAAAAAAATTGCTACCGGAACGTTTAACGGCTTATTTACACTGACGAAAATGGTCGTAAACACACTGAAACGTGTTAAATTGCCACGACCATTTTCGTCAGTGTAAATAAGCCGTTAAACGTTCCGGTAGCAATTTTTTTTTGCTAACCCATGAAAATATAGGTGAATGTCTGCCAATTCCCTGAAGAACAGCATTTATAAACTTTTGTATTGCGTGTGAGAAGGATTCAAAATATGCCCCAAAGCACGTAATATGGCGATTTAACACGTTTCAGTGTGTTTACGACCATTTTCGTCAGTGTAAATAAGCCGTTAAACGTTCCGGTAGCAATTTTTTTTTGCTAACCCATGAAAATATAGGTGAATGTCTGCCAATTCCCTGAAGAACAGTATTTATAAACTTTTGTATTGCGTGTGAGAAGGATTCAAAATATGCCCCAAAGCACGTAATATGGCGATTTAACACGTTTCAGTGTGTTTACGACCATTTTCGTCAGTGTAAATAAGCCGTTAAACGTTCCGGTAGCAATTTTTTTTTGCTAACCCATGAAAATATAGGTGAATGTCTGCCAATTCCCTGAAGAACAGTATTTATAACATTTTGTATTGCGTGTGAGAGAGATTCAAACTATGCCCTAAAGCCCGTAATATGGCGATTTAACACGTTACAGTGTGTTTACGACCATTTTCGTCAGTGTAAATAAGGCGTTAGACGCTCCGGTAGCAATTTTTTTTTCTAACCCATGAAAATATAGGTGAATGTCTGCCAATTCCCTGAAGAACAGTATTTATAAACTTTTGTATTGCGTGTGAGAGAGATTCAAACTATGCCCTAAAGCCCGTAATATGGCGATTTAACACGTTACAGTGTGTTTACGACCATTTTCGTCAGTGTAAATAAACCGTTAAACGTTCCAGGAGCAATTTGTTTTTGCTAACCCATGAAAATATAGGGGAATGTCTGCCAATTCCCTGAAGAACAGTATTTATAAACTTTTGTATTGCGTGTGAGAAGGAATCAAAATATGCCCTCAAGCACGTAATATGGCTATTTAACACGTTTCAATGTGTTTACGACCATTTTCGTCAGTGTAAAGAAGGCGTTAAACGTTCCGGTAGCAATTTTTTTTTTCTAACCCATGAAAATATAGGTGAATGTCTGCCAATTCCCTGAAGAACAGTATTTATAAGCTTTTCTATTGCGTGTGAGAGAGATTCAAAATATGCCCTAAAGCCAATTATATGGCAATTTAGAGCATTTCGGGTTGTTTACGACCATTTTCGTCAGTGTAAATAAGGCGTTAAACGTTCCGGTAGCAATTTTGTTTTGCTAACCCATGAAAATATAGGTAAATGTCTGCCAATTCCCTGAAGAACAGTATTTATAAACTTTTATATTGCGTGTGAGAGAGATTCGAAATATGCCCTAAAGCCAATTATATGGCAATTTTGAGCATTTTGGGTTGTTTACGACCATTTTCGTTAGCGTATTTAAGCCATTAAATGTTCCGGTAGCAAAATTTCTTTGGTAACCCCTGAAAATATAGGTAAATATCTGTAAGTACACAAAAATTGGTGAAGATCCCGATTGGACTTCGGGTGACCTTTGACCTTGAACTTGGTGCATTTTTGAAAAATCCAAACTTTGAGGGCGCTTTACTCGAAAACGACTTGACCAATCACGCTCATTTTTTTTAAATCTGTAAAGGAAGTGAAGGTCTTTAATACTATAAAAGATTAGAGCAAAATATCTAGTAATTTTTAAGCTATGGGCATCCAAACATGCTTTTAAAAAAATTAATTTTTCGCTTAAAGCCATTTTCGGTGACCTCGTACGCGAAAACGAAAACTCGACCCGCGACATAATGAATACATCTTGTAGAGATGACAGAGTTCTTCCAATTTCCAGACAATGAGAGCTCTGGCTTTTCAATTTTAGCTACAGCAGATAATCAAAAATGGCCAAAATTTTAAAGAAGAAACAGTTTGACCGCGCATTGGTTGCTAGGCGCGGCCGTAACTTAGCAACCGAATGACTTCGGGGCAAAAAATTTCGGGGTTTTCCGTCAGACACTTGGGGGAACAATTGGTGCGAATTTTAGCAAAATCGAAGGGGGTCGGGTGACAAAATGTCTGAAAATTGGTTGATTTGACGTGGATTGACCCGTATAACATTTCTGTCAAATTACATAATTGTGTACTGTATAATAAACAATTATTGTTGCTTGAGATCGGAACAGATGTAATGTTTTTATGGTATAGTTGTATGTCAAGCTAGATGCTATTTACCATGTTTAGTCTGTTTAGAATATTGGTTTTAAAAGACATTGGAATTTGCATACTTGCATGCGGATAAGTTGCAGAATTACGCAGTTCGCAGACATGTTTAATTCTAATGAGGAAAATGATTAGTTTTAATTGTATAGAAATGCAAGTTGATATGTTTATTTTGAGTTGATTAAAAAATGAAGGTTAAAATAATGTATTAGGCAATTAACTTGCACATGACAGTTTTTTTTTGGGATACATGTCAAAGTTTTAAAGTGTTTTAAAGTGTTTTTTGTTAAGTGCCTTGAATGCACCTGACCTTATTTTGTTGCTAGAGAGAAAACTGGTAGCACCTGTATAGACATTTGTGTTTTATATGGAGATATTACAGGGTTTTTGCCAAATTTATGTATTATGTTTATACAGGACAGGAATTAATATTATACACAGGCAGAATTTGTATAAAGGTGTATAAGTAATTGGAAACATGCTTAGTATTTAAAGATGTTTGGTTACAGTACACTAGTTGTATTTCACAAGGAAGCAGGATACATTTGAACCATAGTTGACGCTTAAAACAAAAATGTTTGCGTTTGTATTTGTATTGATCAAGTTGGTGATCACGTACAAAGACAAGAGTATAGTTTTTGAGTTAGGAGAAACAAATTATTTGGATTAATGCCAATGATCTGATGAAAGACAGTCATTCAATAATCACAAGTGTTTTTTTTGTAAACAGTGCTTATTATTTATATTATGTGCATTTAAGATCCTGCCAGTTATTTAAAGGGGGAGGAATGTTATGTATCAGTCTTGAATGAAGACTATCATCATAAAGTAACGTGTGTAAAACATGTGATTATCGCCGTGTCAGACAGACAGACGACCGGAACCTGAGAATATACTTTTGTTAAAGTTTACTTGATTGTGTTCGTGTTAATTATTGAACTGTGACTCGACTTAATTCAGATAACGAACATAACAGCAATGCAATGCGCAATGCAATGCAGTATGTCGTTGTTTTTTGTCGTTATTCGCGCGCTGGTATAGCTAGCGTAATAGTCGCTTCAGGCTTTCGTAAATTAATACACGTTCTGGCCGTAATACTTGACCATGTCTTACGTGTTCCAAAACATAAAACGACTAATCTCAACGTCTATTTAGGCATATAATAGCTTGTTGAGGCGATGTTACGATCATTTTCCAGAATGTCACTCAAGCGAGCAAGGTACGCTAGAACAACTGGTTTGTTTTTGCTTGCGCTGGGGTAATTTTATGAACTATAAATAAACGTGGGAAAACGGAAAAAATGCCGGTCTCGTTGCCGGTCTCGGCCCGATTTTCGCCCGAGTCACGAGTCACCATTGGTCGAGTCCGAGTCCCGAGAAATACGGACGTGGACTCGAGTCCGGACTCGCACTGAAAAGTATAATCGTCCAAAGGTGGAACTACATGTTTTTACAGATCAGTTTGGGTATTATGTTCTGTTCATCGATCTGTTCATAGTTTTTGCTTGAATCCCACGCTTGATATTGCCTGAATGTTGCAGTGTTTTTCTTAATTTGTACAGTACATTCTCGCGGTCGGCATGACGTCACAGTCACGTGATTTCCCTAACTACGCGATCGGCCATTTTGACAAAGGGGCAAACAATTAGCGCGAGCGAGTGTTGACTGTACTGTGCAGTACTCTTGACATTAGTTAGCACGCTCATGTACATTCTGAACTTCAACAAATCGGGGCGAATTACATATCAAAATGAAGAACAATAATCACAGATCACAAATCTGAAGTTAGTTTTTTTAAACGCCTTACCAAAATCCAGAAAAAACAGATGTTTCATGGTCACTTTCTGCATTGCGTTTTGTGAACGTCGATTTCACTAGCGATCTTCGCGATGGGGATCGGCGGGGGATCGTTTAGCCGATGCGTGCGGCGCGGTGCAGTGCACAGTACAGCAACACACGCAGCCAGCGGCCACGGTGATTGGCGATTGCATGTCAATCGCGCGCTGTCCCGATTGAATTTATGCATGATATCAGGAAATGTAAATAGATATATTGTATTTAATAAATTAATACATATCTATTAGTATTAATACAATAATAATTATATACTTTTAATAATCTAGGCTGATTAGTTTTATAAGTTTTGTTAAGACTAAAATAGGCTAAATAAAAATAAACAAACGTTTATAATAGTTATGACATTATGATGAATTCTTTATCAACCCATCTTACCTTGATTTTTTTCTCTTTTATTTTACAGGGCTCGGCAGATTATATTTACTTCAGGAGAAGTAAGAAATAACCGACAACATGATCTTCAAAAGATGAATGTTAATCACCAGATTTGTAAAGAGCGACACAACATAGTACTTACTTCCCAAGTCGCTTTTGATCTTGAGCTTATTTGAATCAACCATGTGACCATATTGATAAGTAATTTAAAGATATAATAGGATAGTGGCACATCCACCCCATTTATTCTAGAAAAGAAAACAATATAAAACATGAGATGACATTTAAAAAAAGGAATGTATACTGTGTGCCCCTCCTCCCCCAATAAATTTAGTGTACCCCCAATCAGACTGACCATATGCTACTACCCCACTGATATGGGGGTCTTTAAAAGATATGTAGGTAATTTCATAACGCAGCGTTACCACACATATACATATCATTCTTCCCGATATTGATTCGGCGATGAACAAGATAGTTCCCCGTAGTACCCATTTGTTTTTAATTACCCTTATGATATTATCTGCAAACTTTGATTATAAATGATCTGCGCAATACAAGTTTGTATAACTTCATTTCATGTCGCCTGGTTGTTCTTTATGTGTAATAAAGTGCAACATTATTATAGTACTTGCAATTTCATTTCATGTTAGAATAAAAGATGAAAGTTAAAAAGACATGTACGCAACATGGCATGCAATATGAACAGCAATTAAAGAACAGGTGGAACAAATCATGCAATAATAAACTTGACACCCGACAGTTTAAATCTCATCCCAACATATAAAAGTTGAAGGTAGCAACATATTCATTATAATATTTACCCATGTTTTGAAAAGATGTGTTTTATTCTCCTTTAGTCTTTACTATTATGTTGATCAATTTATCAGTAGCCTAATCATGCAATGTTTATAATTATGCAATGAATATATTTCTTTATCATTCAATTTGTATAAATCATAATTATTGTTCAATATGTTGAAAATAAATAAAGAAAAAATCTAACAACATGACACATCAAAATCATTCAACCCGAGGTGAGGTCGACGTGAGCGACCTTGTACCTCACAAACATCCATCATGAAGCAAGCTTGACGTTAGCAAACTTGCATCGTTGTACAAGGCTGACGTTAGCAACCTTGCGTCTTGTCCCAGGACGGGTTAGCGATGGCAACTCGACCTCGCACTGCCGTTGCCAGCATGAGGTAAGCATTCATATTATTTATATGATTTTCCTGTGTTAGAATTTTAAAAAATGAAGAAACAAGTTAATAATGAATTTTATCAAAGAAAGACACAAGTCGGGTATAATTACATGAAATTGTTACACATTTCCTGCGTAAACCAAAACTAGGAATTTCAATTCTAGATTAGGATTTATAGACCGTAGTATAACTATAAAATAGTAAGATATTCACATGAACATTTTTTAGAAGGGATTAAGTAATAGTTAAACACTACTCAAAACATTCTAGACTAAACAATTCTGAGAAATCTGAATAAAAATTGATCCAAATGACCAAAATTAAATTGGAAAATGTTTAACTATCAGTCACTATCATCAGTCATTTTCCAGCTCAAAATTAGTGGATATGGTTGGAAATTTTGAAAACTGTATTAATATCTGCAATAAGAATACAAAATCACCCGAATGTGACCGAAATTAATAAATGTGCACATCTCAACAACTGGTAGTGTAACTCCTGTATCGCCGCATGATTCGTGCGCGCGCGTGCGACAAAAGCTCCGCCCGAGCTTCGGCTTACACAGGCATGACATGTGGTATACGCCTGGTATACCGCTAAATCCGTATGGCGAGTCCGCTTTTGTTTGCCCCTTCGCGCTCGGTTGTTAAGCGGAAGTTACCGTTCGCTAGTGAAAATCCCCGGATGTCCGACCGAGAGAATGCAATGATGATTGATGCGGACGATCGCGACTTGCATGCATGGCTACGCGCCAGGTACTGGGTGTGCATCTAGCGGGGATGCGTCGGCCCAGTCGACGATGACGAAACATAACACAACAAAACAGCTCCAGTGACTCTGAGCTGGGGCTCAAGAAAATACGACAACGAACCACAAAAGTGCATCCTATAAAATTAATAAATCGCCCACTTATACCAATACTACATAATTATTAATGGCCACATCATTTTCATAGGTATGTCTCCAATCAAATCGATATAATCATAATTCATATTACCATCACACAATCACGAACGTCTTCCACAAATTTCGGATCCCCACCTCCAGCACTGCACTGCATACTGCATGCGAGTTGCGATAATACACGCATATTGCGCATAACAGCTGGTATGTAACCCCTCAGATCGGACTTTGACCCCGGTCTTTGCATGCAGAAGCGGCGCCAGGGGGCATTTCTGCCCCCATCGCCCCCCGCCCTTTAATCATGTTGTTTGTTTGCTCCATTTTGCTCGGTTTTGCTCCAGTCACAATGTTATTTGTTCTTTGGGGTTGATATGGTTTGACCACTGTAAACCAGGGGTGGTATTCTGTAAGGAAAAGTCGATGGATCAACTCCCATAGTGCATTTGCCCACTAAAACATCGCCATCGGATGGGGGAGGGCGGGAATATTACATCAGTGGGACACCAATATTGCTTGCATGGGGCGCTCAAATGTTTATTTGGCTCCTTGGCCTTTAGCCTCTTTTATGGCTTTATGCTAGTATATTATGTGATGATCGCTAGTATAGGCCAATGCCAGCTCTGTAAAGGCGCTCAAATGAATCCTTTTTTATACAATCATGTTTATTTGGCTCCGATAGGCCTTTTAGCCTCTTTTATTTTATGGTTTTATATAGGCCAATGCAACTAAGTGGTCTGTATACTGAAAATGACGGTAGGATATTTTGTTTATTATCTTCTCCCCCCCCCCCCCCCCCCTCTCCCCAACCTCTATTTCTCTCCCTCTCTCTCAGGTTTTTTATTTTATTTTTAATCTCATTCGTCAGTGTGTTTAGGACGTATAATTGTTTATTCACATGGCCTATACTACAGTGGAACCTTGCTATAAAACGCTTTGATATAACAAACACCCTCCTATATATAACAATTTAAATTTGATGGTCCAGGCATTCCTTCAATAAAATCCTTTCTTTATTTAACCTGATATATTAATATAACGATTGAGATACCTAGCTGATATACCAGGGTAATGTTTATGGTACAAATTAGGACCATGATATATAAAGAGGATTCCACTTATTACCTTGGTCAGATGAAACATCAATCAAGCACTGTATATGCACTCTCGATCTTCACTCCCTAGGGAGCATTCCACCATTTATGTCACATCACTGTACTGCACATCATCGTGCATCATACTGCACACACTCTTAATCATAGAAGTTATTTTGAAGGACCCTTCCAAGTATACCCATTACAGTGTGAACTAGTTTACAATGAGCCCTGTTATAACGATCGTACCTGAGATCTTTAGGGATGTAATTTCACAGGTCCATGTTCTATGTACCTGATACAAAATATATTGTTTGTTTTTCATGAGGTCTCACTTTGTTAGTGGGTCAGGAGCAGCAATGTTGATGGAAATGTTTTGCCCCAAACATTAAAGGCCTGCATGGGCATCGATCATTACAAATTGCCCATTTGATTGAGGCTGCAACAGTTCAATCATGTATGTTTCTTGCCATACTATGGCCCTTTAATTACCACCAAAAAAAAAAAAAAAACAATAATAAAAACAGTGTTAAATTATTCTGCAACAATTCACTTGGCCAAGTTCTTTTGACAAGATAACATTCCGAGAATGTAATCAATGTATAAAAAGTAAGATTTGCTGCAAAAAGTAGTCTGAGCGGCTTCAATTTTATGCAATTAATTCCAGTCAATTATATATTGTGAGCAATTCTATGAATATTGTGAACGTAGTTGAACACGGCACTTAATTGGAGGTTTGATTAACCTGTTGGAGACAATATGCTCTTGATTTCCCTGCACATACCGCAACCAGAGACATTCAGCATCATGTACATCAGGCACATCAGGTGTATAAACAAAGGACTAATAATGCAATTCAAGTTGAGTGAATAGAAAAATCTGCGCTATTATAATTATTTACAATCAAAGGACAGAACCAAAGTGGAACTATATCAAATTATATTCAAGCTTGTTTGACTCTCAAGACTATAATTGACAAGAAACCCATTTGCTTTATAAATAACATTTCTAAAATAACGACATTTACGTCCAATGAACCCAATGTGTGAGCGATGTATATCTGCAACATATACACATATTATCCATGCAAGCATTATGCAAATATGACACATATTACAATGAATATATATAGTATAGACATTGAGTAGGTCTATGAAACAAATTTGATCCAAATTGAGAAAAACACCTAGTGGATTATTTTGATTACAAATGCGTAGGCACGCGTACTTACAAATTCAAAATTCAAAGCACTCTAAAAAGTAATGGAATACACAAATAGAACATAAGGAAGGAGACGCACAACTGACCCTGTATCATTAGAATACCGCCAAACAACAAACAGTTATTGTGGAAGAAAATACAGTATTTCTTTACAATGAAGACTACGAAAAGTCACCTATAACATTACTTTAGTGCAACATACAGCAATAACTTCATTAGAATACCGCCATACAACAAACAATTATTGTGGAAGAAAATACAGAATATGTATTTCTTTACAATGAAGACTGCGAAAAGTCACCTATAACATTACTTTTATTAGTGCAACATACAGCAATAACTTCATTAGAATACCGCCATACAACAAACAATTATTGTGGAAGAAAATACAGAATATGTATTTCTTTACAATGAAGACTACGAAAAGTCACCTATAACATTACTTTTATTAGTGCAACATACAGCAATAACTTCATTAGAATACCGCCATACAACAAACAATTATTGTGGAAGAAAATACAGAATATGTATTTCTTTACAATGAAGACTGCGAAAAGTCACTCATAACATATATACTTTAGTGCAACATACAGCAATAACTTTTTTTCGAAAGAAAAGCACAAAGTTTTAACAAAAATTGTATATCTACCTTTTTGCAGACACTTACAGCATTTAGAGATAAAAAAGTATGCGTACCTAATATGTATAATAATACAATGTGAAGCTTTGGCAACACTACAATTGACTGTAGAATAAATACAACAGTGCATCAGCCTATTCTGAATATTAGCAGCTAAAAATTGAACAATATTTATAAATAGAAATTTAAAAAGGTTAACAACATAAATGTATATTGCGTAACATGATAGACTGTACAAAACATCACATCCAAGAATACATATCTTACTCTAACTATCTGCCTACTGATATATCTATTCTTTTTTACATAAAAAGAAAGAAAAAAATCCTTAATCAAACATCAGCATTTTCCCTATATTCAGCCTTTGCCAGAGAATTTGAATACCCTTTTCATTTCAAAGAATAATACAAATCTGAAGTCTGACAGTGAGCAAGATTTATGCAGCAACATACAGGCAACAATTTCACAAGATAATAGAAATGGTGTACACGAACTACAATTCTCTATTATTCAGCCTTTACATGTATCATGGAATTCAAATATGACTGTCTGTTTTTTTTTTTTTACCTGAATAGAATACAATACCTCAAGCTATTAATACAGCAATAATATACATCCAACAAATGTCATATTATATACACTTTTCACCAAAAAAATCTTTAATGTTTGAAGAAATGCAGGGGGTGTATTCTGAAAACGATTTTAAGTTAAAGTCTATTGTTCATATCTATGTCACTAAAATATATTATAGCAAATCGCTATTCCTTAAGTACAGTTTCAGAATACCTATTTGGCTAGAAATATTTTAGTGACATAGATACAATCCAATCAACTTTCAGCTTTAAATCGCTTTCAGAATACACCCCCAGGTCTTCAATTGTAGTGAAAAATTACATCATTATACACGCAACAAAGTTATACAAATAAGACATCACTGAAACCTGACTTATTTCAAGGTTGCTCAAATAAAGCAGATAATGAGATATTTCTAATGACCACTATCTGAACTTGGTAACTATATTTTCTATTGTCTAGACTATACGAAAATGAACTTTAGTCAAACAGAACATGTAATAGGCACTTCAACTGGCTCAAACATATCTCTGGTCAATTTGGATGCTAGTATATTTCCTTGTTCATACAAAGAGGCACAAACAAATCAGCCTCTAAAAAATATCAGTCAGTGGCATAGCTATGAGGGGTGAGGGGCCTGTGCCCCCCAATATTTTGAAGAAAAACAATAAGGGGAACATTCTTTAAAAAAAAAAACAATACATAAGGTGAGTGCACCCCCCCCCCCCCCCCCCTCCGCCCTCAATCAGCTGACCCTGCTAAGCCACTGTGTTATCATGAGTTCATTGTCCCCCACAGCACCTTTTCAAACCTGATTTCTTTTTGAACAAGATTTATCAGATGATTACAATCATTTGGGCACATACTGGATGAAGCAGAACTATTTATAGGCATTATGAAATAATAAACAAATACCCCTGTTTCTGAAGCATGAAAAGGCAATAATAATTGCTATATTACGTATTATTTTTATGACTGATTTGTATTCGTCTGATTTGTATTTGAACAATAAGAGCACATATTGGAAAATCAGTTTATATTTATAGGCATTATGAAATGATTAACAAATATCCCTGTTTCTTTGGCATGGAAAGCTAATTAGGCAATAATAATTGTAATATCATATAACAGGAACATGATGCAGCCCTGTGATCAAACTTTGTTATCAAACATGTAGCAAAGGTAACATCTGCATGACAGTTATATGATACCATAATGCATACAAAAACGAGACAGTATGCAATTTCTTTTACGATGAAGTTGCGATTATGATGAACGTTACAACAAAACATGATCATGTATTTACAGAATTGTGCTTTGTACAGCGAACTTCATATCCAATGCTTATTTTCATGTATTTATAAAAGTTAGCATTTCACTAAAAAAGGCAAACAAACCAAATGAGAATAATTATGTACAGCAAATAGTATACAAAAATAGTACTGCTCTTCTTATTACGAATTAACACTGTACACATTTGTTTTACTTGAAACACGAAGATGGAAAAAAAGCTGAAATAATTACACATGTTCTGAATTCGGTATTCCTATAATTCTTAAGTTGTAAACAATTCAAAATGTCATATGAAATAACATAACTAGTAATCTGTCCCCAGTATCACCTTCCATATCACTGGTCCAAACCATAATTAGTCTAGATATGGGTTCTTGGTCCTATAGATGTTCTTTTGGTTCTACATGTCGCTGGTAAAAACAAATTAATCACAACAATTTTTTATTACAAATTCAACGAAAGTAAATACAAGCATAGAGGAAACTGACCATAATTATACATGCATATAAGAAATAAATGAAAAAATGTCACCGAAATTAAATCATGAACAAAGAGAGTCGAGTTTCGTAGGAAATCAAATTCTAGACCTTGAGATTAAAAGACAAGTGTTCTCACCAATGACCATTTATTATAAAAGCGGTCTGGCAACTCGGGATATTGCTTTTGATATTCGGTGATGCCTAATTTTCTTTGCTCATTTGTATTTATTTTATTTATTGCCCACCATGTTATAATTAAAATTTTATAGAGAATAAAACAAAATGCACAGGTATGCACCATTTAGACCTCTTGACTGTTTCACATTTATAATGAAAATTCAGCCTTTTCTTTAAAATAATTAACAATACTGGTATTATACATGTACGTAATCTCTCCGTTATAAGGCATTAGAGGGCCATCTGAGTTTATATTACATATCAATGCTTCTTTGGACCTGGTTGGAAATGGTTAAAGTGGCTGGGTCGTCAAGCAAGGTGGAGTTTTCCATAGAGCACACAGGCAGCCGCTATGTTGTTACCCCCGACACAAGCTATGTAAACTATAGGTTACACTAAGGCATTGCGATCGAGAGAGTTATACTCCTGTACAGTTCATGTGGTAACTCTCTCCATAATAAGGCATCATTAGAGGGCCATCTGAGTTTATATTACACATCAATGCTTCTTTGGACTTGGATGGAAATGGTGAAAGCCGCTGGGTCGTCATGCAAGATGGAATTTTTTTTCCAAGAGCTAAGAGGGATGGGGCTCCATGTTAAAACAATCACTTCACACTATGTATACATTACTCTAAAGGGTTGCAAGAGTGTTGCACCCTTGAACATTAGAGATGGTAACTCCCTCTGCGATAAGGCATAAAAAAGGCCAGCTGAGTTTACATTACACATTGGTGCATCATCCAAGCTGGAATGAATAATGAGGCTGGGGCGTCATCGCACACAGGGAGTTGCAATGTTAATACACATGACACAAGCTGTGTATATGTTACGCTGAAGAGTTGCATGATGATCGTCACATCCACATGTATGATTAAGCCTGCTTCTAATGACAAGGCGCTGCTCTGTAAACATAAATTGATGTCCCATAAAAAGCCCATTAAGTGTTGACGATCATGTCCTTGTAACTTATGTCCTACTCCGCATGGTTCTAAAAACATAGCTCAGCTCTACATTCAGCACTGCTCAGCTCCCTCATTCCTGAAAACGCCCTCTCGAGTTGACGACCGTGTTCCTTTAATTTATGTTTTCCTTCAAATACCTGGTTCTAAAGACACAGTTCTGTTCTGCTCTGCTCTTTTATTCCTGAAAACGCCCTCTCGATTTGACGACCGTGTTCCTTTAATTTATGTTTTCCTTCAAATACCTGGTTCTAAAGACAGTTCTGTTCTGCTCTGCTCTTTTATTCCTGAAAACGCCCTCTCGATTTGACGACCGTGTTCCTTTAATTCATGATTTCCTTCAAATACCAGCTGCAGACTACTTCCCTTCCAAGCTCTCCCAATCCTTTATGCTGTCACCCCTGTGAAAGATAAAAAGTGAGACAAGAAAAAAAACCCATATATTAAACATTTGAAACAAACCCTTCAGAGAAAAATGTAGGCCTATATGATTATAAACATAGAGGCCCAAATTCTCATCAGTGGCCCAACTCTGGTCTGGCCTAAACAGACTACCAGTAACCAGTTAAACTGCTTTGCACCTGTGGACCATTGATTGTTGCTATTTACCACCAGAGATATTCTAATTGCTTCCTTCCATAATCCCTCTAGTTCTGCTGATGAATCAGGACATGCTGCTTGCCATTTCAGTAATACAGTGGAACCTCGTTATAACGAGGTCCGTAATTGGGACCATGAAAATTACCTTGTTATATCAGGTTTCTCATTATATCAGGGTAAAAAAAACAAAGCAATATACAGGGCTGGGACCAGCAAAATTACCTTGTTATAAGAGGGTTTTGTTATATCCGACCTCTTTATAACAAGGTTCCACTGTAGTATTACCGGTCACCAGTAATACAATGTCCTGGATGATCCAGGACGCAATTTCGCTGATGACCGACTATACTATGACTTGAATTTCAAGAGGCTCATTGTTCTGACGCCTATAAGCAGAACTCAAGAGATTGACTGGATACTGAAAGGAAACAATTAGAATATCTCTGGTGGCGAATGGCAACAATCAATGGTTTTGCAGGTGCAAAACGGTTTAACTGGTTACTGGTAGTCTTTGTCTTTTTAGCCCAGACTAAAGTTGAGCCACTGATGAGAATTCCGGCCAAAGGGACTAGAGGAAGGAGCTACATATGTAGGGTTTGAGTAGCTCTGTCGGTACAAGCAATCCAGAGGTCACTCGTTTCTTCTTCTTCTTCCAATTTAAGTACAGACCGCCATTGGCGTATTATCGTACTATCACGCGCTCGGCTCAGCGGAGCCTAACCTGTGCCACCTCCTTCTTGAATATATCCAAGGAGGTGCTTCCAAGTATCTCTGATGGCAGGGCATTCCACAGCCTAGTTGCATCAGGAAAAAATGACTTTTGGTAGACTTGGTTTTTTGCATAGGGTATTTGAAACTTGTTTGAGTCCCAACAAAGTCTAAATTTGCTATGTCAGGCGCTTATAAAAAAAAATGTACTTGATTTGGTATGGAACGCATGTATGTATACATGTACTTGGTAGACCTATAGATTTAAAAAGAGCAAATAAAATGGGATTTCTCTGGGAAACGAATGAAACCCAACAGAGTACTGGAACTTTACTGAGATAGTGTTAGACATGACTCTATGCAGATTTAACTGGTGATGAGCTGGAATATGTCCATGGGAGTGGAAAAAGTTCAAATGTTTTAATATATCAACATTGTTACGCTTACTTAGTACCAATATTCTATTCAGTGCAGTAGAGCACAGGCACTTGTGACAAAAGATAATACAGCAAACTGGAATGCAAAAACAGAAAGTGTTAGAATAAATAATGATGAAATGCCTTTCATCAAAATCCATCGCTAAAAGAGGTAGGGCATACAATGTATTAATGACAAATATAGACTACCATTCAGAGCATCTACAGTATGTATACAATGATTAAACTATGAATTTATAGTTATTAATGGAATAAATATATGTACTTCTACAACTAATTTGTTAATGCGAACCAGTACAATTCCCATTATGTACACAAAATTAATGTTTGCATTAAGTCATAAAAAATGTACACAAATTCAGACAGAGAAGTAGATCTGATAACAAAATGATGAAAAAAGCAAGAGAGCTAGCTAGGCGTGTTGAAAGAAGACAAACTAAAATTCTGAAAATGCTGAAAATAAAAATACATTTATATGGTAACGTAAATAAAACTGTAATGATATGCTAACCTCAAATTAATGGTGATGTGATAAGTAAAACGATTTCACAACTGAATCCACATAAATAATAGTTGACTGAACATGCTTGTTAGACCAAACTCTTCTCACCAACTTTGCTAAATGTAAAATGTTATTTGCGAAATAGTCTCTTCCCCATGCAAACAAACCAACAACAGGGAGGAAAAACAAAGAAGCAAATAAATCAATTAAACAATAACGGTTGATGAACCCATTCGGGACTGGTCCTAAATGCATTTAGCCTACCTGATAGGCATCGTGCTGTCTGGCAGGTTCTACCGGCAGTGTACTAACCGCGATATGCCTAGTTTGAGCGTGCAGCGCGAAGCCTATCGTCAGTCATGAACGTGAAAAGTTTTTATTTTCTTTATTTGCATTGATTTACATTGATTCTTCGTAGGATTTCTACGAACCCCCTGCAAAGCTATTTCATGAATATTTATGTGACATTGACCAAAATAGGCCAATGAGCGATGAGGCTGTAACGTCATATGAACTCTGTAGTGCATGCAGTGGCCAGAGAACTCGGCCGGGCAGTCACACATAGCACAGTGCGCCATGCATGCGCTATGCGACGTCTCTCTCTTCCTCTCTCTCTCTCTCACACAATTTATCTCTGACTACGGGAACTGGTTGGTCTGAGTGCAAAGTTTATGGCGATTTCAGAATCATGAAGGGAGTGGGTTAAAGACCTCAGTTTAGGCCATAAATTGAGGTCGGTACAAGCGACTCTGTTACCTCATGGTAACGTCATACATACAATAAACATATATGAATAATGATGAGTAAATGACTGATGATAGGCGGATGCGCTCCGCGCATCGGGTTCGAGATCACTGGTTTTCCGTCTCCATAACGCGATTAGTACTTGCCAGAAAGCTCAGACGCCTATCGGTTAGGCTAAAATGCATTTGGGCTGGGGTCTATGGCGGTTGCATTTTATATGAACATCAATCAGTCTTGAAAGGGTTAAGAGGTACATGTAGATGCCTAAACAAAAGAATGAGGTCGTGGGTTCAAAACTTGACTGGATCATACTGCGCACAAATGTAACAAAAGATAGACCACTTACACCAATGGAACCAACTGCCTTGTCTAAGCAAAACATTATCATCTGAACAACATTTCTGGCAATATAACACAGTCACTTAATTCACAGACATACATTTACATGTAAAAAACAAACATAAACAAGTGAAACAAATACAACTCATTGCACCTTCTGCTTTTTTGGTTAGTTGCAAAGCGTAAGGATTCATGGACTGTGGAACCAAGGAGGTGAGGGTGGGGGCGGGGCGAGGAGGGGTGGGGGCGGGGCGAGGAGGGGAGGGGGGGGCGGGGGAGAGCAGGGAGGCTGGAGGGCCTCCAACCCTGCCCCTCCACCTTTTTAGGCAAATACAAATAACTAGAAAGCCATTATTCTCCTTTAATCTTATAAATAGTCGGTATCTCCACTCTCCGCAGCCCCTGTATTGCACACCATGTTTGAATCCCTACATCCTCATTGAAACAATTGCATGTATATGCTTCAAATCATGGGCCTATAGAGACTGAAATCAACCAATGCCCCAGGATTCATGTCCTTCAGCAAGGTCCTTCCACATGCTCTCCACAATCATGCTCTCTACCCTATATATAGTTATATAATTGATACTCGGTCTGGTGTTTATTATCCTGTAGCACATTGATGGAGCAGCTCATTCTATAATGCTCCCGTGGGAGTTGAGATAATGCACAAGATGAACGTGAGGGTTAACCGCTGCTGACCAAGGATAATAATAATAGTAATAACGCCCCTCTGAATAGTGCACCTACATGTTGATACATACATTTTGCACTCAATACAGGCTTAGCTGGCGCTTTATAAATGCTATGTAAATGGTGATATTGATCTGGATGACACATACTTGCTTAATTCCTCCATCTCACATTCTCTGTCATTGAGTGACGGTTCGTGCTCCATCTCATCAAACATAGGCCTATATTGACATAAAATTGACAATAACAATAGCTATAAAGATGACGATGACGACGGCGACAACGACGATGATGCAATGATGGTGATAACGATGTGTGAAGATGCAATGACAACAATGACAATGACCATGACATTGACAAACGACAATGAAAACAATTACAATGACAAGGACGATGACGACAATGCAAAACGTGTCACTCTTTAAAAAATAATAATCAAATTTGTAATATCTAAAATAACTTATAATTATTGAACGCATCACGTCACATGCATATTTTCACATGCATATTTTCACACCCATTGCCATTATTTTGGCACACAATCATGCACACAAAACGCATTGGCCCAAATGCTCTCTAATTAGCAAACTTGGATAGTAGAAAGATTACACACATGCGGTCCTACCTTTTGTACCAAGTGCAGTTCTTTCACCTCAGAGTCTTCTATTAAAGGGGACCACCAGGCAAAGAACAACACATAATTACAGGTTTTGGTACCATTTTGTGATATCAAATAGATAAATATACAGTCAAACCTGTCTTAGTGGCCACCTGTCTATAGCAGCCAACCTGTCTATAGTCGCCATCAAAAGTTATCCCCTGCAAGGAAAAACAGTGCTATTGAACCTGTCTATAGTGGCCACCTGTCTACAATGGCCACTATTCTTGACTCCCTTGGGTGGCCACTATAGACAGGTTTGACTGTATACCCAACATTTTGCAAAGGGTTGTGTAAATTCATAAACAAAGCAATAAATTACCATCACTTACGGAACCACTATTATTTCCTGGTACCGTACGGGCCAAACATTTGCGAGTGCGCAAATGCTATTTATGCGTACGTTTGGAGACAAAAGAATCCCGGACGATTCGTTCACTCTGAACAAAGTAGTCTTCGTCCATGAAGACCCATGAATGCATGTTTAAGAAAGGTGATGCATTTTCCAATTATATATATTTTTTCTGGAAACATATTTTTGTGAATTTGTTGATGGAATGGACTACTAAAGATGTTACCTTTCATTTATAAGAATATTACTTTTGGGTGACCTGGTACCCTTTAACAACAGGAGTCAAATTACAAGTATTATCAATAAAAAATTACTCAATTCTATAATGAGAAAGCAAACACAAAGCAAGGGAGACAACTTTCACCACCAGAGTAATTTTTTTGGGGAAAATGTATGTCCGTCGGACATCCCTTATCACCATCCGGCAAAGTTTGCCTGTATCCTAGGGCTAAACCATCTACCCCCCCCCCCCCTTAATGCAGTCCATATACTGTATGCGCCATATATTTCGTGAATCAGGACTTTATGGCAATTTCGCGAGTGGTTAAATTTGCGTTAAAACTGTAAAAGCCCAGTCCAATACTGACGATTTTCACGGCGAATCACAACGATTTGACGTTCGTCGAGAAAATCGCTTAGGTCGTGTTGCATTGTATTACATCGTATCGGTTCTTCCCCAAAACCATGGGCGTAGATCTGTCATTGATACCCATTCAACTGGGGGATGATCTATTCATTCATCCCCTCTGATGAATAGGTATTACGTAAGTCGCTACGCCCATGCCCAAAAACGTGGCTAAATCGAGTCGATTCATTCTAGTAAATCGTTGCGAGTCGTTGCGAGACCCCATGAAAATCGTCCGTATGGGACTGGGCCTTTACCTGTATGCAGTTTAGGCAGCTGTGTATGTGTATGACTGTTTTGAGAGAGATGCTAGTGCAGTAAATGCATGCAATACACAAACGTTTGCATTTGGTGTCAATATTTAAGCGTGTTGTTAATTTTGAGATTCACAAGTGATTTGCAAAATTTATGAAAATAAAACCCTCATGAAATACATATAGCTTATACAGTATAGAAACACTAATAGAGAACATAAAACGTACCCGTCTTCCATCTCGCCCATCTCGATCTCCTCTTTGGTCAAGCTAGGTGTCTTTCGGCAACACGTAACGCAGATAAACATGAGCAAACTAAATTATTAAATTCTACCACGATAAAACATACACAAAGCTTATTAGTGTACTACACCTTCTACCGCTCAAAAGAAGAAAGTTAAAAATTTTAAAATGGAGAAATTCGACATACCCATATTCAGTCTCCCCCATCTCGATCTCCTCTTTGGTCGAGCTAGGCGTCTTTCCGCAGCACGTGACGCAAATGAACATGAGCAGACCGCAATCGTTGACGCAGAAGCAGCAGACGTCGGTGATGATGAGGAACGCGGCGAAGATGACGAGGACGGTGATGACGATGACGATGGTAGCATTCTCATTGTACAGGCCGAGGAATCCCCGGTTCTTTGGCCGTGCTATTAAGTATAGGAATAATTGAAAACTTCATTCTATGAATGATGAACGATGAAGATTCTAACAAATACAAAATGGAGAGAATATAATGAAATCATATTCATCCCCCCAACCCCCCAATGTAATATTTATGATGACAACAATGCTTGCATTCTCATTGTAAAGGCCACATAATCAATCATAGTCAAGAATTGAAAAAAAACATATTTTCTGTTTAGTAACATTGTCCAAATCCTCAAAATCCAATTGGAAAACTAGCAGTTCTCTCATACCTTGTTTTGTTCGTATTGGCAAAACAACATGGTACAGGTTTCTTTTTTTTCAAATTTCCCTTTCATTACAAAGATATGAACGATTGAAGTTTTCAGATAATAAAATATCCGTTGGAGTTTTGAAACCGTGTACAAAGTGAGTGCTGTGAGTTAGTGAATATCACTTAGCATTTTTGCTCGTTACTCGGCCATATAACGTCCATTTGACTTGAAATTTTCACACAATAGCCTGTGGACATAATAGATAACAACAATATACATTATATCAACCAATCATCACTTTTTGCACATGTCAACAAAGTTAATAGATCCCTTTAATATACAACCTTACACTTAACAATTAAATATCCGTTGAAGCACCAAATCAATCTGGCTTTCCTAGCTGTCTCCACATTTACAAACATTTGTTTTAAATTATGTCTTGCACTTTTGTACCAATGTAATTTGTACATTTTGTTATTGCATTTACTCTGTTTTCTTATCATGAATATGAAATCACAATCAAATTCATGATCAAATGCTACACAACATGGGTGCGTGTCTGAGCATGTTACAAAATATACCAATTGTACCTCACTATCTGACTAATGGTTATTACTATTTGCAAAGTTACAAAAAAAAAATACAAACTCACTATCTGGCGTCGTCAGAAAGTTAAAGGTTCCCGCCGTTTCGACGTTGATCTTCGCGGGTTCCCCTTTCCCTAGACTGTTTTCGGCACGCAGCTCTATGTGGTAATACCTGCCTCGGTTTAATCCGTAGATCTCGTGATGTCGATCCGTGGAGTCTGCTTTCTCTTCGACGAACCGAGGCCCAAGAGACTGCGTATCTCTGAACTCGATCTTTGGAAATAAGAGAGTGGGATAATTTGCTGATTAATACAGAAATAAACAACTTAGCTGATTAACAAATCTTATCAACCAACCCTCAAAGAGAGAGAGAGTGTTTATTAGAAAGTTCTTTGTTGGAATATAATTACACACCCCTGTTAAAGTGATCCAGTAACTTTATAAATTAAATATTTTCCAAAAGAAAACAAATTGAGACTTCACATTGTTGTGGGGGGTGGGGCTATTTTTTTTTTTTTTTTTGGGGGGGGGGAACAACATTCTAAAATTCATGTTGTTACTTGCCTGAATGGCCAAGAAGAAAACAAGTTTTTGGTGATAATACTATGTATCCCCATTTGATGACACACGCGGTACCCCGGGGTACCGTTGTACCCCGGGGTACCGCGTGTAGCGCCATCTTGTGTCCACTCGAATCATAACCGTATTGCGTTGTGCATGCAGTGCAGCGTGCGCAAGTATGCACGCTATACCCCGGTACAGCCCTAAAAAATAAATAAATAATTAAACAAAATGGCGGATATTCGTTTGGTACCCCAGGGTACCATTTATGTCATCATTTACAAAATATATCCAGAAATACTCAATTTTTTTGTCTGTTAATATCTGACGATGTATCTCGTAATGTCAATGGGGAAACAAAATTGAATAACTCATGATATTACTTGCCTGGATGGCTAAGATGAAATTTTTTTGTGGATGATATAGTGTGTTTTCCCATAATTAAAGGGATAGTTGAGTATTGGTCAAACTTAACTTTAGGGCAATTCCACGGTAATGGAAGGACATTCAGACGCAATTTTTGAAATTTAATCAAATAATTCCAGGATCCTGCTTATGATTCATCATTGTAAATAACATTTTTTGAGACTCTTGGTGGGACACCTTTGATTTCCTATTTGTTTTGTGTTTTTGTTACATTACGTTTATTAGATATGGACACTAATGAGGCCGGTAACGGAAGGACGGCAAAATGGACATGGATTTTCAAGTTCTTTAGTTATGATCCAATCTCTATGAAGTTTCAAATGCTATCATGTTATATTGGCTCATAGTCCATTCCCTAATGTTCAAAGAGTATTACAACATTTATTTGAAAATAATATGTCTATTGGTATATTAATTACAAGAAGTAAATTGCTTCACTGTTCGGTAACGGAAGGACAGTAACGGAAGGACAGAGTTTTTGATTCATTAAAAATATACTTTAGAGCTCTCAAAAAACTGAAATGTTGATGTGAACATATATTGTGATATCCAATCATCTAATTTGGTACCTTAAAACAGAAAAATAATAGAAAGGAATGCAAAAAATGAAGAAAATCTAGAAAAATTTGTGTTCATGTGTATGGGTTCATGTATTGTGTCTGTTTCTCCTATCAGGAGACGCCCAATATTTTTTTTTATCATGTAAACTGAAAGATATCATTATGTGATCATGATTTACATGTATGATAAAATAATACAGAAAAAATAAACAAGATCAGAACAAATCCTCATTTGATTTTTCCACTTTTGGCTCATTTGGCGTGGAATTGCCCTTTAGTAACCAAAACCTGCACCATTAACGGTACAAACTAATAGTTATAACTCCACCATGCTCGAAAAGTATACACAATTACACTAACGACTAAGTAAAACCCCTGTTATCATTTTTTTAAAAGAGCCGTTACAACTCAAGAGGGCGCTTTCTAAAAAACTCATTGGTATTAGCCATTTTTCATACAAAATTGTGCATTTGATGTTTTGTTAAAATAATGATTCAATAGAGATATCATCAACAACTTTTTAAAAACCTATTTAGATTTTTTTCAAAGTAGTCTATAAGCATTTTTTATAATTTTTCTAAAAAGTCAAAATGTCCCCTGGCGGAGAACTTTTGAATAAAAATACGTTTATGGATATTTCAGCGGTTTCTGAACCGATTTTGATCAAATAAAGTTTATTCTGTGATTAAAATTGTATGTTCATTCAAATTTGACAGTCAGTTTTTCATTATCTCACAAAAAAAAATTTGTTGTGCCCTCTTTACCAAAACTCAAATATCCCATTAATTTGTATTCATAATTTGATTTGCATGCAGTATACTTTTGTTTTACATAATTTATAGCCTGTTATATCAATGTATTTACTTTGTTCCACATGAATTTGAATTATAACCAGTTTTTACTTTATACATGACTATGTAATTCAACCTTCGGTTGCGAATACGTAATTTTCAATAAAACCTTCATTCAATTCAATGATATCAAATACAAATATTTTTCCGAAATATTTTAGTCTTTTACCTGTGAATAATATCTGATGATGTAACTCTCAATGTCAATTCAATTAAATAAAATACAAACATTTTTCCGAAATATTTTAATCTTTTACCTGTGAATATCTGATGATGTACCTCTCAATGTCAATTCAATTAAATTAAATACAAACATTTTTCAGAAATATTTTAATCTTTTACCTGTGAATATCTGATGATGTACCTCTCAATGTCAATTCCTCCATCATCGATTGGAGCCTCCCACTTTAGGTCATAACGGTCCTCGAAATCTGATATGGGCCTCGATATGATGCTGGGTGGGTCAGGTCTCTCTGCAAGACAAAATGGTTGAAAACAGATAATAACTAGATGCAGCGCACTCAGCGAGTGCATGTACCTCCGCCAACACTCAAATTTGTACGACTGGTCGGTGCGGAGATACATACATGAACCAAGTTTGGTGAGAATCCGTCAATCGGTTCTTGAGATCACAAGCTATTTTTGCATTTATAATGAGCCCTGCGACCTTCGACCTCATGACCCCAAAATGTACTGGGTTCTATTCTAGATGAACACGAAGCTTCTACAAAAAATTGGTTGAGATATCTGTAAAATTGTGCGCAGGAAACTGGTGACGCACTGACAAACGTGATCCCCTGCAGAGAAACATGGAACCTGTCCATAGAGGTCAAATTTAGTGGACACATTTTCTGTGTACCCATAATAGGTGGTCATTATGCAGGTCTGATTGTATCTTATTTATTATTTAAAATTAGAAATTATACATTGACCACACCACTGGCATATGCAGTACTGAAGCAAATTACCGTATTTGCAGGTGTATAAACCACACCCATGTATTAACCGCACCCCCAACTTTGGGTGGTCATTTAAAGCCAAATAACAGTTTGGAAAAGTTACCCAAAACATCTATATTGCCCAAACTAATTTATCGTGCGCAAATTCAGAAAGGTCCTTTTTATCGGTCTCGGCCATCTAATCAGTGGTCTTGGGCAATGATCAATCTTGTTGATGACCCACCCCCCCCCCCCCCCCTTACACAACAAAACTAGTAGTTTTCTGTTTGTGATGGACACTTCCCCAACCCCCAATTTTTTCTCTATCTCTGTCGACTCTGTGTATCAACCGCTTAACCCTTTATGTGTGTGTCTCGATCAGGGAAAAGAATGCAGAAAATTATATACACGTAAGTAAATAGGGCATGCAACTTACTCTCATCTTCTGTGTTGACAGTCCTGTTCTCAGTAAAGTCTCCTGTACCCAGTTCGTTTTTCGCTGCTACTCGAACCACATAGATACTCTGTGCACTCAACCCAGTCAGCAAAATATCAGTCTCTGAAAACACAGAAAAATATAAATTCATTATCTACTTTTTTTCTCTATAAAATGCAAATTGAACAATATCCCATCAGAGATTTGAAGGGGCTTCGGAAAGCTAATCAAATGTGACTGGCTATAGCATAACCCGGCACTTGTCGGTAAAAATCAAAATGTAGATTTTCACACCATTAGAAAGGCCTCATCACAAGCTTTCATTTGATGATTTGGTCTAACAAATTGGTAAATAATTGGCGAAGAAATGATTGTTTCAATTTTACAATCATAGGTCTCTTTACACACACTGTGTGAATTTAAAGTGCCCATTTCTTCAAAACATGAATAACCGACAAGTGCCGGGTTTTGCTATAGCGGGTCACAAATGGTTTACTGCAGCTCAAGTACCAAGGAAAGGAAAAAAAAATACACAAGAAAAGGAAAACAATTATGGGGTGAACAAGACCCCAGAAAACAAATGATAATCTAGAAAGGAGGTAAACATGCGCACAGCTTTAGAAGACCATTGATAGAGATGTTTCGAACAACTGAGTCGGGAAGACTGTTCCAGATCCGCAATGCGGAGTAATTGAAGCTCCTGCCCAAGAATTACGCATTGGCATCTGGGAGTGTAAGAGCATGTTCCAGCATAGATGTGCAAAGGCGGGTCACTCGCCGTCTTTCCATGGAGGGAGGGAGCACAGGGTAGGAATTAATTTTTTTCTAAGGGGGCTACTTTTCACCTGGCCTCAACAAATCAAGGGGGTTACTTTTGTAAATATTGTTTTTAAATTTTGGAGGCCCATCAAAACAAGCCGACGTACAAAGAAAAACAATAACAATAATCTTAATTAGGGCCGAGTTATTACGGTTATTTGACTAACCGTTTAAACGTTGTCTCTGAACGGTTTAAACGTTTACAATAAAGAATTTGTGGTCGCCCCTTGAAGTTAGATTTAGGGGGCTATTTTGAGACTCACGCGGGCGAAATCTTGTTTACACAAAGTTTTCTTGGGCTAAAATGGCAGCATATCTGAGTGGGGTCGTCACAATAGGTGAAATTCTCCCTCCGTAAGGCTGTGTTCAGATTTATAAAAATTAAAACCCAATGCTCGTGTAAATCAGTCATATCAATTTACTCACGCTCTGCTGTTGTGGGTCTGTTCACACAAAGTTTTCTCGTGCTAAAAGGGCAGCATATCTGGTTGGCGTCATCGCAATAGTTGAAGCACTCCCTCTGTGTGGCTGTGTTCGCTGGTGGCAGCACTTCGCTACACAACTGCTGATCACTAACAGCTGGTCAAAAATATAACAAACACAATAATGAAATCAGATATATAGAGAAACTGACCAGAATAATGTATAACATTAATGAACTAGATGGGTCTTCAACTGCGCGCAGTCGAAAATGATGCCTCCCCTATCACACGATTTTTTATATCCAGCCCAAATTAATATGCATTGAATTCATTCTGTAAACTCAATTTTGATAGTATTCCATCAACGGAATCTTAGGAAATATCACAATTACTAGCTATTTCTGTATACATGAATCCTGTGACCTTGACCCCAAAATTGTGTGGCTGCCTTGGCTCCCTAAGATACATTCAGCTAGTACCAAGTTTGATTAAAATCTGACATTCAGTTCTTGAGTTTGTACAATTGCAAGCTATTTCAAACTATTATAATGAGTCCTGTGACCTTGACCTTTGACCCCCAAATTGTATGGCTACATCGGCTTGCTATGATCATGTACCAAGTTTGATTCAAATCTTACACACAGTTCTTGAGATTTTGCCATTACAAGTTTTTTTTTGCATATATAATGAGTCCTTTGACCTTGACCTATGACCTCATGAGACCAAAAATCTACACAGATCATTGTCACCCCAATATGAACACTCATACCAAGTTTGAAATTGATCCGCCTACTGGTTCTTGAGATATAGCGAGAACGAAAACAGGATGGACGGACGGACAACCAAAAAACATAATGCCTCCGGCCACTTCGTTGGGGGAGGCCTAAAAAGAGCCACAATAAGGATTTCCCTGGGAATTGTATGAAGTGAAACACATTTAGATCAAACAGTTTACAAATGTTCGACATTTACACTAACTTACAGTTAACCAGAAGTCAACATGTACTTGCAGGTCATCAAACCTTTACATTTCTTGCTATATAATAGAATTGTCAGAACATCAATTGGCTTGAAATCGTGAGTCCAGGAACCCATGATTGGAAGATATGGGGCACATCCATGGGGGGAGGGGGGGGGGGGGGGGGGGTCAGACTCATACAAAAGCGTTACCCACTCGTGTCCATCAACCTCTGAAATGGACCCTAAATGACGTAACGCACCATCGTAAGTTTACGCCTCTAAACGGCATAATGCTGTGAAAAACCTACCTTAATGGCGCAAAATGCACCTGAAAAGGTACCCTTTTTTGTGATTTTGTTTTGACGAGTGCTGAAAACCACCCCTTTTTTAAGGAAAATGTTGGCGACACCTCATAGCGAAAAAAATGATACCCTTTCGACCCTTTTTTTGGATGCCGGTGCGTAGCCAGTCCTGTTGGAAGTGATCACCCAGGATCACATCACTCCACAAAGCAACCACACAACCTACCATTTTCATAATTCTTGGTGGTTACACCTTGTGTACCGCGGACATGAAAAGAAACGGCGTAGCCCAGAACCCGCAAACCACCATCATCAAGCGGAGGTCTGAAACGGATGCTCATTGTGGAAGAACTGACATCATATATTTCAAAAGCTACTGGCTGTGATGGTTTAGCTGTAAGAAAAAAGAGAATACGTTTTGATAGAATAGCAATTAAGGAGGAAACAAGTTTCAAAATCAGAAAATGGGTCCTCACCACGTGAAGACATGGCAGCATGGATGGGTAAAAAAGAACTTTAATACACGTCTAGAATCGTTTTTCTTCCTATTCACTGTTATTATTATTCAATTCAATTATCAAGGAGGGATTTAACAAACTCCTGTCCAATGCTGAGATATACCTTAGTGCTGTAACTGACCTTGATGATCGGATCGTTTGATCGGATCGGCAAAATTGTATCGATCTTCGAAATGATCGGGATCGGATGATCGGCTAAAAAAAAAAAAAAAAAAAAAAAAAAAAAAAAAAAAAAAAAAAAAAAAAAATTATTCATGTGATTAATTTGGCGTAACCTTTCAGAAACGCATGGGACTAAGCTCAAAATCGGCGCGAATAATTTTGTAAAAGGAGAGGTAATCAGTTTTAAATGAAAGCATACCCATACAAGATTACCTTGGGCTTATTCATATGGATATATGTTGCTTTGGTATTCATTTATATTCCCAAAATATGTTTTTTGGGATCATTTTCCAAAGAAAAAAAAACGTTTTTTTTTTTTTTTTGCCGATCCGATCTTCCGATTTTTTCTGCATGATCGGAAATCGGCAAAAACGGTCCGATCATGTATGATCGGATCGTGATCGGCATGCCGATCCGATGATCGGTTACAGCACTAATATACCTCCCTGCTGATCTCATTGTAGAATTATTATTCATACCATTATATTATTTCCACCATCGAAACCAGCATAATCATCATCATCATCATCATTGTCACCATCCTCATCCTCATGATGATGATCATGATGACGACGATGATGATGATGATGATGGTAATGAGGATCATCATCATCAACATCATCACCCTTATCTTCAACATCATTATTGTCACCACAATCATCACCATCACCATCATATCGTGGTATATTAGTTTGGATATTCGTCTTTAAATACGATGGTCGTGGGTTCGATTCCCAACCGCGGCACGTGTGCCCTTCAGCAAGACACTTTATCCACATTTGCTGCTCTCAACCCAGGTGTAGTAAATGGGTACTTGGCAGGAATTTATCCCTTGAAATGGTTGTGCGCTTGAATAAGGCTGCTCGGCTAAAGCCAAGGGTAATATATGCTCTACGTATTATTATTATTATCATCATTATCATCATCATCTTCAAGACCATCATTACCATAATCACCATAATGACCATCACCATCGTTATTATAGACGTCGTCGTCATCATCATTGCCATCATTGTCATCATCATCATAATCATTATCTTCATTATCATCGCCATCATTATCATCTTCATAATCGTCATCATAAATCAAACTGGAAACTCGAGTTGGAAACTTACAAGCTTTCACTAGCTCCTGCCGATAGTTGAGAAATCCCTCCCTGTTGCTGCCATTGCAAAAGTATGCACCAAAGTCATTAAGTGTAGGATTAATCTAGGAACAAATCCACATAAAGACAGTTAGCTTTAGTTAGTTAGTTAGTTAGTTGGTTAGTAATCATTTGATTTTGAAAACATATTAGATCAAATCAATATATTTTCATATTTTCGTATGAAAGTACAAAACTTGCAAGAAAAATACAAGAATTTAATTTTGGAGAACAAACAATACACTTTAACAATATGCCATAATAACATTTTTAAAATGTATTTGTTCTAAAATTCAAGGCCTTCAAACCTTGCAAAGAATTTTTTTAGACATTTATCTGGTAGAAAATTCACAACATAATTAATATCTTTGTGCATTAATTATCTTAGTTTTTAACTATACGAGTATCAGCTTAACCCCTTGAATATGTCATAATCGGAGGGGGCATTTTGCCCCCCTCCCTTCAGATCTCAGCCGCCAAATATGTGATCGCCATTAAAAAGCATTGTGCATAGCAGCAAAAAAAATACACGGGGGCGGCGGGCGAATTCGCCCCCAAATGCCCCTGAAAAAAAAGTAGCCCCGGAAAAAAAATAAATGGGGGGGGGGATTTTCTGTTTGGATCGTGATCAAATGCTTATAAGATGATCACTTACAGCATTAGAGCTTAATAGTAGCACCTGAAATTCGAAAAAGAGCCCGGAAATTTGTAGCCCCCAAGATGATAAAAGTAGCCCCCGAAAGTTGGAAAAGTAGCCCCCGAAATAAAATTTTTGCTGGTGCATAGCTTACTGTTACAACCGATTTCCCCGTCGTCGAGCTAGGCAGGAACTGGACGTTACTAGTAGCATTCAGTCGTTGCGTGTTCTTGTACCAAGTGATCGTCGGATTGGGGTATCCCTGAAACGTGCATGTGAGATTCGTGGGATTGCCCTCCCACGAAACCACGCGGTCTGGCGTGACCGACTGGTCGATTAGCGGAATGTCTAGCGAGGAAAAACAAGATTGAAACATGTGTTAAAGCTACATATGTGACAAATGGCTAAATGTATTTTTAACCTTCAAAAGACACTTTTTTCACTAGGGAAACACTGTACTTTTTCTTTTTAAAATATTGATTATTATGTAGACTATTACAATGACATATGGTATATGATTGAGAAGTCTCAAATATCACTTTTGGAAATATCTTGTAAAGTTAATGGATTGCTTTTACCAATTAAAATAAGCACTACCGGAGAGCAATTCACTTAACCCATTCCCTACGAGATTATGAATTCCCCATAGACTTTGTACACAACCCACTTGGTTCCCGTGGTCAAGGGGTTAAAGGTGCACCTGTAAAGAGTCTAACTCCACAAAATTTACTCTGAGCTTCCACATTTCTCTTCTACCGTGTTGTTTAGCTTATGGTAAGAGAAGAATAAAATAGGGTTAGATTTTTTTCAAATGCACCTTTGGTATGAAGATATCATTGATAATCATTCAGCTCAAGAGCGTCTACAGGCGGTCATAAACGTCATACTATAATTAGTTGTAAAAGCTGACGCAAATTTTCACTCTTTTTAACCAGGAAAGCAGCATTGTTTTTCAATGAAACTTTCACACATCATTCAAACATATCTTACAATGATTTTGGTATACAGGGTGTTTATAAAAAAGCGGAACCCAACTTCCACCCGCAATATTTTATTACATATACATAATTATATTTATTGCAATATGTCATATCAAAGGTTAATTCATACTATTTCGTTTGATACCAAATATGTGGTGACAACGTCATGCATGATTGAATAAAACTAATTAAAAAAAGGTTATGTAAAAAGTACTTTGAGCACAAGAGTAGAAAGTAATTGTTAAATGCAGTGTAAAGAATGAAACAGTAGACAAATTCAAGTGACATTTCATGATGTTTCTTGATTCATAGTTTTACATTTTATTCAACTTTTTGAAGAGTTGAGGGTCCATAATTATCCCCAAGGTCCTTCCACATGACCCCCATGTCTGTCCACACAGGTTTGTGCTCATGTTAAGTGGTCAGTTGCATGATCAGGCAAGGAACTGATTTAAAAAGTATCTCCGTGTTAAACTTTTTACGGAACAAAAGGATTACAAGACAAAAGAACACAAGGAGAGGTTTCCATGAATGACCATCACACCGTGTTGATGAATAGATCTAAATCTTGTGCGCACAGCAATTTTAACATTGCTCATTTAAAATGCTTGCAATTCAATAACTACAAGCTCAATTATAAAAAATTTGGTATCAAATGAAAGAATAATAAATTATTTTTGCAATGATATATTGCAATAAACATAACTATGTTTAATACATAAGATATTGCTGGTGGAAGTTGGGTTCCGCTTTTTTGTAAACACTCTGTATAGGATTGAAATCTCAAATGTCATTTTGGGCAATATCTGACATTTTACAGGTGCACCTTTAATTACTTACTGTAGAAACCTAGTAAATGCATGTAATTATACTTACATCTGACGTTCAAGATGTGATCAGTGTAGACATAATAACGCTACCGAAGAGCAATTCACTTCACCCATTCCCTACAAGTTTATGAAATCCCCATAGACTTTGTACACAACCCACTTGGGTCCCGTGGTCAAGGGGTTGATTACTTACTGTACAAGCCTAGTAAATGTATGTAATTATACTTACATCTGACGTTCAAAATGTGATCAATGTAGACATCTCCCGCCGCACTTTCACCATAGCACGTCCAGATACCCTCTTGTTCTCTCTGGACATTGCTGATGGTCAATGTTAGAGCCTGTGTGATGGGGTTTCTAGTGACCACAATCTGCTGGTTATCCGGCTATTCAAATAAAAATATAAACAATTGGGTTTTAATTTTGATTTATTCATTTTGTTTACATTTTGAGCTGCAATATTTCTGTAGGCTGTAGCTCATCCAGACACCTTCATGTTCCTGCTGGCGTTGCTGATAGTCAGTGTAAAGCCCTCCACACACAGAGCCGACTTGACTCGATCTGACTGGTCAGGCTAGAGTCGGTTTCGCTCAGTCGGAGCCGATCCAACATGTTGAATCGGCCTTGAATAATCTCCGACTGGCTCTTCACTGGCAAAACATGAGTCCTTAGTCAATGAATACTGAGCTGAACCGACTTAAACCAGTCGGATCAAGTCAGCTCTGTGTGTGGAGGGCTTTAGAGCTTGCATGATGGGGTTTGAACCACTACTCGGTGATCATACGGCTATTTAAAAACAAATAGAAACGGAAATTTTTTTTTATTTGAATTGTTATACATTATATTTTGTACATTCCCAGCTGATGTTTCATTCTGTGTAGAACGTCCAGATAATTGCGTGGTGGGGTTCTGCGTGCAATTGCAGGCACATAATTCCATGAAATATGATCATCATGAAAATTACACCTACCAGTACTTCATGTGCCCTGCACTTACAGTATAATCTTACATTAATTCTACTACTAATAATAATAATAAGATACCATAATCCCATAATCATAATATACAAAAATTGAAATGGGTGAACTGCATGCAATGGACATATCAAATGGCATGTTCAGGACTGACTGATTTTTGCTATAACATGCATTCTCCATAGACCCTATAGCCGGAGTATTTTCGGGTTAATGAAAAAGAAAACAGATAAAACATGTACACGAAAAGAAGAGACTGCAAAAGAAAGAAAAAAAATATATTGTATAGCTTCAACCAACCTGTGCACCAATCACCAGCACATCCATTCTGTCTCTTCCATCACGCCTGAAGGACAACGTAACATCCGCTCCAGGATTCGTGTTGGCGCATTCAAAGGTGGCAGTTCGCGACTCTGTTTCGCCGTACTCCAAAGTGACGGGGTTGGTTAACACGGGAGGGACCAACACGTTGAGTAAGATGGACCTTGTGATCGACGTCCTGTAGAAATCAAATTAAGACCTTTGGATTAAAGGGGTAGTTCAGTTTTGGTAGAGAGGTGCTGCACATCACAATTTTGTTGTGAGGTAATGAAAAACTGAGTGTTGAATTTGAGAGAACATGCAATTTTAATGTCAGAATAAACTTGATTTTGTCAAAATCGACCCAGAAACGGCTGAAATATCAGTAAATATCTGATTTTATAATTATTTGGGGCCCAAATAATTAGATGATTTTAAAAAAAATTTAAAAAATGCTTGCACCTTTTCAAAAAATATCTCTATTTAATCATTATTTCAATAAAACATCACATGCATAATTTTGTAATTTTGTATGCAAAATGGTTGCAACCAATGCCTTTTTAGAAAGCGCCCTCTTGTGTTGTAATGGTTCTTTTTTAATGATAACGGGCTTTTTACTTAGTCGTTTGTAATTATGTATACCTTTCGAGCATGGGGGAGTTATAACTATTAGTTTATAATATTACTGTCCAGGTTTGGTTACTAAAGTTCAGCCTTACCAAAACTGTACTACCTCTTTAACATATCGAATAAGGAATGATGCTCCAGCGACATATAATCACCCTGACTCTATCAATTATTTCATGATCATTTTAGGCTAAAATTTATACAAACAATACAAAAATGATAACTTTTATATATCAAAATGTATTTTTGCAATGAATTGTTTGCTTTGTTTCTCTATAATAATAATAGTGGCTACATGAACAATGCATGCTCCATCTCTCGATGCATTTCATGTGAGAATAGTAAAAATTACGCTCGTGGTTCTTTGTACAAATTACATCTGGTTATCAAATGAGGAAAATATTTTCATTACAGATCAATATCATATTGATTATTACAATTGATTATCTAAAAAGTTACAGGAGTTACAATTCTTCTGAATCATTGGAAGCAGTGCATTTTATAATGTGAGTGTTGCCAATGATGGGCAGCTGAGGATTACAAATGAACTATTATTAGTGAAAACTTTATCCAAATAGGTTTTGACCTATAAATGGTCAGTTTTTTTCATACAGTGCAGGATTTTGGGTTGAATATACTTAATTATTAACCATAGCAGACATCTGAGCAGGGCAATTTTAAAACGATATTGCCCTCGAAGTTGAATAAGCCAACAAAACTACGGGTGAAAAAAAAATGATATTGCCCGCTCAGAAAAGTCAATGGGATTTTGTGTGTGATTTGCTGGTCAATATGAACACACAGTAAACCAATGGACACAATCTTATTGCCCGCTCAGGAAAGTCAATGGGATCTTGTGTGTAATTTGCCGGTCAATATGATCACACAGTAAACCAATGGACAAAATCTTATTGCCCGCTCAGAAAAGTAAATGGGATTTTGTGTGTTATTTGAAATTTGCCGGTCAATAATATATCAGAGTATGAATGCGCGCTAACAGCGCATGAGTGCGCAAAATCATACCATACGCGCATTTATTAATGACGTATGAATGGATTTGCGCGTATCTAATTATGACGTAATAATATGTGTTGGCATCTCTGCTATAACTTACGCGCTAGCTAAGTAATGATTCTTTACAAACTGGGTTGAAGATGCATTTGATTAAAACTTGAAGTTTAAACATTGTTCAATAATTGTAAGAATTGTGACAATTTGTACCCTTTAAATTGATATATTGCATGTTCGCTCGAGATGTCTGGATTTATTAATAATTACAATATTGACTGGACTATTTCTGGCTACACTACAAATATTGCCCTCGCTAGATCCATATTGCCCTCGTCTTCGACTCGAGCAATATGAATCTAGTTCAGGCAATATATGTCGTGTCGCCTAGGCCTACGCCTAGGCCAGTCAATATTGTTTAAATATACACCAATACATTTGAACTTCTCAACTCATCTCAAGTTATTACCTGAATTTCGATCCCACTGGATCATTGGACACAGTGCATTCTATGTTGTAAGTGATACCGACGGTAGGCAGCTGAAGATTCTTGATGCGCAGAATGCTGCCGTAGTCGGAAAGCTCGTATACGCCTGGGGTATGCGTGAGGTTGAAGGGGTTCCTCGTTCGGTCGACCCACGTGACAGTCGGCACTGGGTTGCCATCGGCTAGACACTGCAGCGTCACATCCGTGTTGATGACCCCGTCTCGGTTTTGTGGCAGGACGCGCCAGGTCGGTGGTACTGCGAATAAATTAAATAGCTTAGTTAATACATATTTCTTCAAAAAATATCTATCAAAATTGCCAAAAAGGATTATTGCAAATTTTCTAACTTTTGGGTCAACCAAAGTGACAGTCGGCACTGGGTTGCCATCAGCAAGACACTGCAGCGTCACATCCGTGTTTATGACCACGTCTCGGTTTTTTGGCAGGATGCACCAGGTCGGTGGTACTACCAATAAATGAAATAGCTTAGTTACTTAATATTTCTTCAAAAAATTGCCAAAAAGGATTATTGCGAGTTTTCTAACTTTTGGGTCAACCAAAGTGACGGTCGGCTGCAGCGTGCCATCAGCCACAAACTGCAGCATCACATCCGTGTTTATGACCCCGTCTCGGTTTTGTGGCAGGACGCACCAGGTTGGTGGTACTGCGAAAAAATGAAATATCCTAGTTGTTAGGTATTTGAACTAGAATTATTTTTCACAATTGCCAAACAGGATTATTGCGAGTTTTCTAACGTTTGGGTCAACCAAAGTGATGGTCGGCTGCAGCGTGACATCAGCCACACACTGCAGTGTCACCGCCGTGTTGATGACCCCGTCTTGGTTTTGTGGCAGGACGGGCCAGGTTGGTGGTACTGCGAAAAAATGAAATTACTTTGTTGTTAGATATTTGAACTAAAATAATTTGTCACAATTGCCAAGAAGATTTATTGTGAGTTTCCGATCAAGTTTGGTTACAAACAGATGCAGGGTTGGAAAGTTATCAACCCTAATAGACTCTTGCAGGTAAAATTTCACATTTGACCTCATTTGACCTTCGACCTTCTTAAGTGACCTTTGACCCCAAAATATCATGGAGGCCAATATAGGGCACCTAACAATCATGTTCGGATACAAACAGATACAATCCGATTGAAAACCAGTCGGATCAGGTCGAGTCGGCTCTGTCTGCAGAGGGCTTTAGTCTCCCTCCACCTACGGTGGGCTCGACAACAATGTCCTATTTATTTTAGATGAAGTTAAGAATTTATTTTAAAGATGTATCATAAAAAACAAAGTTGTATACCAGATTGAAATCCTCAACTGAAACTCTAAAGATTCATACACATGAAGATTGGGACAAAAAATAAAAATGCTGTATTATGGTCAAATGACCTGGCTATTCATATACCTTGTACAATAACGTTGATGTCCAAGTTGTTTGAGATGGAGTTGTCAGGATAGTAGGCAGTGCATGTGTAGGTCCCTTCATCCTCTTCAATCACATTGTACACTGTCAGCTGACCAGCCACGATTGAACTGTACTTTGCTATATAAGAGAGGGCACAAAAGGTGATTGTAATTGTAATATTGTCAAAATCTACAAAATTTAATTACAACTCTCATAATTCTTACTAAGGCTGAGTCGGTTCGGTCGATCACACCGGTTACCGACCGTTTCAATGGGGAACCGGTTTCTTTATATCGGAAACGGTGCCCCGAAAAAAAAATAAAAATAATAATAAAATGTTAACAAAGAAATTAAGATTATCACTTAATGTAGCGGAATTCAAATAAAAACGGGGCAATCGATATCATTTAGCGGCTTGTTTCAGCTTGGTGCGATGCTGAACAAACGATCGATTTCTAGGTCCAATTTACTTCGGAAAAAATACTTTTCCTGCGAAACGTGAGTTAATTCTGGATAGTCTGTAACTATTTTCCCGTAAAGATTGATATGTAAATCCATAAAAGCGTCAATATTTGTAATGTTATTTGCATATAAAAGGAGCAATATAAGCCCCAAACAGTGCATTTTTGCCGATGCTTGCACGATTGCGTGATTTTACGGGTCCGAGTTTCGACGGTCAAAATTTATCGGGATACCGGGTCCCGACCGGTAAAAGTTTATCGGGACCCGGTTCCGAATATATCCGACATGACTCAGGCTTAATTCTTACACACATTGCTGCATCTGTAGTACAAATAGAAGCATGGAACAGATTTCACTTTTCCTCATTTCACTTTTGCTATGAAAATGATTGGAATGCTTGAATTTGAATGTCTCCCTGGGAGATTTTCAACTGTGTATTAACCCGTTCAGGACTGGTCCTGAAAATACATGTCTATGGAGAATACATGTTGTAGCAAAATCAGTCCGTCCTGAATGGGTTAAAGGAACTACAGCGTCTAGATGGCCTAATTTTCACAATTCGGCTCCCTATATGTAATTTGTCCCGAAGAAAAAGAATTTGGCAGTCATTTCTCATGAAATCAATCAATTTTGGGGTAATTAGTAAATATCTAATTGTCCTGGGAACGCCCCTTTTAAATCGCCAAAATGTGACGTCATCTAAAGAACGGACTAATGAACTAAATTCTGTAGATGACGCGTCATGACGTAAGCCAATGAATTGTCAATCACATGTTGATTACGCTGCCGATTCCGGACCATAAATGTGGGTGGGGCGTAAACTGGCTGCTAAGTGAGATTTGGCATCAGAAAACTAGTCTTAAATCTAGTAAGTCTGTGTTTATTTTCATGGATTTTTTTTCGGCAGACCTATGTTTCAAGTCATCAACTATGGAATAAGTGTCAAAGTACGTTGTATATTCTTTAGGTCCTTTAATGATTAAAGGATAGTTGAGTTTTGGTAGAGAGGGTGCTACACATAATAATTTTTTTGTGAGATAATGAGAAACTGAGTGTAAAATTTGAAAGAGCATAATATTTTAATGACAGAATAAACTTTATTTGATCAAAATCGGTTCAGAAACAGCTGAAATATCCATAAACGTAGCCATTTGTAATAAACGTAGCCATTTGTAATAAATGTGGGGCCACACAATTATTAGATAATTTTGAACCAACCGTTAATTTTTTTTTTAAATGCTTCCCCTTTTCAAAAATTTTCAAAATAAGTTTTGTAATAGTTGTTGATTATCTCTCTATCTAATCACTATTTTTACGAACCTTCATATGCACAATATTTTATTTAAAATGGTTTGAACCAATGAGTTTTTAGAGAGCGCCATCTTGAGTTTGAATGGCTTTGTTTGAATGATAACAGGCTTTTTACTTAGTTGTTTGTAATTTTGAATTCCTTTCAAGCATGGTAGAGTTATAACTATTAGTTTGTAATGTAATGGTGCAGGTTTTGGTTACTAAAATTAAGTTTGACCAAAACTGTTTTCTCTTTACCAGAACTCAACTATCCCTTTAAGTTAGGACAATGATTGAGCAAATATCACTTTGCTTTTTTGCTCATTACTCAGCCAGAAGGAATGTTCATACATTGCTTGGACAACTATATAGTAAGGATGTAGTGAAACGGTTACACGACGGTTAACCGACTGACAACAGCAAAAACATTTTCATTTTCATGGTTTCGGGAACCCGACAATTCTCGAACGATTTTGGCGGCTCATTTTACTACAGTAATAATTAACAATTTTTATGTTTAAAAGTCCATTAAATAGCGGAATTTAAATAAAAACGGGGGGCTTAAAGGGGTAGTTTAGTTTTGGTAGAGAGGGCGCTGCACATCACAATTTTTTTGTGAGATAATGAAAAACTGAGTGTCGAATTTGAGAGAACATGCAATTTTAATGGCAGAATAAACTTCATTTGGTCAAAATTGGTCCAGAAACGGCTGAAATATCAATAAATATATTTGATCTTATAGTTATTTGGGGCCCAAATAATTAGATGATTTTTTCAAAAAATTAAAAAAATGCTTACACTTTTTCAACAATTTTCAAAAGCGTTTTTTAAATAGTTGTTGATGATCTATCTACTTAATCATTATTTCAATAGAACATCACATGCATTATTTTGTATGAAAAATGGTTGAAACCAATGCCTTTTTAGAAAGCGCCCTCTTGTGTTTTAATGGCTCTTTTTGAATGATAACAGGCTTTTTACTTAGTCGTTTGTAATTTTGTACACCTTTCGAGCATGGTGGAGTAATAACTCTTAGTTTATAATGTTACTGTCCAGGTTTGGTTACTAAAGTTCAGCCTTACCAAAACTGTACTACCCCTTTAATGGTGTTCAAAATACCAGACTTACTACAACCCTAATATATAGTATCAGCTATATCAACATTTTATTGGACCTTTGTTAACTTGTACACATATGCCAACAAGAATTATAATCATTTTGCGCTCTATAAATGTCTATCATTATTATTGTATTATTACCTACAAGAACAGGATTCTCTTTTAAATCATAGAACTTTGCATATAATTCTAATGTTGAAAAGTTACATTTTCTTATAGACCAAAAGTGCCAGTGGTATGAAACATTTGTCACTGCACCTTACTTATTGTAAGGTGCGTCAATACGCTATGAGATCTCACGCTATGTGTGTTGATCTCACGCTATGTGTGTTGCGTTATTTCATCACATTTTCTGCACCTAAATGCCATGATTATGGTCGGACTTTAAATCGTAATGTATACCTGTATCATCCGGAGACCGTTTTAACATTATCAATGCATATTGTGACAAAGAATGCTGAAGTTTGTCTGTATTATCTGAACACTGACTGATCGCCACACCTTGCCAGTCCCAGATGTAACTTTTCATGTACTGAACATTTTCTACCGCATCATCTTCTTGCCAGTCCCAAATACTGCTTATGGTGTAAGTGACATTTCGCTGATTCATCACATCGTATGTATACTTGTATTTAGTGCCATACTAACTGACTCCTTTCCATAACTGTATTTTGATTTGACATTTCGTTATGCCACGAAAAGCAGACGCTGATAGTGGTGCACCAGGAATTGATGTCAATGAACTATGTGAAAATTCATCATTTTTGAAGATGATCGAGAAAATTGTGCAGAGGATAAGTGAAAACTCAAATGCCAAACTGGAAGCAGCCATGGAGAGGAGCGAGAGGAAGCTCAGTGAGCTCATCGAATGCAATCTGTCGACCCTTCACGACATCCAGGTGACAATTGACAAAAAGTTCGCAGAGCTTCAGCAGCTGCAGACGAAGATCGACGCCCATGAAGAGAAGATCAGTGGGATGACTGCCAGCCTCAACAACTTGGAGCAGTACTCAAGGCGCAACAACATCAGAGTCCTGGGTATTGCTGAGAAGGATGGTGAAAACACCGACGAGGTGGTTTGCGAGCTTGCCCAACAGATTGGTGTGCAGCTGTCTCCACGCGATATAGACTGATCGCACAGGATAGGAAAACCACCAGGTCAGCAGAAGCGCTACGTAGATGCCTTGCATTCTAACACTTCAAGATCTGACCCACCGCGACCCATCATTGTGAAATTCACATCCTACAAGCCTAAACAAGTTTTGATCAAAGAGAGGCGAAAGCTCAAAGGAACACGAACTATCATTGTTGAAGATCTTACCGCAACAAATGCCAAGCTTCTCACCGCTGCTCACAAACACACGAAAACCTGTCATACATGGTCCGTCGATGGGAGGATTTTCGTGACGGTGAAAGACTCGAACAACATGGAGAGGAAAAGACTGATATCTTGCCACTCTGACCTGAGAAACATTTGAAATGAATTTTACACACGGTAATATATTTTGAACATATTTTATCCTACTAATTTATTGTTCAATTATTTATTGTTTTAAAAGTGCAATTACATGAGAATTTTAATATCGAAATATACGGTTTCCCGGAAGATTATAGGTGTTTTGTTTTAATCACATTTCTTCCAAACTTTTTTTTTTTTTTTTTTTTTACCCACATTTTTTATGCGTGTATTGTCTTTGTGTGTGTGTGTTTTTCAGTGTTTTGATTTACATGTGTTGATGTATGATGCCTGATCGTGCTGACATTTTAAACTTTTTACTTTCTATAAACTTGCAAAATGTTTCTGAATTTTTATCTCCTTTACATGAGGTAGACGGCAATGATGGACCAGTGCAATCTTATTATACACCTGAAGAGTATAATGAATTCATTCATAAATTATCTGATGATATCCCCCGATCTGATGAGTTTTCTTGCGTACACATTAATTGTAGAAGTTTGAATAGTAATTTTGATGACATGAGATTGTTTTTAGATAGTGTTCAAAGGAAGTTTTCAATAATTGGTGTAACAGAGACATGGTTATCTGAATATGATTCGTATTATGATATTGATGATTATACACTTTGTGTGAATGGTAGGGCAGAAGGTAAACGAGGTGGTGGGGTAGGTGTTTATGTAAAAAATGATTTTGAATTTTTTAGACGATATGATTTAGATGTGAATAATTCCTGTATGGAATCTATTTTTGTAGAAATAAATAACCCACAAAAGAATATTATTTTAGGTGTAATATATCGACCACCGAAACATTCTGTTCAATCATTTTTAGAGGAATTTGTACCCGTTTTAGATATTGTAAATAGAGAAAATAAGATATTGTATTTAATTGGGGATTATAATATTAATCTTTTGAATGTTCAATCTTGCCAACATGTGAATGACTTTGTTGATGTACTTATGACAAATTCATTGTCTCCTATTATCCATTGTCCAACTCGTATTACGAATAACTCACAAACTCTAATTGATAATATTTTGACAAACAATTTAGAATGCATACATGCTGGTATATTTCTTGTGGATATAAGTGACCATTTACCTATATACTTTATTCTCCTGTATGAGTGAGCATCATGTTTGAATATTATATGGATAATTTATAACGTGCATTACATTTATACCCCATCAAGACAAGGGGCTTTTATTATTGTATATTTACCTAGATGTATTGTTTGTATGTACGTTACTTTGCTTTACTGGGGTCGGTTTTACATAAGGCAATTACAGCCTTTCTACCGACTCCTTACACTTTATAATTTTGTCCGTATTTTGTATACTTTGTATGTAGAACTTGTATTCCTTGATTTTCTTTTGTTCTTACCTTGTCAATTTGTTGTTTTTATGAAGTGTTAAATAAACTGAACTTGAACTTGAACTTGGATGACCGTTTATAACCCAACCAACCAATCAAATTGATTCAATCTGTAATCTGTCTTATGCCCACCTGAGTTGCCTACCAAGTACTTATTTTGCACTGAACACCCCTCGACGTTTCCAGTGATAATTCCGCAAAGCGTGCAGGTATTGCCGCGTGACTTCATGAGTTTTTTCATTGAAGTCTTGCTCAACTTTTGACACCAAATTTGCGATGACCGGGTATAAATACCGTTCCGAAGTCACGTGACATTTTGTAAGTGAATGTCGGCCAGAAAATTGCTCTATTTTGTGATTTGTGTACAAATCCTAGATGGAAATTGATTTTTTTGCTAAAATACACAAAAGCTTCATTATTTTTCATTATAATCACTGCAATTATACGGGCCCCGTGTCACACACTCACACCCGGGAACCGACTATACTCGGTTCCGAAAATACCACACTCATGACACTATTTAATCGTCTAAAAAGCTATATTCTGAATGCAGACATACTGAATTTGTTATATCACTTGAAAGCTAATAAAATAAGCTATCGAAATATCTCAGACTTGTGACGTATCATGAGTTTTACAGCAATTGGTAACTGTATAAAGTATGTAATGTTACTTACAAAGTTGAAATAATTTCGTACAGCGGTGAATGTACGATGTACCAGCCAAAATTTAGAGAAATTGCGTTTCGCTTGGACAGCGAAATATTCCGTGCGTGCGCGCCATGCCAATAGAGATTGTACGTGATTCTGTATGGATAAGAGCTGTATACAGCTGCCTAACTGGATCTTCACTGTTGTATAGAATACATTTCTATACAAGGTTACCGGCCTTTTGTGCGTGCACCACCACAACCGAAAAAATTGATTTCTCTGCACGCACACACGGCCGCTGGTCTTTTGTGTGGATGCCTTGGCTCGTATAAGTGAAAAGAATCTCGTTTTGGGGGTCGATAGATGCGCTTTTATTTTCGGAAGCAACCGGTTAATTAAGTCAATATTCATGAACAAAATTAACTAGTATATTCTGAGCAATATTTAGTAATTTACAGAAAAAAGAGGATTTTTGCATAAATTTGCATAATTAATTAGAAATCGATTATTTTTTTTCCAAAAAACTAACAATGCAATCTTTTAGATTTTGGCGCAAGATAGCGGTGTGCCAAATTTTGTGGCTGCCGCGTGTCAACGGCTGAGATCTCGGGGGGGGGTTAAGGTTAAGGCAAAGACGCTTAATGGAAAGACCGACCACTGTACAATTATCCTGTACAAAATGAACGGGCAGAACGCGATGTACAAAATTAACACGCACTTTGATATGCAGGCTATTCATTATGACGTCACAATAACAATGTTTACTTCTCCTGACTAAAAATAATTTCAAGAACACGTGATAAAGTTTGATGACCCCAAATTTGCATATCGCGCGTGAAATTTGTTTTGCGCACTTGGTTGCGCGTACAATAATAAAGAATAATAAAGGACTGAGCGCGCGTTAACATTAAAATACGCGAGTAGCCATTGCCATTTTTTCTCTATATGGCAAGATCTTTAAATTTCAAAAATATATTTCTCACAGCTATAATTTCAAACTTAAAAACGCTATATCGACTATAATTTCTAAATATTTTTAACTAAACAAAGACAAAATTAAATAAGCAAAACAATGTGTCCCCCAGGTGTACTGAACTTGGAGATAAGCTGATGTTCAATCGTCATACTAACCTGAATTTGCCAAGTTTAAGTAAGTACGTTCTGATCCTTATTTTTGTTTAAATTAATACTAACAAAGAGAACATTTGTTCTAAAAAAGCTAACGACTATAATTTTAAAATGTTTTTTCATTAATTAAAATGAACAAGATTGAGTACTGAATCCAATCCTCTGGGTGTACTGAACTTTCTCTTAAGCTCGACTTGAATCTTTATTCAGTCTGAAGAAACATCGCTGCGCGACCGCAAGTGAGCTGTCTTGTAATTCTATAGTCTTTGGTTAAGGTTAATGTCAGTAGGCGCTAGTGATAATGAATGACTTACCTGGATTGCTGATGCTGACTTGACCGGAATTCTTCTGCCAGCTGACGCGCACATCCATCTGCAGCTGTGGCTGTGGTATTGGCCGGAAGGTGCATTCAATCGTCCCCGTTGTGTTGAAGAGTAGTCGTTGATTCTGTTCCTCCTCCATCCTCGGGAATGTGATTGCTTCTGTAGACACAAAAAGTTAAAAAGTTAAAGACCTCCCCGTGCCAATGTTGGCACATAAGGGGGCGCCTATCTCCGATTCATTAGCCCTAGGCCACACGTCTACTAAATGTAGCGAAAGCTACAGAAGGGGGCCAGTCCTCTGGTAACTCGTGTGATTAACTTTTCCTTCTCCATTCTATAACTGCTGAGCACCCGGCTAGAAGGCTGAAGGTACCATTTTAAAAGTCTTTGGTATGACCCGGTCTGGGTTCGAACCCGGGACCTCCCGTGCATGAGGCAATATAGTACACTATAGTACAATGACATTTCTAGTGAATGCTTGTTGTCTGTTGACCTTGCAAGAATAGTTCCTAGTTCCTACCATATAGTCTATGCATAGGTTACATCCGTTCCAACATTCTTTGTTTGGTCAATGCAAAACTGATTTGCAGAAGGAGAACAAAAATATATAGATGAGAGTAAGTTGTATTCTTTTTTGTTATCATTCTTACCCACAACAATGACATTTCTAGTGACCGTCTGTTGTCCGTTGACCTTGCACGCATAGTTCCCTCCGTCCGTTAAGCGCAGGTTCCGGAAATGAAGCTGGGTGACTTTGTTGAGAGTGCTGGGATCGACAGACTCAGAGATGTACACTCTGTTACTTGAGCCTGCGGCTGAGAGAGTTAAAAACAATAAAAACACTTTTAATTTAATTAATTATTCAAAGAAATCTGACTGTAACAAACAAGAGATTCAAACTCCTTGGTTTCTCCATGGCAGATGATGAAATAATTTAACCCCCAGATTATTCTAGAATTATAAACATGCATGTTGTTTTAAGATTACTTATTCTTGGTCTTTAAATCTGTCCGGGTTTCGAAAACCCTTTCATTTGCATCGCTAAAAAAATGTGACATCTAAGTGTGTAAGTTGACGCACTAATTCTCCCATTCATCGATACACACTTCTTTAAAAGCTATTCCAGCTTAATTTTACCGTCATTTCATCTAAGCATTTTCATATATGCACAAAACATAGCAACCTTCCAGTCTGAGCGTGCTGAACAATTGCTAAATTGCAAAATGTACCATGCATGCTACAAAATCAATGCGCGAAATGTAAAATGTCGCTCAGACTGTAAATTGTCCCAACCATTCACAAAGAAATATATTTTATCGGGTGGTGACTTACTGATGGGATCTGATATGGGATTATCCCACGCTGGTTGGGACCCACTTGAGCCACTCGGGTTGGTGCATGTGTAGAGCCCAAATCCACCTACTGTCAACGTCAGCGGAGTGGACGGCTGCACGATCAAGGAATCTGTGTGCAAACAAAATAAAACAAAAGCAATTAAATATCTACATACACCATTCCCTGATTAGATTCATCTGATTATAAGTAGAACCTTCAATAACTGTTATTTTCACACAATCAAATGAATCACCTTTATTTTTTAACTTGACGATTCAAACAACTTTGATGTCTTTCCTCAGATGTAAGTTCTCAGAACATTTGAAATTTGAGGAAGCTAAATTTCAGTAAGTCGATTGTCTGAAAACAACATCTTGAAAGGTTAACATTAATTAGTCTCCTACGGTCAACGTCAGTGGAGTACGTGGCTGGCTGCACGATCAAGTAATCTGTGCAGACCAAAAATTAAACAAAACAAATGCCACAAAATATAGATCTATGTTAATAAAATAAAAGAGCTAGTTAGCCCTATGTTGTTGTTCCCCACATGCCCCACTCGGTTGGTAAATGTGTAGAGCCCAAATCCTTCTCTGTCAATGTGAGAGGAGTGGTAGTAGGCTGTATCATACAGTGTATGATTCAGGAATCTGCCCAAAAATGTGATTAATTATCGACATGAAAAAGTTGACCCGCTATATATTCAGTAGAGTGTTAGGTTGTTCTAAATCAAGAAATATGTGCGGAAAGACAAACAAAACAAATGCGATGAAATATCAACGTAAAACAAACATTATTAAGAGATTATAGCCCGACACAGTACATGTAGTTTGAACTAGTTTCTCATTTGCCAAAGTCTCCAGGACCTTGCATGTCAGTCAACATGAGCCAATGGAGAGACAAATTAAAAGAAAATTAAATGATGATTGAGAAAATTATGTAAAACTTGAAAGTTGAAGTGAGAAGATAGGAAAACTTAAGGATCTAAAATCTAGATTGATAATATATTGTTTATTTTCTGTTCAGATCTATAATGTGCACAAGGAATTTGTTTTATTACATGTAGTATGTACATCATTGAGAATATAATTCTTAATATCTTGGCAAGACTATCCAAAATAGTACAGATACCCAGATACCCATGATAAAAACAGTACTCAGAAAAGAATAAGAGTTGTTAAGTAAACAATAGGAATATACATGTAGGATCATGTATGTTTATTGTACGTGCTCTTAGTCTGTTTACTTACACCAAAAAGCGCACTCGAACCAACGACTTCTATGTTTGCTCATCTTTTGTGCAGATATGTAACCATCTCAAGATATATTTGCTTTAGAAATATAAGTCTTATGAGGCTAAAAGTAAATGATTGTAGCTAACTTAGCTGACAGTGACAGTTTTATTTGCTTCTTCCCTACTTCTACAAATATAAATGCCTGATATAATATATCTAATCTACCCAGATAAACTAAGTAGCCCCTATAATACAAATTAAATACATCCCCTCCTTCCAGAAAAGAGCCCATTGCATTCATACTTTATTTCAAGTTCAATGCATCACTATATAGTTCATACTTACTGTAGTCTGTAAGGTTTCTATAAGCTTGAAAAGTAGCCCCTCAATTGATTAATTGAATTCCCACAATTCTGAATTTTATCTAAGTACTGTACGTACTGTATGAACTAGAATTAACAAAGAAACATCTATCTAGATGTTTGATGTGTTTGTCTAATAGTTATTTGTGAAGGTTTGCAATATTGATTCATCGTCCTGCATGACTGACCCTTCGATAAACAATTCTTTCATTATTCATGCTTATATTTTGTATATCTCTGTACATTTCCCTTTTATTGTAACGTTTCTTTGTGCTTGTTAGACAATAAACTATGCAATGTTTGTACACACAAAAAAAAAAGTAAATGTTTGCGTAGAGGCTTACAAATTTTTCCTTTGTGAGGTACATGAAATTATGCTGCAAGTTTGCAATGCACTATATAAATGCATTATTATTATTACTATTATTATCATTATATTCCACATACTAAGAATCTTGCTCTACGATTGGTCAAGTTAATCACGTGATGAAAAATAGTTTTGCCCATCATTGATGGGAGAAGAAAAGTTTGTTACACTGTGTACTATCTTGGGTGAAAGTGCATTGCATTCACTACTATCTTGGTGAAAGTGCGTTGCACTGTGTACTATCTTCAATTGTTCGCCCGCAAGTACGCGTGCGCACGCAGAAAGGTAGCGCGCTGGTGCGCAACATTTACGCGCGGCTACGCTTAATAGACAATGGTACAAGCGTCTTTGACTTTTAATCATAAATCTTGTTCATGTGAAGGATTGACGAAAATAAAATAAAAGACTTGATCAATTGCTCAATATTCCAAACTTTTTAGCCCTTTGTGTTTAGTTAATAGGTTGTTTGTGATCAAAATAATTGATGTGGAATATAAAGCAAATAATCACCTTTTGGTTTCAGGCGATGGCAAACTATCACTTCCTCAGCGATCTGAATGTATGTATACAGTATCTTTCCTCAGCTTCGCTTCGGAAAGATAGCTACATCCAGATCGCCTCGGAAGTGAGTTTGTCCAATCACCTTCACCAACGGTAATTATTTGCTTATTACTATTTACTATCTTTATTTAGAATTATTATCAATACTATCTTCTTTATTATTATTATTGTTATAATTATTATCATATTTAAGTACTATTATTATTCTAATCATCATTATCATTATGTAAACATTATATTATTATTATTATTAATATTACATTTTATAAAACTGGGTGGAGGAATGGCAAGAGCATGCATATTTTGAAACATTATTACCTCTTTCAAACACCCTTTTTTGCCATTATAATTTGTGTTGTACGGACGACGTTATTACGACGCCTTTGAAAGACTAGTTTTTGCCATTATAATTTGTGTCGTTTGAATGACCTTATTATGACGTCATTAAGGCAACTTGTTATGACGTCCTAACGATCACGTATGGGGGTGCAAGTTTACGTTTTATTGATGTCAAGTTACGTCAGCTCTTAAAAATGTAATACATGACGTAAATAAATAAGGCATAAATTTTACCAGTTTCTGCTATCAGAGTTGATGTATAAATTGTGATTAATTAATTTCTAGATTAAATTCAATTCAAAATCCTTCACATAATTGATATAATATCTCAAGCATATAATGACAATCCCACTAGTAGGCCTAAATGTTAATTTCAGGGAAAAAAGAAATAACGCAAACTAATTTTGGAAGGAAATGGGTTGAAATAGTCTCCTGTTCGAACATGCAGTGCACTTCTGAGGTGTTAATGGCTTTACCTTCTATTTTTGCTAAATTGTTGCCATATGGCAATTCGATTTGATCAATAAGTTAACGTTTCAACCATATGTTGTTAGCATTTGAATAATTATGCAAACAAATATGTATAATAAATCTTACAATTATAAAGACACAAATTATTAATTTTGTATCCCATTGACATAATTGGCAATCAAACTAATTGTAAATGTAGCATATAATCCCAATCATTAATATCCACTATCCAGCTCTTTACAAAATGATATAACAGCTTTGCAATGAAAATTCTAATATTAATAATGCAGATTATACCACCTCTACAAAGTAAATGGTTCACTCAGGTGAACCATTTACACGCAATATATGCTAATTAGCGGGAGATAACAATACCGGCCATTCGTACACTGTTGCGTTCAACAGTTGAACGCTGTGTTTTAAGACGCATGGGTAAGGAAAACAGACGTGAAATAATCATTTTATTTCTACATTTTGCGGTCTTCAAAACAACAAAGTCGGTAATTATTATCCAAGTATATGAATTGTGGATCACATAAACGAAAGTTTTTTTGCATTTGCTGGTAAATTGAGGGAGAAATCAGCCGACAAATTTGTGTTGTTTCCGTTGGATAGTGCAGCGGGCGGAAGAGGTTGATCTACGCACAACGCTATTGTAATGGACCTATGTCATTTATGTGTGGATTATACTACTAGTATTTACTATGGATGTGAAATGTAAATTATCAATAAACATTGAATATTCTTTCATGACTCATGACTATCACTGTGATTATATGTATACGCCAATATGATCTGTAATTTCTGCATACTGTAATTTGTAATTGTATCATACTAGTCATACAATGGGTGCCGGACAACTCGGCCAACGGATAACTCGACCCTTACCAACTCGGCCAACGACCCTTACATACTCGGCCAACCCGAGTTGGTAGGGGTCCGGTCTGACTTCGGACAACTCGACCCCTTTTATTTTTGTTTAATTTTCGACATTTTAAATATTTTTTTCTAAATAAAAAGTAATAAAATGGGAAGAAACGGTCTTCACGGGCATCATGTGTAAATTTTGTTACGTGAAATAAAGTATTTGTGGAGATAATTTGATTTTTGAAAGGTCATACTTCTGGTGGGTTTTTTTCCTCGTCGCCAAGATTTTGTCACGTGATATCCTCCGCACTCGAACCCACTCGACAGTCGATTTGTGCCTATTTTTCAATCAATTCGCCTTGAAACAAAATATTTAATAACTGTTCGCTTAAATTGGAGTTTTGTGAGTCTCGAGCTGTTAATTTTTTGTTGACATGAACTCTTAAACGTACATTTTCAAGCACAAAACTCTCCTAATCGCGAGTGGCTTCAAGCCCAGTTCGTATGACATCCTCCGCACTCGGCCGTTATTGGTAAGTGACTAAGTCGATGTGTGTCTAATTTTCAATCAATTCGCCTTGAAACAAAATATTAATAACTGTTCGCTTAAATTGGAGTTTTGTAAGTCTCAAACTGTTAAATTTTGTTGACATGAACTCTTAAACGTACATTTTCAAGCTCAAAACTCTCCTAATCGCGAGTGGCTTCAAGCCTAGTTCGTATGCCGTGCAGTGGCGCCGCGGTGCCCTAAGCTCCAGGGCGGCCTCGCATCGACAAGTCCGCCCGCCGCAGCGGCCTGCCCTTGTTCTGGGACTACGCTACGCTGTGTTCGCTGGGTCGTATTGACCGAGTTATTTTGTATGAAATTCTCTTTTTTTTAGACCAATTTACAGTCCCCTATGCAAAGATTGAACCCCACATTTTCATATTTGATGGACGATTCTTTGGATTTAGTTTCTGGTGGCCATAATAAACAACAAATTGAGCCTGGGTAAGGCCAGTAAAAATGTAACGCCAAGTTCACAACAGACCGCATAACTTGCCCCTTGCATGCCCTGTTGCTGCGGTTCACCGTTGCTGCGAATTGTGTTAGCAAGGAGTGTTAGACTCTGTCTAGTGCAGTGCATGGTTGAGTCATTTTCTAAATTTGTAACAAATTATAATAAATGCATAGAATAGATAGCAAACAAATAAATGGAATTTGTCTGACATTTTGTCCCCCAGAGTAACCAAGACAACAGTGGCGCGGTGTACCCTGCAAGTGATTGGGGGGTGGGGGGGGGGGGGGAGCATGTGCCCCCCTCCCATGAAACCCGTAGGTGTGCCACCGCAAGACAATGACGTAGCGTGGGCAGTTGGACGGTGGGCACTGAATATCTAAGAGGGGTACTACGTTGAGAAAGCGAGGCAACCGATTTGGGGGCAGGGCCTTCTTCATGTTGACTATTTTTTGTAATGTTTTGAAAATTAATTTTGTTCATTTTCTCACATTTTGAATTATATCCCACAGATTTGGTAATGTAGTGGTCAAGTAACAAAGATACCAGTGGCTTGGCGTAGTCGGAGTGATGGGGGCCATATGACTTGTGAGTTATTAATTGTGGGGCCGGGCACAGCCTATTGATGTTTCTCTATATTTTCACAGATAAACAATGAGATTGTTTTATTTTTTTTGCAAATCATTATTTTTGTTTGTTGTTGTGGGTTGGGGGGGGGGGGGGGGGGGGGGTAGTTAGGCCACCACAAGACAATGACTTAGCGTGGGCAGTTGGACGGTGAGCACCAAATATTGGAGAGGGGTGCTACATTGAGGAGGCGAGGCAACCTAGTAGGGGGCAGGGCGTTCTTCATGTTTACTATTTTGTCACATGTTTTTAACATTTATTTTGTTCATTTTCTCACACCAGATTTGATAATGTGGCGGTCAAGTAACCTAGACAATGACGTAATGTGGAACCAGATTGGGGCAGTGTACATCAGGAGAGGAGGTAATTAGTGATAGAGCTGGGAGCAGGGTATACTTGACAGTGGCGGATCTACGGGGGGGGGGGGGAGGTTAGGGGGTTTAAACCCCCCCCCCCCCCCCCTTGGGCTGCCAAGTGAAAAAAAAAGTGAAAAAAAAATCACTTACGGGGGTTCAAAATAGCAAAAAATTCGCCGCTTCACGGCTCGTGGACGAAAGTTACAAAAATCACTTACGGGGGTTCAAATAGCCAAAAAAAATCAGTAAAAAAGGTGAAACAAAATCACTTACGGGGGTTCAAAATAGCAAACAAAAATTCGCGGCTCGTGGACGATGCCATTGGGTCAAACCCCCCCTTAGCAAAAAGCTAGATCCGCCCCTGCTTGATCTCATGTCATCAAGATGTTAAAAAAAACAAATAGCATTTGGAAATTTTGAGAAAACAACTTTGAGATTTTCTCTATCATAAGATGCAGATAATGTCAGTTGCTTTTTGTTTACATGGCATGGGTCAGGCTGTATATAGTCTAGTGGCTTAGCGTCAAATTTCTCGATATCATTACTTGCGGATAAAATCGCCATTTTTGGTACAGGGCTTCCTTGTGAAGAAATGAACAATCTTGGCGTAGGAATACGCTTCAAATATTTAATTTAAGCGTATTGATTTGGCTTTGAGTTCTCATCTCAAGTTGAAATATGTTGACAAATATATACAGAACTCATATCAGTTTCTGGTACTATACATGGTACAAATTGGAATCGTAAATCTTAAATTTATGAGGAATATAACAAAAAGATTCAATTTGCTATGCAGGGTGGTCCCAAAGAACGGAACGGTGCACTTCCCAAATTAATGTATAGTAACAAAATAATAATGTCCATTAGATAGGGTGCCTTTTCCTATGAAAACAATACCAAGAACAGTAATTTCAGTTGTGTAGTTTTTGTCTTAGGGCACTCTGAGTGACACCATGTCAGGTTCCCATTTTTGTCACTTACTGCCGGTCATATCAAACAACCATGCCCATTCTCTCGGCACACAGCTGAATGAAACAATATTCCAATATCGCACGTATTGTTCGTTGTTCAATACTATGATGGGCAGTAAGTGCGATTTTTCACGCACTGACTTGGTAAAAATTGACCAAAATAAGAGCCTGACATGGTGTCACTCAGAGCCCCCTAAAACAAAAACTACACAACCAAAATAAATTACTGTTCTTGGTATCGTTTTTCATTGGAAAAGATACCCTATCCGATGGACATAATTATTTTGTTACTATATTTTGGAAGTGCCCCATTCCGTTTTTTGGGGATATACCCTGTATAGTGATGTTGACTTGGTTGAATTTATAATGTCAGGCATAAATAGGAATATGTAATCTGTGATTTATATTCATTATTCTTTCTGCTATTATAGGTTTAGACTCATCAAGATCCACCTCTGATATTAAGAGAGTCAACTTACTGCATTCAAGGCCTTCATCCATCTATCGGTCCGAATACATCTTTTGGAGGAGATGAATCTTAGTTGAAGACTTTTCTGACTGTACACCAGAATGATCATGATCATCTATGATGTAAGTTCTCTTATTTGGTAATTTTGGAGAAATCAAGAAGTTGTGGGTTGGAGCGCCACCAAGTCCACTTGTGAATTTTTTGAGCAGTGGCATAGAATGGTCAGACCAAGTAGGGGTGGGAGCATGTGAATTATATGGGGGCACACCCTATGTTTTTATTTATTTTGAAAAGAATTTTACCCTGTGATTTAATTGTTTAAGACAAATTATTTGAAGCACATGCCCCCATAATATTACACCACTAATGTCAGATCTCTGTGGATGTATGTATAAAGCATACAATTACAATGCAAAATAGGGATGTATACTATCTTGGTTTTATATTCATTTCATTTCATACTATTACATTATTTTGTTTTATTTCATAAAGACAAACATAGAGAAACTACCAAGGATTATGTAATATAAATGAAACTGAGCAAAGAAAATATGGCCTCCTCAGGATTTGAACGGAGGCTCTGGGTCACCTGACCGATGCTCTCCCGACTGAGCTAGAAAGCCTTGGAGGTGTCGGGTTTGAATCCCAGGGAAGCACTATTTTCTTTACTCATTTTCATTTATGCTTTATTTATTTTATCACATTCTTTCCACTTGTAGGCGCAGAAGATCTACGGCTGCAAGAAAGGGTGCGTTCACGGCCTTCATCTGTCGTCATCTTGGTTGTAGACTTGTCTGACTGGGTACACGAAAACGATCATAAGATCATCTTCATTATGTGAGTTGGTAACTTGTGTATGCCTGTTACTAAATATTAAATCTAACTTTACTTCACCAATTTGTATACTTAGAACCAGTGGCAAAACCAGTGGCGTACCCAGGACTTTTTAAAGGAGGGAGTTTTATCTGAACAAAATTTCTGTTAGCGGGGGGGGGGGGGGGGGGGGGTAGTCGTAGAAAATTGTCGCAGCCAAGACCGTGAATTTTCGACATTTTCGAGGCCAAGACCACGGTTTTTCGCACTTATCGAGGCCGAGACCATCGAAAATGACAGTAGAGTCCGCTAAAATTTGGTCTCAAGACCATTTACAACTTGAAAAGGGGGGGTCAAAGGGGGGGGGGGGTTTGAACCCCCTAACCCCCCCCCCCCTGGGTACGCCTATGGGCAAAACTAGTATGGGGAGCGGGCACAGGGGCACATGCCCCCCCCCCCCCCCAGAAAAAAAAAAAAAAAAAAAAAAAAAATTAAGAAAAAAGAATTCTTTTTGAAAAAAAGAAAAAATAATTATAGAGACATTAGACTGGCAGCCCAGAGGGGTTTGGTGCATCAAAGAGAGAACCAATTTCTGAACATGAATATCAAGATTTGAATCCAACAAATCCAATGTATGCGTCTGACGGGGTCTACCCATTGCTTTTGGCTCCTGTGCGCCTCAAAATATACCCCTCAAAAATACAACTCCCGTAGATTCATGTGTCGATCGAAAATGTTGGTGGTCTCTGTACGATGCTTCTATTTAATTAATTCATAATAGACGGGCGCATGCATGCTGGCGCTGGCTGGTTGGCGGCGGGCAGAAAGTCAGTTCATTTTTGTCATTTATCAACACTTTAAGCTAATTAAGACAAAATAAATGCTAGGACAATGTCACGATTATTTACTACATTGGTACTCGTCAAAGAGAAGATTGTTAAAATATAAATTAATCGAAACACATGTTTTTCTTACAGCCTTGAGAGGGTGATGTTGAAAACCCTTTACTCTTATTGATGATGAATATGTAGGCTTGTCAGAAAATATTACTTTGGGAGTTTTGAAAGACTAAATGCACGCATATTGCACTAGAGAGTTTAGAGAGGGCTTCGTGTACAGAGACTATGGGTCGAAGTTCTTTAGATGACGTCACACCAATAGAGGGCAGCATAATATATTTCGGCGTTCCCAGAACAATCAGATATTTACTAATTACCCCCAAAAAAATTTTATTGAGGAAAAATTACATATAGAGAGATCAATTGTGAAAATTAGGCCATCTAGACGCTGTAGTTCCTTTAAATAAAAAATGTTTTTTTTTTTTTTTCTTGAACAAGAACAAAAAGAGGGGACATCTAGAGGTGGAGAGATTTATTCAGGGGCAAGCACTGAAGAGTGGACAGGACAAAAGAAGTGCACTAATTTGGGGTAGGTGAGGGTAGAGCTGGGAAGCTGGAAGAAAGAGCAGGATGTGGGACAAAGGGGGAGTGTGTGCAGGCAGATGCATTCATGCAATGAATGGGATATGTGGAGGGGATAAGTGTGGGGGGGGGGGGGGGGGTGCAACATGGGCATGGGTGGATTTGCATGTGGAAAATAACTTAAAGGAACTACAGCGTCCAGATGGCCTAATTTTCACAATTCGGCTCTCTATATGAATTTTTTCCTGAAGAAAAAGAATTTGGCAGTCATTTCTCATCAATCAATTTTGGGGTAATTAGTAAATATCTAATTGTCCTGGGAACGCCCCTTTTAAATCGCAAAAATGTGACGTCATCTAAAGAACGGACCAATGAACTAAATTCTGTAGATGACGCGTCATGACGTAAGCCAATGAATTGTCAATCACATGTCGATCACGCTGCCGATTCCGGACCCTAAATGTGGGTGGGGCGTAAACTGGCTGCTTAGTGAGATTTGGCACCATAAAACTAGTCTTAAATCACAACTGTGTTTATTTTCATGGATTTATTTCGGCAGACCTATGTTTCAAGTCATCAACTATGGAATAAGTGTCAAAGTACGTTGTATTCTTTAGGTCCTTTAAAGGTAGAATGTGCAGTTTCTCCCCTCTTCAAGTGAAATCTTGGTGGTTTCACTACAAAGCAGTAGGTAACTTAATTTTCAGCTTCATAGAAAGCTAATTAACCTTGATGGGATAGTTCAGTTTTGGTCAAACTGAAATTTAGTAACCAAAACCTGTACCATTACATTACAAACTATTAGTTATAACTCCACCATGCTTGCAAAATTAAAAATTGACGAAGCAAAAAGCCTGTTATCATTTTTAGCTCATCCGGCCCGAAGGGCCCGATGAGCTTATGCCGTGGCGTCCGTCCGTCCGTCCGTCCGTCCAGTTTTCAAAATGCTTCTTCTTCGTTATTTTTCAACCGATTTTGATTCTGATTGTTTCATAAGATAGGGCTAGGAGGGGGATTTAAAACTTCTACACAGAATTGTGAAATTCATTATCTATGGTAATTTATGCAAATTTATTCGAAATCACAAAAAATGCTTCTTCTCCTTCATTTCTTGACCGATTTTGATTTGGTTTGCTTTATCTGGTAGAGCTAACTTTGGTACACTAAACTTCTACACAGAATTTTGAAATTTTTCTCCATTAATTAATTATGGTAATTTATGCAAATTTATTCCAGAAATCACAAAAAATGCTTCTTCTCCTTCATTTCTCGACCGATTTTGATTTGGTTTGCTTTATCTGGTAGAGCTAACTTTGGTACACTAAACTTCTACACAGAATTTAGAAATTTTTCTCCATTAATTAATTATGGTAATTTATGCAAATTTATTCCAAAAAAATAACAAAAATTGCTTCTCCCTCATTCCTTGACCGATTTTCATTCTGTTTGGTTTATCTAATAGGGCTAGGTTTCATAAGATAGGGCTAGGAGGGGGATTTAAAACTTCTACACAGAATCATGAAATTCATTATCTAAATTATTTTTAAAAAATGAAATAATTAAAAAAATAATTTTTTAATTAATTAATTAATTAAATTTATTTTTTTATTTTTTTTTTTTTTTTTCCCCCCATGTCGCTTCCAGGGCATCAAATTTTTATTTTTTGACCAGTTGAAAAGTGTACCACATGAAATTTGCGATATTTGATGTTGCGAGATGGCAGATGAGCGCTACGTCATTGACGTTCTGGTTAAAAAGAGCAGTTAAAACTCAAGTGGACCGGTGCTCTCTAAAAACTCATTGGTTTTAACCATTTTAAATAAAATATTGTGCATGTCAGGGACCGCAGAAAGGTTTTGAAAGTAGAGGGGGGGGGGGGGGGGGGGGGGTAATTGAGGAGTTGAACACCACCCCCTCACACCACAATGAGCATTATTTATTAAATAATTGTTATTTTATACTTATGTAATTTATTAAAAGCCAAAAATGGGGGGGGGGGGGGGGGGGAGGGGGGTGAGCAGCCCCCCCCCCCCCCCCCCCCCCCCCCGGTTCTGCCACCCCTGCATGTGATGTTTTGTTGAAATAGTGATTAGATAGAGAGATAATCAACAACTATATAAAAACCTCTTTTGTAAATATTTAAAAAGAGGTAGCACTTTTTACATTTTGTTAACGTCTGGTTCAAAATTATAAAATGATTGTGGGGCCCCACAATTATTACAAATGGTTATGTTTATGGATATTTCGGCCATTTCTGAACCGATTTTGATCAAGTTTATCCTGTCATTAAATCATATGCTCTTACAAATTTGACACTTAAGTTTCTCATTATCTCACAAACAAATTAGTAGGCCTATTTGTTTGTGTAGCGCCTATTTGTTTGTGTAGCGCCCTCTATACCAAAACTCAACTATCACTTTAAAACTTGATTATCTGATATAGGGAGAATCAAAATTTACCATCTCTCTAATCAGTTACCTGTAAAATGAGTTGTATTGGTCTTGTTTGGCTGCCCTTCTTTTGATTATTCCAACAAGTTTATTCATTAGTAGCCAGACAACAAACGTATTAAAGGGATAGTTGAGTTTTGGTAGAGAGGGCGCTAGACTACTTTTTTTTTGTGAGGTAATGAAAAACTGAGTGTAAAATTTGAAAGAGCATAATATTTAAATAATAATAAATAATAAATCGGTTCAGAGACTGCTGAAATATCCATAAATATAACAATTTGTAATAAAGCTGGGGGCCCAGGTTTATTAGAGAATTTTGAACCAGCCGTTGAAATTCGTTTTAAAATGCTTCCTCTTTTAAAAAATGTTCAAAAGAGGTTTTTAGATAGTTGTTGATTATCTCTCTAACCACTATTTAAACAAAACATCACATGCACAATATGTTATTTTAAATGGTTTAAACAAATGCATTTTTTGAAAGCGGCCTCTTTAGTTTAAACAGCTCTTTTTGAATGATAACAGGCTTTTTACTTAGTCGTTTGTAATTGTTGTATTCCTTTTGAGCATGATGGAGTTATAATTATTAGTTTGTAATGTAATGGTGCATGTTTTGGTCACTAAAATTCAGTTTGACTAAAACTGTACTCTCTCTACCAGAACTCAACTATCCCTTTAAAGTAAGCTTTTAGAAAAAATGTACTTTAAATATTTGGGACCACCAAAGGGACTGGTATGACATCTTCATTTGCCTGCCTTCAATGTCTAAGCTGGAAGAACAGATGCTGGACTCTGCTACATTGATATCTTCTTCATTTGAAACCGTGAAGAAGAAAGTCTCCATGCATGTATTAATCACACAAATTATTTAGTCAGAATATAGAAAATGAAAATCAATCATTCACAAAGTTGCTAAGACTCGACCGACATGTTTTTATGGCATTCTACACTAAATGAAATGGAACTGAACCAAGCTGCCACACTAACTTTTTTTTTGTACTTGCCCTCTTACTTCTAGATGAGATCAACACATATGAAATAACATTGTTCTCTTTTAGTTGGAACAGTTATTTATTTGCCCAATCAGGCAAGCAAACTAGACAATTCATACCTAGCAGAATTAATTTGTCTTTTTTGTTCACATTGTTTTTATGGACAAGTAATTTTCTCTTCAGACATGTAAAACTTGAACATTCCTGATTTTGCTTGCCCAAATGGGCAAGTAGAAAGAAAAGTTAGTGTGGAGGCTTGATTTATTTATATATGTTATCTGTTCCTTTTCAATTTGTTTCTTTCACAGCTGGAATTGGAATCTAATCTCCTTCACTAGAGGCCAAGATTGGATCAACTATAGAAGATGAAACCAGAGGCATTATGTTTTCGGGTTGTCCGTCCCTACGTACATATGTACGTCCCGTTCTCGTGATCGCGATATCTCCAGAACCGGTTGACAGATTTTAACTTATATGTATGTATCTCAAGGTCATTAGGTTAAAGGTCAAAGATCATAGTTCTCATTATATATGAGAAAATATGTAATTTATTTCTGCCACTCATGTATGCCTATCACCATGGCAACTGAGATGGAAGGACAAATCACTGGAAATTAGAACAATATTGGTCAAGGAACAAGAACAGTAAGCAAGTTATGACTCATTTAAGATGTCCATTTGGGGTACTCAAATCGGCAACTTTAATAGGTTTGTGGACAACTCCCCATATGTTTTGTACACAAATTTCTCATCGTTCAGTTTTATATTTCTATTTAATTGTAAACAAAGGTTCATTCATATTTTTACAATACATGTAGCATATTTAACAATTGCCCTATGGCACTTAGTCAGGTATAATTATTAGTTAATGTATATGTTTTTCAAGTGGAGTTTAATTTCATTAAAAGAATGAAATAGCATAAATTAATATGATTGTCTTATCTATATTTTTGCAGATGTATGTGTGCATGAAAGCGCATGAATAAGCTGCTCTCCACCTAACTCTAGTGAACGCTAGCGTTCTAGGTCGATATGTGTGTGAGTGTGTGTGGGCGTGTGTGCGTGGGGTGGGGGGGGGGGGGGCTGGTGTCAGTCCCTTATTTGATCACATAAGTGTTGGAATGAATAAAGAGGATGAAATATGGGGAACATGAGGAAATCTTTTTAAAAATACATTATTACAAAGAGTGTGGTCTAACCGCGATGCTTTCATAAAAAAACGATATTGAATGGGAATGTGCCCCCTCCCCCCCCCCCCCACCCCCAACTACCCAGAAGCTTTTTATCACCTTGTTCTATTTTGTATTTAAATTTTTTTTTTTTTTTCAATAGTAGCTCCTTCCTCTAGTTTAAACTTCCAAAAATGTATCTGTCAGGATTTGTATGATAAATTAAATGGAGTTACTATTTTAATTAAATTTTACATACGATTTAGGCCATCTTTTAGCTTAATTTCCACTAAAGCACTCACACACACACAGTCACACACACAAACACTTTTATGCATGGCCAAGTTTCACGCGATAACCCAATCGTAATCCCTAGCGAATGGTATTTTAAACCTATTTGCTGTACCTTTTTAAACCCCAAAATATGTAAATAAGTATAAGTTTAACTGTGATGTTACAATACATGTTAAAGGGAGAGATCCACTTTTGCAAGCCAAAATTCAAAAGTTGCGAGGTTATTGTCTTATATGAAAGGAAATGTCATTTAATAGCATGCCTGAAAAAAATAGGGCTTGAAATCTCTTTTTCGTGGAGTTATAGACCTAAAACTGAATAAACTGAGGGACGTCGGTTAATTAGGTACATACATATTTTCGGCCGGTGAGTAAGTTCGTACATAGATTTCACGGAGTGCCAGATCGGTATGCATGACCCCTACGTGACCCGCGCTAGCTACGTGACCCGCGCATAAGTACTAATGTGTGAGCGTTTACCAGGCAAAATACCCAAACATCGCTTAAACTGACTACATGTAATTATATATTCTTTCTTTTTGAGATCTTTTTCCGTGACATACGTTAACAAATGTCGGCTTCACAATACCTTTACGAGAATTAGTACTATATTGTTGTAATATTATGCTAAATCAGTTGAACTCCTTTATTGACCGATATATAGTTTAAATGGAGGGACGCATTCGTTTTTCCTTCGTAGAATCCAAATTAGAGGGCTGTTCGCTCTGATTTTCTTCCGTGTTACACTGATCCCCATCCGTCAACTGAAAGCTGTTCAGACGTTTTGTAAAAGTGGACCTGTCCCTTTAAGAAAGAAAGAAGACGGAAGTAAAAAATACCAATACATTGAAGAGCAAATACCCAAATATTGGGGGCGACTTGGTATGGAGGCGACCTGTCCAGACAATTAGGGGGCGACTTGGTAAGGAGGCGACTTTGTATAGGAGGCGAGTATGTAACGGGGGCGACCGGACGGGGGGCGACCCGACCAGTCACCGTCCAACTGCCCACGCTACGTCATTGTCTTGCAGTGGCACAGCTACGGGTTTCATGGGAGGGGGGCACATGCTCCCCCGTGCCCCCCTCCCCCAAATAATTTGTAAAAGCAATCAAACATAATCTCATCTGCCTCCAATAAATCGCGATACATGTGCCCCCCCCCCCCCCCCCCCCAATCACTTGCAGGGTACACCGCGCCACTGTTGTCTTGGTTACTCTGGGGGGACAAAATGTCAGACAAATTCCATTTATTTGTTTGCTATCTATTCTATGCATTTATTATAATTTGTTACAAATTTAGAAAATTACTCAACCATGCACTGCACTAGACATGAGTCTAACACTCCTTGCTAACACAATTCGCAGCAACGGTGAACCACAGCAACAGGGAATGCAAGGGGCAAGTTATGCGGTCTGTTGTGAACTTGGCGTTACATTTTTACTGGCCTTACCCAGGCTCAATTTGTTGTTTATTATGGCCACCAGAAACTAAATCCAAAGAATCGTCCATCAAATATGAAAATGTGGGGTTCAATCTTTGCATAGGGGACTGTAAATTGGTCTAAAAAAAAGAGAATTTCATACAAAAATACTCGGTCAATACGACCCAGCGAACACAGCGTAGCGTAGTCCCATAACAAGGGCAGGCCGCTGCGGCGGGCGGACTTGTCGATGCGAGGCCGCCCTGGAGCTTAGGGCACCGCGGCGCCACTGCACGGCATACGAACTAGGCTTGAAGCCACTCGCGATTAGGAGAGTTTTGAGCTTGAAAATGTACGTTTAAGAGTTCATGTCAACAAAATTTAACAGTTTGAGACTTACAAAACTCCAATTTAAGCGAACAGTTATTAATATTTTGTTTCAAGGCGAATTGATTGAAAATTAGACACACATCGACTTAGTCACTTACCAATAACGGCCGAGTGCGGAGGATGTCATACGAACTGGGCTTGAAGCCACTCGCGATTAGGAGAGTTTTGTGCTTGAAAATGTACGTTTAAGAGTTCATGTCAACAAAAAATTAACAGCTCGAGACTCACAAAACTCCAATTTAAGCGAACAGTTATTAAATATTTTGTTTCAAGGCGAATTGATTGAAAAATAGGCACAAATCGACTGTCGAGTGGGTTCGAGTGCGGAGGATATCACGTGACAAAATCTTGGCGACGAGGAAAAAAACCCACCAGAAGTATGACCTTTCAAAAATCAAATTATCTCCACAAATACTTTATTTCACGTAACAAAATTTACACATGATGCCCGTGAAGACCGTTTCTTCCCATTTTATTACTTTTTATTTAGAAAAAAATATTTAAAATGTCGAAAATTAAACAAAAATAAAAAGGGGTCGAGTTGTCCGAAGTCAGACCGGACCCCTACCAACTCGGGTTGGCCGAGTATGTAAGGGTCGTTGGCCGAGTTGGTAAGGGTCGAGTTATCCGTTGGCCGAGTTGTCCTGGATTCCATACAATGTATGTGAATAAGAATCAGAGACAGAAGAACGTTTGTCATTCGGTCATTTTTGTTCACTGTGAAACAAAAATGTCAAAATTCATGAAATTTGATAAATAATGTCTCTACAAACGTTCTTCTGAACTAGGAAGTAGAAAGGAGTTACTGCTCTCACGGGGGCCCTCTCACGCACCCATGTGTGCTTTACATTTACAACCATAATCAATCATCATAATATCAATCATTGAGCAATCACCTTCCGATTTTACAATTACATCCTCATCAAACTTACCCCCAAAATTAACCAAGACTGCCAGCAAGATGAAAATCCCCTGTAGAACCATCGTAACAGATCACGTCAAAATTATCCTAGCGCCAAAACTAAACGAAATTTGTAGAAAATCAACCCTTTCGGAGTAGTATTATTGTCGCATTTTCCTCGTTGACTATATATATACTGCACGGCATAATACGCTTTTTGGACAATATACCACAGGTACAAAATGATGCGAGCGTGAGCGATTCGTAGTGGTGTACGGTATACGGAGCAGATTTTACCCCTTTCATCCAACGGAGTTTTCACTCCCGTTGAAAAACGGTTCGCCTTTTGTGGTTGTTGTTGTTGTTTTTCTCATCGACCGCTTTTGTTCGGAGCCGCTGGAATGTGAAACGAGGAACAGTGAATCATTGGGTGCAAAATGACGTCATGCTGATGAAAAAGATTGCCCTAACTCCCCAACTGCGAAACTGGGGGAAGGAAGCTAGAGGTTGGGTGGTGGCCCTTTGGGAAACGCCCTTCTATTTTTACACGTTATCGCACCAAGCGGTTCCAAGATAAGGAAATGGGACATGGTAGCTTATCAGATTGAAGCTGTGACAATAAAAATCCCTTTTTTTGAATATGAAGAACGCCAACATAATTGTTTCCCTTCTCTTGATATATGTATTCGAATTTAATTCAAGCATATTATAGAGAAACTGACCAGAAACGTGATTAAAAGAGGGCAAAGAAAATGGGATTCCCGCAGGATTCGAACCCGAGACCTCCGGATTGCTAGACCGTGCTCTCCAGGGACGAGCACCGTACTAGGGTTATTTCTATAGCTCAGTCGGTAAGAGCACCGGTCTAGCAATCTGGGAGATCTCGGGTTCGAATCCTGTTGGAATCCCATTTTCTTTGCCCTCTTTTAATCACTCTACAGAGTGGGTCAGAAAAAATGTCCCATCTTTTAAAAGTTGTCTTGTTTGAAATATGAACATTTAATCATGGGTTTTATGATATGTCTTGGTAGGGCTATCCTTCACGCATATTTCGGTACCCTTCTCATTTGAATCTCTGCACGGATGACTGAACACAAGACAATCTTTACAATACTGCAAAAACTCACTTGCGCCAAGTGGACGGATGAGGAATAAACAGTGTTTTGAACAAAGACAGTCAGACAGACAGAAACACACACACACACACCCACACCCACAGTAAAAATTGTTTCATAATGCAGTGTTAACATTTCCCCTTTTCTGATTAAGCATTGATTTTTAACAAGATCGCTGAATGTTTAAGTGGCAATTCCCTGACAATCTTCACCCTAACACATTCACCACCACCACCACCACCACCATCAAGTGCACATAAATCCAATTCGCTATCTCAATACGTAGGACTGTACAATAACAATACAAATGTATCTCATTTATGTATTTTGTTGGTTTACAATGGCAATTTACAATGGATATCTGTGATCCTGTTGTACTTGCACCAAAGGGCTTGCCTGATTTGGCAGCAGTTAATTATGTTGAGCCCTTTTTGCAAGAGTAGGACAAGTACTGGAATTATGGTTCGTCCTCAGTTCACCCCGCAACAGAGATAATGTTTGGTCACCGAGTATGCAAGAACCCACCGTTATCCCAATGTTCGGTGTCCCGGCAATAAAAGTTATACATTCTTTCACAATTTGGTTTATTCCTCACCCAGCCACCTGGAGCAAGTGTGATTTTGCAGTCTTGTAAAGATTGTCTGATGTTCATTCATGCGTGCAGAGATTCAAATGAAAAGGTTACCAAAATATGCTGGGAGGATAACTCTACCAAGTCATATCATAAAACCCATGATTGAATGTTCATACTTCAAACAAGACAACTTTTAAAAGATGGGACATTTTTTTCTGACTCACTCTGTATAGGCCTATATATTATAAGAAAAGTAGGTTTGCAAGGGGAAATGAATTTGCAATTCTTGCATAAAACTAAAAGGGCAATAAGGGGCAATATAAGAGGGATAACAGGGCTGAACAAGCGACCAAGGCTTCAAAAATGATTTCCAATTGCCAGTTTATTTCAACTAATTATACAATCACAAATGAGTAGAATATAGCTATTTGTAGCTGTGCTGTAAGTGGGGGAATGAAGGGTGGATAATGGGATCATGCCCCCGAACAAACATTAAAGGGACTTACGGTAGTAACATTGTCCAAATCCTAAACAAAAAAATTGGAATTCTAGCGGTTCCCTCATACCTTGTTGTATTCGTATTAACAATCAAATCATGGGACAGGTTTTGTTTTTTCAAATTTCCCTTTCGTACGTTAAAAAGACGATCGAAGTGTTCAGATGTTAAATAATCCAACAGATCGTGAAAACCATGTACAAAGTGAGTGCAATGAGTTTGTGAACATCACTTTGCATTTTTGCTCATTACTCGGCCATATAACGTCCATTTGACTTGAAATTTTCACACAATACCCTGTGGACATATCAGATAACAATATGTGTACATGTTATTGTATTTGTATTAACCATTCATCACTTTTTTCACATGTCAACAAAGTTAATAGTGTACCTTTAGTTTTGGAATAGGCTTAGAGGGAGCTGCATGAAATAATTTCAAAACATGCAAACGAACTTCAATAATCACACACACACATGCACACGCACGCATGCATGTACGCGCACACACACACACACACACACTCGCAAACATGCAAGCACTCACAACCACACCTATGTATACGCACACAGACACATGGCCTACACACTCGCACACAAACAAAACAAATACAAATAAAAAATTGTTTTAAAGGGTAGCCTACCACCACCCAAAAATAATATTCTTATTATAGAAATGTAACATCTTTAGTATTCCATCCCATCAACAAGTTCACAAAAATATGTTTTCAGAAAAAAAATATAATTGGAAAACGCATCACCATTCTATAATATAATATTAATAATAATATATAATATTGCATTTTATTTCAAAATTGAAGCATCACATGATATTCAATGTATACCAACTGTACTCATTTTTACATAGAGGGCAGTATAATCCTTTTTTAGTCAGAACCATGAAATACTAGTAGTTCTGTTTTAGTCTGGAAGTTGAAGTTATATAGACAGAACTAGATGGATCTTCGACTGCGCGCAGTCGAAAATTATGCCTCCGCTATAGCATGATTTTAATATCAAGCCCAAATTTTTCATATATTCCGAGTCCTGTGACCATGTGACCCCAAACTTTGATGGCTACATTGGCTCCCTCAGGAACAATCAGGTACCAAGTTTGATTGAAATCTGACATTTAGTTCTTGAGATTTTGCCATACACGTTTTTGTGCATGTATAATGAGTCCTGTGACCTTGACCTTTGACCTCATGAGCCCAATTCTTATCAGATCATTGCCACCCTGATATGTACACTCTTACCAAGTTTGAAATTGATCCGTCAACCGGTTCTTGAGATATCGCGAGAACGAGGTATTTTGCACATATATTGAGTCCTGTGACCTTGACCTTTAACCTCATGAACCCCAAAATATAATCAGATCATTGCCACCCCAATATGTACACTTGATCATACCAAGTTTGAAAATTGATCCGTCAACCGGTTCTTGAGATATCACGAGAACGAGGCATTTTTGAATAGAGTACTGTAACCTTGACCTTTGACCTCATGACCCCTAAAATCTAATCAGATCATTGTCATCCCAATATGTACACTCACACCAAGTTTGAAATTCATCCGTCAAACGGTTCTTGAGATATCGCGAAAACGAAAACGGGACGGACGGACGTACGTACGGAAAGACAACACGAAAACATAATGCCTCCGGCTACTAGGTTGGCGGAGGCATAAAAATCCATCTCGTTCTGGAGGGGTCTTTTAATATAATGACATCATACTATCCCCCTCCATCACGAGATGGAACTCTAAGCTGTTTGTACTGTGTTGTAGCAAACCGGCTAGAAACCAGTGGTGAGTGGTGAGTGAATACAACAAACGAGGAGAAGGACTGATTTAACGGTCTACAAGTTATATACAGTAAAACCTCATTATAATTTGATATCACAAAACGGTGCCAAAACATACAATTATGTGTTGTTCTTTGTCTGGTGGTCCACATGAGCATGCAATGAATGTTTCTGCTTAGTTCTTAAAATAACTTCTCTTACTACATCTATGTTACAACAAAATAAACAAATTCATTATGTTTCTCTTACTACATCTATGTTACAACAAAATAAACAAATTCATTATGTTTCTCTTACTACATCTATGTTACAACAAAATATACAAATTCATTATGTTTCTCTAACTACATAGATTATGTTACAACAAAATATACAAATTCATTTTGTGGTTCTCTTTCCACTTCTCATTTTTGTCCTTTTCTCTGTTTTACTTTACCATAATTTATAAATCTTTAGTTCTTATCATTTATAACAAATACACTGTATATGGTAATATACTGTTCGTAATCAAACAAAGTGTAATCAAACATCATAGCATAATTAAATTATTTACAGTAGGGAACCAGAAGTAAAAGAAAACATTAAATTTGTTAATATACATTGCATTCTGAGTAGTTTACAAGCGGTACATTTACCAAGTTAATGGTACTGAGGGTTGACTGTAGACTGATATAAATACATCACACAGGGCTTATAAATAACAAAATAATTAATTCTAACATATATACCGTAGAGAAACTGACCAGAAATAAAATGTGATTAAAAGAGAGCAAAGAAAATGGGATTCACACGGGATTCAAACCCGAGACCTCCGGATTGCTAGACCAGTGCTTTTACAGACTGAGCTACAGAAAACCCTAGAATGGCACTCGTCCCTGAAACCCTTAAATTTTCATTGCTTGAGTGGTAAAAAGCTATTATAAACCCGAAGGATGAAATCATCTTAAAGGGATATATGCGAGGGATCACCAAAGTTTTCTATAGCTCAGTCGGTAAGAGCACCGGTCTAGCAATCTGGAGGTCTCGGGTTCGAATCCCCTTTTCTTTGCTCTCTTTTAATCACATTATATTTCTGGTCAGTTTCTCTTTAAATTGATTATTTTTAAAAAGCTGCATCACTTCACTAAATTACTTATTTTTGAAATTGTGGTGTTATAAACATCAATAACAGATAAGTTCTTGGCAAAATAGATACATCGGCTGCACATGCAGAGACAAGACACAATTCACAACTCACATCACAAGTCAATCAATCGATCTACGACTACGGCTACAGTACAACGTCAACGCGGAACATGTTGAATTTTACAAGGGTAAGGCGAAACAAATTTGCTTGATAATGGAAACATGCTCTCACATTTCAAACTTTTGACCTCACTTTTCGTAAAACCTCATAAAAATTAAATAATTTCAAATTGTGGAGTCTTATTCTAAAGACTTTTCAGTCAAAACAATGTTGCGCCGCCTCATCGCCATCATCAAGTACAGCCAGATTCACAACAATATGGGATGCTCCATTCGTAAGGCGGGGGTGGGGGTAAACACAATGGAAAACAATAACAAATATTATTCTTGATATTTCCTATCATTTTTTAAAGTTTTATAATATACAAATTGAACTGATAATAGAATCAATTTGATATCCTTCTACCTATCCCAAATGGAACATCCCAATTGTATTGTCTAGTGTGCTATACAACTTTTACATTCATGTGGGGGGGGGGGGGGGGGGGGGCAGAAATTGTGCTTTTTTTTTCTTGTGAAATTCAAAAGTGCGCTATGCGACTTTTCTGAGCTGTCGGCTGAAAACAAAATGCGACTCTGAAACTTTTAATTATCGACCTCTCTTTTCTCTCTTTTTAAACCACAAATCAAGTATCTTCTGTGAGGTATCAAATTTGCAATAAGTACTTTAGTTTCAAACATTGGAAATATGAGTTTTTTACTGGCCCAACACTAACTTTTGGTGGCCCCGGGCCATCGGACCTGTGCTAATTTTGAGCGTTGCGTAAGCAATGTGTTGATCATGCTCTATTGCAGAGATCGGACAGTATTGCCGTGATGGCAAGATTGGTTGGATCACTGAGCCTGCCTGGATCAAAACCCAGTCCAGATGACACTAAAGCTGCAGGGGTAGGCAAGGGGCATGTGGCATCGATGGGGTCACCATCAACCTCATCTTGTGACGAACTGCTGCCTAGGTCCGCTGCCAGAGAATCACTGTGTGTGGAGGCTGTGAACAGCTTAAAATCCTGAGGGTTCATTCTAGGTGACCCATGGACCTGATGAGCAGAGAGGAAATTCGAGAGAGGATTCGTATCTGGTGGGTTAGTGCGATACAGGTCGATCTTGTGGATCTTCTTGGTGTGGTAACGCAGCGCAAAGTCGTTGGAGAATTGCCGTCCACACTGCCGGCAGCGGACTTCCCGTCGATGAAGCACCATGTGGCTCTTCAGCAGATCCTGACGTTTAAAGGTCTTCCCACACAGACTGCATGCCCACTCTCCCACTGGCAGGTGTGTCCGGGAATGTTTAGTAAGTAGGGAGCGAACAGTGAATTGCTTGGGGCACTTGTCACACGCAAACGGACGCTCGGCCGCATGCTCCGTTGCCCGGTGCGTCTTGTAAGAGGAGCCGAGACGAAATCTCTTTCCGCATTCGCTGCATTCATAGGGCTGTTCGCCTGTGTGCAACCGTTCGTGGTTGACGAGGCTCGCCTGCGATGTCAGGTTCTTGCCGCAGTACTGACATTGGAACTCGCGCCTCCCTCGATGTATCCGCTCAATGTGCGACTTCAGGGAGCATGTGCGAACAAATAGCTTCCCACAGTCGGGACACTTCTTGCTCGGCACTTGATGACAGGTCATGTGGCTCTTCAGAAGCTTCATGCTTTTCCTAATAGCTCCGCAGAACTCGCACACAAACTTTTGCCGTTTCCCAGTTTCTGTAAAGACATTGTGGACTTGCTCCTTGTGTCGCTCTAGCGTTGCAGCCGTGCAGTAGAGTTCACCACAGATTTGGCATTTGAAGTTGAGCTCTCTTGTCCAGCCCTGCGCCGTTTTCCTAGGAGACAGCCCTCCATCTACTAAATCATTACCCACCATTCCTACCAACTGGTCATCGACGTTCCAGTGCTTTTGGTTCATATGCCTAGGCAGGTTGGCCTGAAACATGAACGTGGCGTTGCACACCTGGCACTGATAGTTTCCCGTGTGCCCTCGCATGTGCAGCAGGAGGGAGTAGGTGGAGAAGAAAGTCTGATGGCAAGTGCGGCACGCCAGTGGCCCTCCGTTGTGGGTGGGAACGTGCCTGCAGAGCTCGCGTATGGAAGGGAACGCAGTGTCGCAGAACTGGCAGGCAATCGTCGCGTGCGTCTTCAAATGCTCCCTGAGGTGCTTCTCAACGGCGAACCGGTCGTTGCAGACAATGCACTGGTGAAACTGCACCACCAGTCGCTTGCCGTTGACCCGTTTGAAGTCAGGGCGGTCCGTAGCGTCCCGAGCCTCCTCAACTGCCCGAGCCAAATCATCAAGTTCCTTGGTTGAAGGTTTTGCCGAGTACAGCTCACACTTGACACATCGGTGGGCATCCTTGCCACAGTGGCGGGCCTTGTGGATTCGCATCTCCCCCTTGTACTTGCAAACCTCAGCACAGAAGTCACACTTGAAAGAACTAGCGTCTTGTTGGCCTTGTCTGCAATCGTCTAGTCATCTCGGCCCGTATTCTTTCCTCCTCTTCCCGCTTTTGGTTGTACGCTTGCTAGTTGTCCGTTTGCCAGTTTTCCGTGTCTTCCTCTTTGAGGATGCACTGTAAGAACCCTTAGCAATCTTAGCATCTGGGACATCGTTGACATGACGGACTTTCATATGGACGAGGCATTTTGCCATCGTTGAAAACTTCTTACTACACATGTAGCACCTGTAAGTCTCAATTAGGGTTGGTTGGGAAGTTGACATGTTAGTTGTCTCCTGGACTGGCAGCGGAGTAAAACCTTGCAGATGGCTCTGATTAGACCCTATATGCAGATGTTGGGAAAGAAGAGACAATACACATTCAACTTTATATTATAATATGGTAAACGAATCGCATAGAAAAACAATGTACAGTCATGCGATTCGGCTATTCATTAGTACAGTTATCAGTTAGACAAAATTGATGAACATTTTATTTTTTGCTGCGATAGTAGGCCGATGTAGAATTAATTGCTTCATGAGACATATTTGTTGAAAAATATATATACATGGTAATTTATGCAAATATGGTCTTATAATGCATACTTTATATTATATTTTATATTGCCCCCACATAGTGGCTACGCCTCAGAATTACATAAACAAACACATTGTATTACATGACCAATAACTTACACTCTGAAGGCTGTATGGTTACTGTTGTCTCTCGGACTGGTGTGTTCAGTCGCTCAGTCTCTTCGTTGGCACTCCGCAGCTCTTTGAGCTTCTGCGACAGGGTCTGCGATTTTCCTCCCTTAGGCACTGTAGAAGGGTTGGAAAAGAAATATTAATTGTTTCAAAATGCTTGAACAGAAAACAATACTGGCTACTCTATTATCAGTAAAGCATTCAAGTTTGCCGCTTTCACATCCTTAGAGTTGGCAGGAATCTGAGCTTCTGCAAATAACTTATATCCTCTCACAATTATATAAATTGGCACCCAAATTATATAAAAAATGCCATGTTTGTATCATTTTCTGTACTCTTTGGCTATGACCAGTCCCATGTGTTCAAATTCATGTAAGTTCTATTAACATTCATTACAATGTATATGGGTTTGCAAAAAATAATTTTTCAAAAAGATTTTTCTTTCACAGTTGGAGATTTAAGTTAGTGGTTTGATGAAGTATAGAAAAATAAATTTTTCTGGTCAATCATGAACTTAAAGAAGGTCACTGGTAAAAAGGTCAGTCAAAGGTAATTTTTTTTGCAGGATGTCAAGCCGTTACTTTTCAATGTCGCGCCGCTAAACCAGGCCTGCGTTGTACACTTAAAAGTTAAAGTTAGTTAAAGTCTTTCCCGTACCAATGTTGGCACATAAGGCGGCGCCTATCTCTGTTTCAATAGCCCTAGGCCACACGTCTACTAAATGTAGCGAAAGTTACAGAAGGGGGCTAGTCCTCTGGTAACTCGTGTGATTAACTTTCCCTTCTCCATTCTATAAATGCCGAGTGTCTGGCTAGAAGGCAGAAGGTACCATTTTAAAAGTCTTTGGTATGACCCGGTCTGGGTTCGAACCCGGGACCTCCCGTGCATGGGATGATGAGGCGGACACTCTAACCGCTAAGCCACCATGCTCGGTTGTACACATGTCAGTTAATGTCACTACCAAGGTTATACCAATTAGGGTGGTAACTTGGATTTAATCCTGCCAGGAGAGCACAGCAATGTTCATCAACCTCAAAACCCATCTTGCCTTTTGGCCATCACGCTGTTGAAACAGTGATTTTGTTTGCGTATTATACAAAAACGACAACACATTTATTTTTATCTGAGAAGTGATTTATTTATGTCTGGCCCAGTAGTACTGGTATGGGTACATAAAAGATCATTCATAAAGAAGTTTGGTGGCTGGGAGGACAAAAAAGAATAGCAACAATTGTCTGCAATGTCACGCCAAAATCATATGTATGAAATTGTCCATTTATGCAGACCTCGACAAGTAGAATGTATTAAAAAATCCATGATTTCGCTTGTCCGAACGTGCCAGTAGAGAAACAAGTTAGTGTGGAGCCTTGATTTATGGATGATAATCTATGCAAATAAGGTCATACAAATTCAGAATTAATTCTTGAACAATCACATTTTATTACATGCCCTAACTAGTAACTACATAACTTACTCTCTGAAGACAGTACAGACTCTGAAGACTGTAACGTAGCTGTTGTCTCTACGTTGACACTCTGCAGGTCTTTGAGCTTCTGTGACAGGGTCTGCGATTTTGGTCTCTTAAACTTAGGCACTGCAGAAGGATTAGAAAAGAAATATTAACCCCCTGACTACAGGAACCAAGTGGGTTGTGTACAAAGTCTATGGGGATTTCAGAAACTCGTTGGGAACAGGTTAACCCTAAAAAGGCCGGGCTATTTGAGGTCTTTCTACGGCCGGGGGGGAGGGGGGGGGGGGTGGGGGGGGGGGCATTATGGCCTCCCATAAGATCTTGGCCGCGAAGCGAAGCGGCCAATCGCCGTGACAATTTGCACACATGATAATTTAAAGTGTATAGAATAAAATGGTAATTTTAATTTTTTGAAAAATCCATTAATTTGCATATTTATGGTATTTATATGGTAATAAAATTCATATTTTTACCAATCATATATTCTTCATAATTAAACATTGGTTTTCACTACATATATTTTTCAGAGCATTTGGAATGATAATACGACAAAAAAATTTGGAAGAGCCAGGTTCTTCCTTATGGTTTCTATTGTTTTTATAAATTATTATGTATTTCTTTGTTTATTTTATTGCTTTTGTCGTTTATTTTATTTCTAACTATAATTCAACTATTTCGAACCCCAAAACAAACTATAAAATGTAAACAAGACCAAATAACCAATGATAGACAGTCAAACCTGTCTATAGCGACCACTCAAGGGACCGGCGAAAAGTGGTCGCTGTAGACAGGTGGTCGCATTAGACAGGTTGGCGGCCATTTTGAATTTATGGTCGCATATATTGTGAATATGCACATGTGTAATTAATTGGCATCTGTATGTGTACGCACATTTCTATAGTTTCATTTAGTATGTGTCGCATGCATATATAACAACTAAAACTAGATGGATCTTCGACTGCGCGCAGTCGAAATTGATGCCTCCGTCATTGCGCGGTTTATATATCAAGCCCAAATTAACATACACAGAATTGATTCTGTCAACTCAATTTTGATGGTAATCTGTCTATCAGATCTTGACATATCACAATTATGAGCTATATATAAGCGACCTTGACCTTTGCCCTCATTCAAATTCAAATTCAAATAGGTACCAAGTTTGACGGTTATTTGTCAACTGATTATTGAGATAATTAAAAAAAATGAGTCCTGTGACCTTGACCTTTGACCTCATGACCCCAAAATATAATCAGTTCATCGGCTCCTCAAGATACATACATGTACCAAGTTTGGGCAGAATCTGTCAAGCGGTTCTTGAGATAACGTGATCACAAGGTATTTTTGCATAATGAGCTGTGACCTTTGACCTTTGACCTCATGACCCCAAAATCTAATCAGTTCATTGGCTCCCCAAGATACATACATGTACCAAGTTTGGTCAGAATCTGTCAATCCGTTCTTGAGATAATGCGATCACGAGCTATGTTTGCATATATAATGAGCTCTGTGACCTTGGACCTTTGAACTCATGACCCCAAAATCTAATCAGTTCATTGGCTCCCCAAGATGCATACATGACGCAAGTTTGGTGAAAATCCGTCAATCGGTTCTTGAGATAATGCGATCACAAGAACGGGACGTACGGACGTACGGACGGACGGACGGACAAACCGAAAACATAATGCCTCCGGCAACTTCGTTACGGAGGCATACAAATTGAAATCAAATATGAATTGGCATTATACTTTAATTATATTAAATGTTTATATTATCTTTTAAAGTGAAATTAAATCGAAAAATGTGCAAATGTGCCATTAATTTACTCATCATGAGACTTGAGAGAATCCACTGCACTTTTAAATGCGCACGTGTGTATAGTTTTCTAAGAGAATTTTGAAATCAAGATGCATTGTTTGGTCGTAACTTGTAAGCGCTTAGATTATCATTGGAAAGAGTATGAAACATAAAGAGAAACACCCAGCCTCGGCGATTAAAATATTTGTTAGATGTCAAATTCGGTTTTGATGTTGAGTTAAGTGCCTTTGTTTGACGCATTTTTGTATCAGAATCAGGTACTGAAGTGAAGGGCACGACATATCATTGTGAGTCTGACGCACTTGGTGTTGGTAATTAAACGTCTTTCTGAAGTTTATTGTCATATAAGTTTGTTTTATGCATTGACATGCTCATAATTGGAGCCTTGGTCACTCAAGCGCTAATTTTGTGGTCGCTATACAGAGGTTTATACGTGGGTCGGGACCCAAATAGGGTGGTCGCTGGTCGCGTTTAAAGGCAGGTAGCCGCATTACGCAGGTCGTTTAACACATGATTTTTCAGGGGAGGACCGGAGAGCGGTCGTTATGAGCAGGTGGTCGCTATAGACAGGTGATCACATTAGCAGGTTTGACTGTACCTCTTTTACGAAAACTGATATTTCCATATGTTTTGTACACAAATCACGAAATTTAGCGATTTTCGGGCTGACATGCATAGACAAAAGGTCACGTGACTTCGTAACAGTAGATCTGATTTTCAAAATTTTTGTTTTAAAATATGCGCAAGACCCAAAAAAAAAAAGTCACCATGCAGCGGCGCGTCATCTTACCGCGTTTTGGAGCAATAAATAAAATCGTGGAGGAGGGGGGGGGCATTATGCCCCCCCCCCCCCCCCCCCCCGGCCTTATTAGGGTTAAAGGGGCAGGAAATCCCAGCCTTTTGACTTACTGGATGTGTTGAGAGCATAACTCCAGTGTCATCGCTAGTCACATATTTCCTCTTGATTATTCCCGGTTACAAATATATATAATCAACATTTTATGAACCACGGTCGTCTGCTTTTAATTCTCGCGTTGAAATGAGGTGACAGGCGGGGACAATAGGGAGAGCCCAATAGCGTATCGTAACCCGCTATTGTGTTCTCTGCCTGCCATAAGAAATACATATAAGGAAAATATTGGCCATTTCAAAACCTGTTAATTAAGTCAAGAATATTCATGCACAAAATTAGCGTATTCTGAGCAATACTTAGTGATTTACGGTCAAAAGGGATTTTTGTATTTAATTTCCTTTTAAATAATAAGAAATTGATTAAATATAGATAACAATGCAATCTTGTAGACTACACTTGTATGCATGGGCGTAAATACTTACGTAACACCTATTCATCAGGGGGGGATGAATGAATACATCATCCCCCCCTGTTGAATGAGTATCAATGACAGATTTACGCCCATGCTTGTATGTTGCAAGCTATCTGCGTGCCAAATTTTGTGGCGGCCGCGCATTCGACGGCCGAGATCTCAGAAGGGGATACACCCCCAGAGCATAGGCGAAATAACCCGGCCTGGTTAGGGTTAAATTGACCCAACATGCTCGTTATAACGAGGTACATGTATCACTGTATGTACACAAACAAATATACCTGATAAAACACTAAACTTGATAGCCTGACTTGTAAACATTTCAGTCCATTTACCCTGAATAAATTTAGTATTCAGTAAATAAAATTACAATCCCAGACTAAATTTGACAAATGTGTGATTAATTTAACCATTGAAGGACCATTTTAGAATTTCACTTGGTTTGGGTCTAGATGAATTAAATTAAACTCCCAGACTAAATATGACAAATATGTGATTAATTTAACCCAAGGATTTGAAAATTATTTCACCTTGTAAATTGGGTCTGTAACTTGGGTCTTTATGCTTCCCTTTCCCCGAGGTCCTTGTTCCAGGTCTATAATCTGGGTCTATATCCCTAGACCGCTTGGCTTTATGCTTCTCCTTCTCCGCGGTCCCTCCAGGTACATCATTGCCTCCTCCAGTCTTCATTCCGCGAGGTACTGTACCGTATTGTGCGGGAGTTCTCTCCACAATGATTGGTAGGAAAGGAAATCCCAGCTCCGATAAAGTTGGTTCAGGTTTTGATCGTGCTCTTGTGAGTGGAACCCTCGCTGCGCTCGGTTCTTGATTGGAGTTCTCGCCGGCTACCGTTGATTTTCCTTCCCCGCTTGTTTCACTGGCTGCTACGTCGCCTTTCTTGCCAATGGGCCTTGTGACTGTCAGCAAGCGATCAATAGCGGCGACACACGCTGCCTGAGCAACAATATCCTCATCGTCATCTTCATTCTCCTCTACTTCTTCATCTTCTACCAGTCCATGTGCCTTCAACATGTGCTTTTGTAAGGACAGCGCCTTACAAAATGCCTCCTGGCAGAGTGCGCACATGTACGGCTTCATTGTCTTCAAGAACCCAAGAGATTGGAGAGATTGGGAGATTGGAGATGCCATGATTTTTTAGAACTGTTCTCGACAAAAAACTTGAGTGCATTCGAGCGCCGAGTGGATTCAAAGCGTACAAGCAGGGAGGCTATCTGAAATTGACAAAAAAAGATGGAATGGTTGCTTTTTTTAAATTACATTTTATTAGACACATTCAATGGACTATTTACATAGAACTGCATCTGGGATAAAGATGGGTTATTTGTTGGTGTTAGTGGGCTAATTTATTTGGCGCTAATTTGCAGTTTCGTACTCTACGTCATAAAACATTGTAAACTCAATTACACAAACTGGTTTGTATCAATCACTTAGCTGTTTTCTTACTGCTCGAGGGTCTGTCGCCATAATTTTGTCAAAATTTGAGCCATTTTGATGACCGCGTCACGTCGTGTGACACGGCGCTGTAAAATTCGCACTTGCGGTTGGTATAAATGAGGTTAGCGGGACTTCCCGAGCACATGCCACCAGCGAACGTTGACTTGTGAGTGCAGAGAAGTGCGCCGTACAAGCTACGTCCATAGCTCCAGAGGATATATGGTGGCTCTAAATCTGAAACGCAATAAATCAATCATTGGCCATGATTGATTTATTAAGTTTCAGATTAAGATCATGCTACCATACTTCCACTCGAGCTACCGACGTTACCAATACATGTATGTTACACACGCGCCACAGAAGTAGGGTACTCTTTCTCACCTCTTTCCATGTAATTCAACGGTAGCACTTGCAGGGGTGTATAGGGCAAGTCCAAGGTATTTGTTCCCAAGGGGGTGAATTTTCATCTTCACCCAATCAAGTGAAACTTGATGTCATTTTAAAGCTAAGATATTAAACTTTAATAATTAGAAAACTCAAATTTAAAACGTGTCTCCAGTAAGAAGTAACAATCAAATATATTTGCATGCTATTTAAATGAGCGTCACGCGTGGGACATCTGAATTAAAGACAAATCTAATCATATTTAAAATACTTGTAATGATTCTTTACTTATTATTGGCTTGACCTGAAGTCATAACATGAAGGAAGTTGGATTATGATTTTCAGCTTGTTATCTCATTTAATATGCAAATTAGACGCGTTCCAAAATCAGCATGTCCCACGCGTTACATTTTCACATGTTATTGTTTTGATTTCTCGTTAATTGAGAGGTTTATTTTTTTGAAACTCTACAAAGGTCTAATTTACCTTGGGGGACATCAATAACATAGCAACAAAAGTTAATAATGACATTAACCATTTTAGCATAATTCTACAATTAGATTTTGTCACGCGTGGGACAATTTGTACAGTAAAGCAATGGGTTTTTAAAAATCTTGTTTTGGCCAATTGGCAAATATGCGATAATTTTGCAATGCATAAAGATATTAGCCCGCAACTTTACAAGTATTTTCTTCCGCAACTTTTAAGACCAAATTTATGACGAACAAGTATACGCTCACAAAGTCACATGACTTTTTCGAACTGGATGTCATTACCGAAATTGCATGATTTTGTGATTTATGTACAAATCCTATGGAAAATAGTGCTTTTTCATAAATATTAAAAAACGCAATTATTTCTCATTTTAATCACTGAAAATAAATAATTTTAGGCCAATAACTGTTTGACAATGGTGAATAATTTATTTCATAAAAAAAAGATGTCAAAATGGAAGTTGAAAAACAAAGAAATACATAAGAATTTCCTAAAACAAAGAAATACATAAGGAAAAAATTAGGTTTTGCAACTTTTGTTTTTAAATATTGTTAAGAAATGTCATAAAGAACATTTATGCAAAAAATTAGCATTTTCCAAGCTCAAATAATTGAAATATCTATAATAAGATCACATTTGGTGACGGGCCTATGTAAAACGCATGGCAGCAAAATGTCCCACGCGTGACAATGCAATTTTTTTTCAAATCGACCCTGTATGAAATTCCAAAGTTTTGAGATGATGAAATTTCATATATTCGTAGAGCACAAGATGCACATTAAGACCATACCAAGTATGTTTTGAAATTGTATATAAATTCAGAGGAATTCACATTCAAAGTCAAAGTTTAAAAATACATGTACCAACTTTCTCTGGTCCCACGCGTGACGCTAGCATAAAGTCGCATAAATTATTATTGCATGGAGGATTTCAATTTTTTTTTTGGTATTTGATAAAACTTGCTACAAAGTATCTAAAATATGAAACAAATTGGAGTTTCAATATTTCTTATAAGAGTAAGCCCCCTTTTTCGCTCTGATGTCCCACGCGTTATGCCTACGAAATAGCTTGGACTTGCCCTATACTGTAGTTCCCCTAACCAGGCTAACCTCGATTTTACTGACCACAACTCAAGTACAAATTTTACGGCGGCGCGACGCATCCAAAACCATTGATTCAAGTCGTCAAAATGGCTCCAATTTGGACAAGAATAGCGACAGACCCTCGAGCGATAAGAAAACAGTAAAATGAAACCAAAGTAAGAGTAAGACTAGAGTCTCAACTTTATCGTAGATAGAGATCGATACAAATCAATTTTGTTGTCAGTTGAGTTTAATTTTAAACTGTCTAATCACTATGGGCTGGCAAATGTATGGGAAAACAGTTTGAACTTTGAAGTGTCCATTTTTACATGAACATCTTACAGCCCTGAAACATGTTTTAAATGATTCTTTGTACTAGAATTACAAACAAGTTGGTATACCATCCACCTTTCAAATATTTGAAGAAAAAAAAAGATACAGCCAAAAATAAAAATTGCCCTGTACAAAAGCAAAAGGTATGCATTTTTTTTTTACAGGATTTGCTCTGTGAACCACACATAGGCATAGCTACGTTACAATTTAGCGATGTGCGGAGATCAACCTCTTCCGCCTGCTGCACTATCCAACACTAAAACATTTTTTGTCGGCCAATTACTCACTCTCTTTACCAGCAAATGCAAAAAAACTTTTGTTTCTGTGATCCACAATTCATATACTTTGTCTTTGTCTTTGATAATTATACCGACTGTTGTTTTGAAGACCGCAAAATGTAGAAATAAAAATTATTATTTCTCGTCCGTTTTCCTTACCGATGCGTCCTAAAGTAAAACACAGCGTTCAACTATTGAACGGTACAGTGTGCGAATGTGCGGTATGCTCATCGATATATCTCTAGCATATTACTATTAGCGTAATTGCGTGTAAATGGTCGATGCCGATGGTCCAACTGATTGGAGATTTGGACCATGGCATTGCCATTGGATGACCATGGGCATGGATGTGCTGTGTACAGTGATTGAAGTCGAGTACGAAACTGCATTAGCGCCATTTATTTTTGGACGCTTAACACATTAAATGCATTGATTATAAACAAAAATAATACATGTTATGATGTTGGTAGTGAATGGCCGCATCATTAGTATATCCCCTAATGTAGTACAAATAAATGTTGTGAAATTTTTTGCTATAATCTTGGAAACAGTTTTTAATTTGGTCTACATACATTACTGATGAGAAAAAGTGATGTTTCCATTTTTTATTTTTGGTCCCAGGGTGCATTTTGGCGATTTTAAAGATAATTAGCTAATTTGCATATTTGTGAAATAAGGTCAGGGGTCATTTTTTATTTAGGAATAGTGCAATATTGATAAAAACTGGTATTCTATGGTATTTTGGGTCAAGGATTCCATTTCCGGTGCTCGTTTGTAAGTGCTTTATGGGAAACGCTCTGAAATCCAAGATGGCTTCCCCTAATTTGCATATTTATGAATATTATTGATTTTCAGTGGCTACAGCCCCTAATAAGCAATAATTCTGGATTATTATATGTCAGTTATGTTCTAAGTATGTATTTAAGATATCAAAGATGAGTTGCCATCGTGGCAACCTCTAGCAATGCATATTATTTGCATAATTATGTATTTTACCTAATTTGCATATTCCCTCAAATAGAGTATATTGGGATCCCGACAAGTAAAAAAGATAAGTAATACCAATTTTCCAAGGTTTTGGGGGGCAGCAGATCCATTTTTGATACTTATTTACCTGTATCACCATGGCATCCATCTCAAATCCAAGATGGCTGCTCCCTAAATTACGCATGTTATGATACACGTCTATATTATTTCGGTTATATTAGATTGATATTATAATGTTTTGACTTTTAATTATTGGAATGAGCAACTAGAATACTTGAATCACAATGTAGTTGTTTGCTTTCAGTAAACAAATCATATTTTGATAAATTAAATGCCATTAAAGTAGCAAATAGCAATATTTACTTTAAAATGACAAAGGCGGCCATCTTGGATTTATGTTGGTTGCCGAGGTGATACAGGTAAATAAGTATCATAAATGGATTTGTTGCCCCCTAAAACCTTGGAAAAGTGGTATTACTTGTCTTTTTTACTTGCTGGGTTCCCAATATACTCGATTTGGGGGAATATGCAAATTAGGTAAAATACATAATTATGCAAATAATATGCATTACTAGAGGTTGCCACGATGGCAACTCATCTTTGATATCTTAAATACATACTTAGAACATAACTAACAAATAATAATCCGGAATTATTGCTTATTAGGGGCTGTAGCCACTGAAAATCAATAATATTCATAAATATGCAAATTAGGGGCAGCCATCTTGGATTTCAGAGTGTTTCCCATACAGCACTTACAAACGAGCACCGGAAATGGAATCCTTGCCCCAAAATACCATAGAATACTAGTTTTTATCAATATTGTACTATTCCTAGATAGAAAATGACCCCTGACCTTATTTTAAAAAAATGCAAATTAGCTCATTATCTTTAAAATCGCCAAAATGCACCCTGGCCCTGGGACCAAAAATAAAAAATGGAAACATCACTTTTTATCATCAGTAATGTATTTAGACCAAATTAAAAAGTGTTTCCAAGATTATAGCAAAAAAAATTGCTGCTTTACATAACCTGATAGACTACATAGGCAAAGCTAGCTACGACCGGCGACCGGCAACCGTCGCGGCGTCATCACTTTATCATGTCCTGTATATTATAATGTTGTACCACCTATTGACTTTTGTGTAACGTAATTCTAATGATTTACATTATTTGCTAAATTTTAAACTCTGGCAAAGTACTTTAAACACTACAACAAAATATGGCTATCCGTTTTTGTTCATCATCAGTTTGTTCACAATTTTTTGATTTCATTCGCACATTCACACAATTATCTTACCACATTTGCAATTGACAAAACCGGACTCCGATTGCCGACGAGAGAACCTGGATTTGTTTACAAAAAGTTAGACAAGCCGATATTAGGGGAGGGGGGCGCTGGCCGGGGGGGGGGGGGGGGGGGGGTCGTTAGGCCGATCGGTAGGACATACTTCTCCAAATAATGCGTTCCATATTAATATGTAAAATAAGAACATGATAAGGATAGGAACATGGATGTAAATGTCTCATTTTGGTTGTTCACATGTATGCTTGATGTATAGATGTATAGATGTATGATGTTGGGCGTTTCCCATTAACCTACTGGCATTTCAAATAAATAAAAAAAATAGCTAAACAAAATAAATGAATGTAATGTGGAGCGAATTAAAATTTCAAATTCAATTTGGTCAACGTCTTTTTGCCGTTGTTGGTTGTTTTATTAGTGAACGTTTTACTAACTAATGGGACTGTAGGGAGCATAAGTCTGATCCCTCTTGCCCATGCACATCAGTCATCATCGATCATCATCATTGATCATTATAATCATCATCATCATCCTCCTTTCACCATCATTATCACCACCACCATCATCTTCATCATCATCATCATCACTACCACCACCACCACCACCACCATCACCAATCATCATCACCATCACCATCCTCATACTTTCTGAGTGATGCTCATATTGAGCTTATCATAGTATTATATCCAGATCCAGATCATAATCATCATCATCATCATCATCAACATCACCATCATCAGCAGCAACACCATCATCATCATCACAATTTACTCTCACATCATAATACCAAATCATACCTAATCACTGAACACAAATATGATCAGTAAGTCACAACTTACATTTCAATGGTACATGAGGGGCCTTGCAAAGTTAAAACAATTCCAACCATCCAAATAAGATTTGGAAGTGGGTGGGTGGGTCCAAGGCCATTTTGGATACAAAACAAATTGGAAAACCCCACCCAAAATAAAAATTTAGTGTAAAAAACTGCACTTTACTTGTCTCAAATCATATAATGACTTTTAAAAAGTCATTACATGATTTCATTTTTCTGTCCATGTCGGAAATTGATTTCCAAAAAAAAAAGAAATCTGGATAGGGGGGTGGGTGGGTGGGGTGAGCTCTATCCAAATCTTATTTGGATGTTTGGAATTTGTTTAACTTTGCAAGGCCCCTAACCATATAACATTGCAAAGTATGAATGCATAACATTTTGAAAGAAGAAACAATTTTTTTCTTTTGAAAAATATTTGGAAGTGTTGAACAATCTAGGAAATTTTAATCCAGTATTTTAACACACAACATCATGAGCAAAATATATACATTTACAGAAATCTTGTTTCTTTTCGATTTTGGAGTAACACAATGAGAATATGTCTGAAGTAAACTAATATTTGATTTAATCAATATAATAGATAACATCACTGCAGCATAATTTCGAGATTAAAGTGTACAACACAGACACACATTAATAATTCATTGTAATGCAGTGTATAATATATTGGACTTTCATTATTACAAAATTATTTGTTTACAACCACACTATCAGTTGGTTCGTTAGGAGGGTTACAAAATGTAAAACAGTGGAACCTCAATATAAAGAGCTCTGATAAAAACATGTCATTACAAGGTAATTTACAAGTAGCTGGTACCAGCCATTTTAAATTATTTTTTTATTTACCTTGATATACAAGATACCTGATACAACGTGGCGATTGTCATGTTCCTAATTATCTCATTAGAATGAGGTTCCACTGCAGTGACTGGTGAAATACACAGGACATTTGTGTTAGGCTAGTCCTAAATGAGACGCAAGTCGGGAGGGCTCGAACCGAGAAAATTGGCCATTAAGTAATGAAATGAAAACAAAAATATCAAGTTTTCATGTTTTTGTCTTATAAGATTATCACTATAGACTGGGCGCCAAAAGAAACTTATCACTTCTTCAGAGCGACACACATTAAAATCCAAAGCTTACAAATTAATCATAATTGGGCATATATTAGTATGCCTATAATACTCCTTAGCAAGCTCATTAAAAAAAATTATGTTTGCTTTAGTCAACAAAGAATAAAATAAGGTGAAATCGCAAGAGGTAATTTTTTCTTAGTGGTTACATAACCCGCTTAGAAGTTGAATGAATAGCTATTCAAAGTTCTGAATAGACTGCCTTTCGTGGAGGTTCGCAGCGAGCAGTTTCTGTGATTTTTGAAAAGTGACCTGTAGTGATTCCATCGCATTTTTCTCTTTTTTGGCAAAAGCAAACTTTTAATTTTTCAGATATGCTTCATAAGGAGAATGATAGCTTATCTGTGTCTAAATATGATTAAATGTTATGCTATGGATTTTAGTGAGCGTCGCTCTGAAAAAGTGATAAGTTTCTTTTGGAATCCAGTTTAGTTTAAAGGGATCAAGTAACTTTGTTGGCACGTGCAAAAAGTGATTAATAAAATGTGTACTGGTGTGATCTGATATGTCCACAAAGTAATGTGTGAAACATTCCTGTTAATTTCATGTTTTTGGGGTGAGATATGAGCAAAAATGCAAAGTGATATTCACTAACTCATTGCACTCACTTTGTACACGGTTTCGACGATCCAGTGGATAATTTAACATCTGAATACTTCCAATCGTAAATATCTTTTTAACGAAAGGGAAATTTGAAAAACCGAAACCTGTCCCATGCGTTTATTGTTAATACGAATACAACAAGGTATGACAGAACCGCTAGAATTCCAATTGAATGTTGAAGATTTGGACAATGTTACTAAGTCCCTTTAATCTATCATGTGTGAAAATTACAGACCAACATGGTTATCCTAAATATAAATTTGTTATCATTTTTTTGAAGAAGTCATCTGTATTTACAGTGTAACCGAACCGTAACTTTGAAAGCAATTTTTTTTTCACAGCGGGTTACAAATGTATCTATTCCACATTTAAATGGTTGTATCTCGGCGCTCAAGCCACCAAAAATTATGATTTAAACATCAAATTAAAGCTTGAAACATG
>JBAMJV010003105.1:0-155000 GCA_037951105.1 Echinarachnius parma
TACACAACACCAACAATTAATAATTATACCTATTTGGTTGCATCTGGTCACTGAACTAATGCAACCAAATAGGTATAATTATTTGGTGTTGTTTATGCATGCAATGCATGATCATGCCTACAACATGCATAATATAAAGATATTATTTAATGGAAATTATGATCTTATTATATTCGTCATTGTTTTGTAAAGATGTAGTGGAGCAATGTTCTCAATTCGCTAGACATGTGAATGTATTTCTTGATCATTCAAAAGAAGGTGTAAATATTTCACGCATGAGATTGGTTTGAAAATAAATGAAGTAAACACACATACTTGAACTAATTGTTGATAATTTGCTCTCTATATAAGTCCGTTAAGGCAAATGTTTGAATGAAATTGTATTCAATCAGGTCATGTCGATGTTACTTTTTGGTATTAGCACCTATAACTGTATAACATGTCAATTTATCAGCTAAGAAATTAAGGCATTGAATATTGGTAATCATAAGGTCGTAAGAGCACAATTTGTAATAGTACATTAGATTTTATTTGGGCATAAGTCTAATGATCAGGAAAGAGTGACAACACTTAATTTGATGAAAATTTCTCAGCAAACAGTAATTTGGAAAAGCAAAAATAGGTATACTGAACGTCGCGCGTTAATATTACATGAAATTGTCCTAATTGCACTAAACGAGTCGCGTATAATAGGAAGCACGCGGCAACATGGAAGGGATGGGAATGGGAGGGGTGCCCTTGACTATTTGGCCCACAATCACCTATGAGTTATTTTCAAAATTTCTTAATAGTTTCCCTATTATCAGCTGGAACAGAAACAAAAAAGGGAAAATGCCAGGGGGTTCATGTCCCCATGGGCGTACATAAAAATCTGATCTGTGGTGGGGGTGGGGGGGGGGGGGGAGGGGGTGTTGCCCGTATATCACGGTCTGTTACCTAAACATAATTATCTTCCCCCTGAAAATATAGTTTTGCATTTACATTACATACGAAATGTATTATTGAAAGGTGTTTTTGTTCCAATACGCGTTGACTAGTATTAACCCCTCGAGGAAACAGCCTCCACCCCCCCCCCCCCCCCTCGAAAACGAAAACAAAAGAAGAATGACAATGGTTTAGGAAAACATCTGCTTATAAATCGTCCATCATTTTGTACCTAAAACAATTCGCATTGTTTTTAGGAGAACTGTTATTAGTATTTTGATTAGACACAGGTGATGACAGCCACCCATCTGATCGTACCACGATACTAAAACACACAAAGGCGGCCACACACGCACACACCCAGACACACATTTGCACGCATGCATACACACACACATACACGCGCATACGCACACATACGCACACATACATACATAAGTGGCGGATCTACGGGGGGGGGGGGGGGGGGGGAGGTTAGGGGGTTTATCCCCCACCCCCTTGGGCTGCCAAGTGAACATGTGATTGTGCATAGAAAAACGCCATCATGTGTCCAGACCCACACAGTATCCGCATCGTCATTGGGTCAACCCCCCCCCCCCCCCCCCCCCCTTAGCAAAAAGCTAGATCCGCCCTTGCACATGCACGCACATACGCATACACACGCACACATACACGCAAACACACACACACCAACACACACACACACATACACTGACACATTCGCATGCAAGCGTACATACATACACGCACATACGCATACACACGCGTACAAACATACATGCACGGACATGCGTATACACACGCGCACATACAAGCACACGCACACACACACACACACACACATAAACACACACACACATACTTACACGCTCATTCGCATGCAAGCGTACATACACGCACATAATACATTCAAACGCATGCCTTCTCACACATACACGCACATACCAATACACACGCACACATACACGCACGCACATACACACACATACGCATACATATACATATATAGATATACACGATATACGCATGTACGCGCATACATACACGGATATATGCATACACATACACAAACACATGCACACATACACACATGCACGCACATACTTATACACACGCACACATACACGCACATACGCATACATATACACACACGCAGATACGTATACACACACGCATACATACATCCATACACACGCATATATATATTTTATTTTTTTTATTGATTTTTATTTCTCCAAATTAACATAACATTTACAATTGAATAACATTTCAAATAGTAAAAGTTTACATTTCAAGTGTACAAATAAAGTGTAATTCACAAAAAAAAGGCACAATGGAGACTTAACAAAAGATTTAAAAAAGAGGTAGACATGCTACTTCTCACAACCCCCCCCCCCCCCCCCCCCCCCCCCCCCCCCCCCCCCCCCTTCCTCGGAAATCTGTGACATTCCAATAAAACAACAAAACAAGAATGTTTACAAAATACATATGTAAATCAATATTTGTTTTAATATTACAAGCTCAAATTCTGCAATGCAAACATATATTTACATACATACACGCACATACTTATACACACGCATACATACATACATACATGCACACACACCCACACATACGCGAACACAATCTCCACAAGCACACATGAAACCGAGGAAGTTATCTTCTTTATATAGCCTTTATTTGAACAGTCAAGAAATTAGAATAAGAAATTCAAATAAAGTAAGAACAAAATACAAACATGAATGAAATGTTGGTTCTCTTACACTTTAACTTACACGTACACTAACACTTACACTTCAGGGGATAGTACAGTTTGGGTCAAACATAATTTTAGTAACTAAACCTTGTCAGTTATCATTCAAAACTAACAGTTATAATTCAATGATATTTGAATGGTAGACAAACTTATGAACGGCTGAGTTACAAGGCTGTTTCGATTAAAAAGCAGCTGTTAACAAAAAAGGGGCCTTCTAGAATTCTCAAGTTTCAACCATTTTTAAAATCAAAATATTCGAATTTGATGTTTGCTAAAAAATATTATTCAATAGAGAGATGATCAAGAACAATTTTTAATCCATTTCGGTATATTTTCAGAAATGTGCAGGATTCATAAACATTTGCTAAAATTATCAAATAATCGTTGGTCCCCATACAGTTATTCCAATCATATATATTTATGGATATTTCAGCTGTTTCTGTATCGATTTTGATCAAACAAATTTATCCTTCGATTAAAATTGTGTGCTTTTTCAAATGTTACGCTTAATTTGTCATTACCTCACAAACAATTATTACTTGAACCACCCTCTAAACCAAAACTTAACTACCCCTTTAAATATTGCTTTAAAATTACCATTACACGCTTTATTACAATAACATTTCTTTGCTATACAATTTACATGTTCTACTAATACAAACAAGTAAAATCGACATGACCTAATAAAATTTATTTGAAATATTTTGCCTAGATAAAGACTTGTATAGATAGCAACGCATCAACGATGAGTTCAATTACGTTAGATAGCATTTTCTTTATCAATTGATTTTATATACATTCAAATATTTACACATTTCAATGATCAAGAGACCTTCACATATTTAACGTATCAGTGACATCGTTGTATGCTTACGAATATTATCACAAGTAATGGAAAAGTAAAATTTTGCTACATCTTTACAAAACCATTTCCATTTACTACTATCTGTATGTAAATTATACCAAATATATACAGACTTATATAGATATCAAATCAATAATAAGTTAAATTATTATTCTATTTGCCTTATAAATGTATGTATTTCATTTATTTTAAATGCAATCTTATAAGTCAAATATATACACATTTAAATGATCTAGATGCAATATAAACACTCACATATCTAACGTATTATGAACAGCGTTGTGTACTTACGAATATTAACATAATTAATGGAAAAGTAAAATTGTGCTACATCTTTAACAACCAATGACGAATATAATCAAGGTCACAATTTCCATTTACTACTTTCTTTATGTAGATTCTACCAAATATATACAGACTTATATAGATAGCAAAGCATCAATAATAAGTTCAATATGTTATATTGTATTTGCCTCATGAATGTATGTAATTTCATTTATTTTAAATGCAATCTTATTAGTCAAATATATACACATTTCAATTATCTAGATGCAATATAAACACTCACATATCTAACGTATTATGAACATCGTTGTTTTACGAATATTAAAGGCGAATGACAGAAGTGGGAAGCGCCCCAGCCTCTAAAAAATAAATGTACACTCTTATTACCAACCATGTGAAAGAATATAATTTTACTAATATGGGATTATACAAATTTTGCCAAGAAACCGCCTACTAATTGATATATTTGCAAAATTATATATTGATCTACTGTACCATTGATATCGCCAACGCGGAATCGCGCACACGCTACGTGAAAATAACCGCGTGCGTTACTTGAGGTGTTCGCTATAAGGGATTGTCCCCAGCTTGTCGATATCTTTAGCCCAGCGCTAGCGGCGTGGACAGGTGAGAACATGAGGTGGATTTATACATTTCACGGGCTGGTATTAGATTTCTTCCGATATTTCTGTATTTAACGATGATTAGGTTCGGATTTTACCACATAAGCCCTATTTGAATACTTATTCAACAATATTGATCAATATAGATGTTTTTGGCTACTTTCCCAAAACTGGTATTGGGCTTTAACATAATTAATGGAAACGTAACATTTGGCCACATCTTTACCAAACAATGACGCATATAATAGGGTCACAATTTCCACTTACTACTATCTTTATGTAAATTATACCAAAAGGTTTGAAATTACATGTTACAATTCATTAAATGAAATCTAATACATATTTTTAACGAGCCCTTCAATGTAAAACAATCGTTCTCCTTCTGCGGGACACTTCTGCTTTCACAGCTAATTTTCTCAACTATGTATTGGCATTAATATATATGTTCCTTCATATTATATTTCTAAACATTGAGCTGTAGGCTTAACATTTTTGTTTAAACTTGAATTAATTGCATTCGATTGAGCTATTTTCTCTAGTGTTGAGATATAATGACACTTTTGAATGAAACAAAAATAAACCCATTCGAATGCTAACAAAACAAATTTGACCTACAAAGTATACCTTCGAGGACATAATCTGCGAAATTGAATGCACGCAATGTCATTTGTTTGGTCAGTTTACAGAATTAACCGGCAAATTTACAACTTTACAATCGATTGCAACTCCTTCTGCAACGGGGCTTAAATCTCGCTGAAAAGATCCATCTGATCGCAATGCTGTCAGATAAACATGTACATCGATGAAAGTACATGGGGGTAATGATGATAGGTACCATCGACACGATTATGTGAATATAATACAACTGATAGAATAACAACTTTATACTAATTATATTATATGTAGTTAATCTGTTAAATAGTTTCACGTGAAAAAGGGTATACGCTTGAAGTTTCTCATCATATATATCAAATAAATATAATAAACAAATTAACAGAACTCTTCAAAATGTCAATATATATGACTAATGCACGCATATTATGTGAAACGTAAAATGAATTAGATATTTCAAATTCATATGAATATAGGCCTATATCATTAAAATATATCACATGGCGAGCTATGAACATTTGTATCAATATTTCACTAAAAGTGAGCATATAATCCCCTAAAAGGCAGATTATTCCTTCATAATTATTCTTACTCGCGATATCAAAATTGGCAACGCGAAGCCGTTTCATCAGACAGGGGCAAACGACATAAACGAGGAAATTCAAATGTAATTCCAATAGTCAACTTGACTCAATTCCTTAGACAAGTTTACCTTAAAAGCTTAATCCCCCATTAATATACCGTTACAGAAGCTTGATTAGAAGTCAAGTGTTTATACAATTCATTGAACACTTGTCTGTGTTACTCATGTATGAACAAATCGAACGCAGGACCCTCGTATTGACAGACGTAAGCCCAACTCAATATACCACGAAACTGTATTAATGAGGCTGTATAGTCAGAATGACTGGTTTAAGTTGCGTTAGCAGGGAGGGAGGGGGGGGGGGGGGGGGGGGGTGGCCACTGGATTAGATGACCGAGACCGAGACCAAAAATAGTCGACCTGTTTTGTTTGTTTGTGTGTTTATTTGTTTGTTTGTTCGTTTGCCGACTACGAGTCTGACAATTGAAGTTGAAAAGGCATGATGTTTTTGTACTGAACAATTGTCAGAAATGTACTCTACAAGACTATTTGACAAATGACAGCCTCGTTATCACTGCAGTAGACGTCATTCCAGCCATTGCCCCAATAGTTCAAGTGGACACAGTTTTCAGGGAGATTCATGTAGACACCCGATGGATTCCCTGATGCCCAGTCTGTGGGGTTGAAATCAAAAGGAAAAATAGTGACTATAAAAATAGAACAGATCACTTGTTGATTACAGATTTTTATTTATTTTTTCAGAAATTAACAAATAATGAACACATTTTTGTTGTTGATCAATTTCAGGTCGTCACCATTTATGGGCAACTCCAGCGTCACGGACATTACAAATCAGAGAATTTTCATGACTTTCCAATGCCACTACTAATTCATACCTCTAACTAATGTCTAACTTTTATTTTGATTACAAAACAATATCCTAGTTAAGTATGCAAAAAAAGTTTCAGAACATTTATCCAATTCGTTACTGAGTAATTCTGCGAAATGTGCGACGTCACGGACATTACATCTTTTGGACATGACTTTTTGCATCCATATACATCTTTGCAAAAGTCTGTGAGTTCTGAGACCTCACAAAGGTGATTTAGGTATTTAATTATAGACAAGGCAATGATGAATTGAATCCAAGTTGTTTTGGGGGAAACGGGCCAGGCATATGTGATCTAGACAACAAAACGTTGCGTCACGGACATTACATTTTCAGCGTCACGGACATTACACTTTTGTCCACTTTTTCTAAACTCAGAAATAACCCGCAAAAAATGCTCCATTGTGCATGACACTTTTTTAATTGTACATTTGATATGTAATCAAACAGTTTTGAGAACAAAAATTATATTTCAATTTTTTTTTCAATTAGCAAAACATTATTTTTAAAATATTAATAATTTTTTACAAAATATTATGCATTTTTAATGAGGTACAATGCGGTTTTGTGCCAAAAAATGGTAAAATCTAAAAAAAGTTATGTACATCATGGGCATAATACATGAAAAATCATGGACTAAGAGTATAATTTTTGCAATTTGATCATACTATATGAGATTTAACCATCTCTTTCTCCTCCCAGTAAGTTATAGTCAAGTCTTTATTGATTATTGAGACATGCATGTTCAAATTAAGCAAGGAATTTAGTTTCATAAATAGTTCAGAGTACTGACTCAAAGTTCACTATCTGATTAACGATACAATTTATTAAAACTTGAACCAGGAAGGTAGTAGTCCCCCTGTTACTTGGGATTATCTTATTTCTTGGCTAAAGTAAGACATTTACATAAGAAAATAATGCTTGATATTTTTTTGCTCTGCTTTTTTATACTTTTCACTGTGTATGTAATGTCCGTGACGCAGCCGTGACGTAATGTCCGTGACGCCATTCTGGACAAGCCATCAAATATTTTAGTAAATGCTCTTGATATACTTTATGATATAACATTCTAGCTTTGCAAATGAATTTTGAATTCAATTGAATTAGGACTTCTGCTTCTACAAAAACTTTTATATCTAAAACGTCACGGACATTACACATCAATGTTGTAAGAATCAAGATTTTATCCAATAACTGTTTTCAAAAAGTAAAGATTTTTACACAATTTCCTTTTCTATGATGTTAAAACAAAGCATAAACAAGACATTAGAAGTAGAATTATTGTTCTGAAGTGATCCATATTTTTAAATTTTATTTCACAAACAACAGATGCAAATTTCATCATTTTTGGGGGAAATACATACAATTTTTGTCCCAACTTCAATGGCCAAAAAAAAAATATTCTGCATTGAATTTCAAACTTTTTTCCTTTAGTTATCAAAATATGGTCCTTCCTCATTACTATCCAGTAGTTAACAAGGCTGTCCCATGAGTTTCATTTTTCCATCCTTGGGTGACATTTTTCGTGGAATTGCCCTTATACAATGCTTGTCATGTGCAAACACATAATCTGTACTTAAATTGTCCCAAAAGTGCCCTTTAAAATCGCACCACTTAAAGATATTTATGTTTAAACAGTTTATGAGATAAAGACAGTTTACAATGGTTGGAATTATGAACAGTTTTAGGTTAGTAAACGAGTCTATTTTGCAGGAAGACAACAGTGAGAGGATAACTCACCCCCAGTGGCGTCGATCCGTTTTTGCAATTGGGGGAGGGGGGCGAAATTTGAAGAAAAAAAAGTGACCACTGAGGGAGCTAAAAGCCGCACATTGGCATGCCCGAAAGTTTTGTTATGCGCTCATTCAAAGTGTACGGACTTTTCGATTTGTACGTTCACTAGTGGACTGGTACAGTGACGTCATTTTTTGAAGCAGTGCGCATGCGCATCTACGTGCCCGTCGTTCGTACCAGATATCTAATACGTGCACACCCCTGTTTTGCCGTCGGTCTAGATCTGTGACGACAAGCACTATTTGGCTACTAAAAACAACGTCATATATAGCTGTATATTTCTTGTTTCTCTGATGTGGTCTCTGTAAACAGGTTAACTGAACTATATAATTTAAATGAACTTGTCTATAAAGGTTACCTGTTTATAGCGTCCACTCTTCTTGTCTGCATTGGGTGGTCACTATACACAGGTTTTACTATCTCATTTTAATTCTATGGAGTCTGTCAATAATAAGTTACCTGATTATAGCGCCCACTTCCAATGTTTCATTTGGCTGGTCACTATACACAGGTTTGACAGTACACTGTGTTATGAAATTTGTCTATAAAGGTCACCTGTTTATAGCGACCACATGTCTTGTTGCACTTGGGTGGTCACCATACAACGTTTACTGTATATGATTTTATGGAACAGGTCTATAAGGGCACCTGTTTATTGCGGCCAATGTTCTTGTTTTCCTTTGGTGGTCGTTATACACAGGTTTGACTGTAAACAATATGTTGGCACCTGTCTATAAAGGTCACTTGCATTTTAGTGTCAATTGTTTTGTTTCCATTGAGTGGTCACTATACAGAGGTTTGTCTTAATAAGATTTTATAGAACCTGTCTATAAAGGTCACCTGTTTAGAGCGGCAATTTTGTTTTCATTCAATCTGGTGGTCATTATACACAAGTTTGACTGTAAACGGTATTTCGGAACCTGTCTTCAAAGGTCACCTGATAATAGCGGCCAATTTTCTTGTTTTCCTTTGGTGGTCTTTCTACACAGGTTTGACTGTAAACGACTTTTCGGAACATGTATTTAAAGGTCACCTGATCATAGTGGCCAATTTTCTTGTTTTCCATTGGTGGTCATACACAGGTTTGACTGTAAACAATATTTCGGAACCTGTCTATAAAGGTCACCTGATAATAGCGGCCAATTTTCTTGTTTTCATTTGGTGGTCTTTACACACAGGTTTGACTGTAAACGGTATTTTGGAACTGTCTGCAATGGACACCAGTTTATAGCGGCCAATTATTCATATCCCTTTGGTGGTCATTATACACAGGTTTGACTGTATGTTGGCACCTGTCTATAAAGGTCACTTGCAATCAAGTGTAAATTGTATTGTTTCAATTGAGTGGTCACTATACAGAGGTTTGTCTTAATAAGATTGTATAGAACCTGTCTATAAAGGTCACCTGTTAAGAGCGGCCATTTTTCTTCTTTCAATCTGGTGGTCACTATACACAGGTTTGACTGTATTGGATATTAAAACCCTTTTGTTTACAAAACTAATCTTCTATTCTCTGCAAACTTCGCACGAGCAATGCATGGCGTAACTATCCCGAGACTTGAACGCGCGTCGTCGTATGAAATCGAAAAGGTAAATAGCAACAGTCAACGTGCCTAGTCAACTCAATGTGGTACTTCACTGGGACGATAGGTCAACGGTCCTCGTATCAGCGATCGAAAACTCCTTGTTGATGGCTCGAAGACCTGACTTTGTTGAGTCAAGGGGCACCCACATTTGGGGACAATAATGGGGGTCCAGGGGGCTTTTAGATTTAAGACATTTGCAACTCCTATCATGTGTGTTAAAATTGTATAAAATAGTGAACCTACTCGTAGCGTATTTTAAAAGGGCAAAGCGAGGAAAATATTGAGCCTTCCATGAGTTGGATACACGTGATCCTGTATACTATAGAGCCATCGATAGAAGCAAGGGCGTCAACAGTCGCTTTAAAAGGTGGAGGGGGACACTGCGAGGAAGCGAAGCGACAGGTCGGGGTAGGGTGTGGGAGGGGGTGTCCCCCTCCCAGAGTAGGGAGCTTTTGTATTTTTGGGCGTGAAATTGTGCGATTTGGTGCACACCTGAGACAGAAATTTCACGTAATATGAAGTGTATAAGTACGGAACCAAACATACATAATGAAAAAGAGAGGGGGACAATCTCCTCCACTTTCAAATGTGGGGAGACATGATATTCCAATTTGATGTGTTCAGCGCATATGGAAAGAATTGACTGAAAGATATATCATTTCAGACTATTTTATTTTCTGTGACAGTGTGCTATAGATGAGGGTTTAATAAACTTCATTTGAGGTGTGCGTTTGAGAAACTACACTGCCAAACACATTTCGAAAGGTGAGTTCCCGCAACCGAAATGAAACTTGCAATATGAGAAACTGTATGCGAGCGAAGCGCGCGGCACAAAAAAGGAGATTTACAGTCCTTTTCAAACTAAAAATAAGCTATTTTGAAGATTGATTATTGATAAATGTGTCTTTCCCCTCTTTGGCATTATATCACTCGATTTTTTCTTCCTCATTTTCGGAATTATTGGTGGGGAGGGGGCCAAACGATATGTTCGCCCCCCAATATTTTCATTGGTGGGGCGACTGCCCCCCCCCCTTGCCCCCCCCCCCCCCCCCCCCCCCCATGATCGACGCCTCTGCACATGCTCACCCCTATACTCGGAGATCGTCCTGCTGGCATCGGCCTCGCATACGACCTCCTTTTCGTCTCCTCTGCGATGACAGTTTATCCAAGTAAGTGCAACCCCTCTACCATCACCACCACATCTCTGAGCGAGATCAGACACTGAGCGGCAGAATGCCTTGACGTCACGAGTCTCCTTCTCAGAGCTTGGACAAACAAGCGATACATTGCGCGCGGTTGTGTTGATGGTGATCGGACCGAGGCCACGGCAGTAGTCACGTGCTTTGTTCCAATTCATTACATTCGGGGCTACACGATAGCACTTGCCATCGTAACACTTCCACTCTGCGAATTTAATAGAATTAGACAAATTCGAAGTCAGAAATTGTTAGCTATCATTCTACATTATTATGTTAACTGGGATTTTCATAATAGCATTGTAACACAGAAGATACAAATCGCGTGGTTAGGTTTCATATTATTTAGTATAGGACTAAGGTTTGTCACAATAACATCGGACAACAGATTTCAGTAGTTTTCACTTTTGCCAAATGCAAAATGCATCTCTGTATTACAATTATTGCGATAACTTATACTTATTCAACTGATACGGTGTATCAAGTCATGTCTTGAGATAAGTGGTACTAGGCCTGGTCCTGTGACATTGTCGAACTCACGCCCCCAGTGTATTTTATTAACATACCACTTTTGCGAGCATCGTGTTGCCATTTAACCCCATCAGTCACGAGAGTGCCAATTATGGAATCAGACGTAAATCAATTTAAATAACAACACTACAATTCCGGTTTTCAAGAACAAATTACTATGTGCAAAGATAATTGGACTTCGCCAGGAATTGAAGACGAGACCACTATTTAAAATCTTTGTAATGCTCATTCTAATATATCAATTTAAACATAAGAGAACAATTGCCTTGAAATACATAGTAGTGATTCACATACCGCAAGAGTCACCACTCCACCCGGCTTCGCAGACACATGTGAACTCGTTCAACCCGTCTTTGCAGCGTCCGTTAACACATGGGTTACTGTCGCATTCGTCTATTTCTGAAATAGTTATCAAAATATAATAATTGAAAAAGCAATGATAATGGTGATGATAATAACAAGGGTACTCTAGTGATAATACTACTTTGCCGCCCTCTTCAGTTCATAACTCAGTCTGATACTAATGCGATACAAAGACATCCGCTGCAAGACGCAATACACATCAGTGTTGATATTATAACACCAAATATTGCAATTGAAATTATTCCATAACTACATGTCAAGTTATATTTATTACAATTAATATCAGCAATATCGTACATGCTCTTATAACCTGAGCCAAGTGTGACACGGGTCACTGGCGCATTCGTCTATATCTGAAGTGGTAATTAAAATATAATAATGGAAATAGCAATGAAAATTAAGATGATAATAACAAGGGTACTCTAGTTATAATATTACTTTGCCGCCCTCTTGAGTTCACCACTCATTCGTGTTAAAAAAACGATAAAAATACTACCGTTGCAAAACGCAATAAAACGCCAGTTTTGACAATCATAAAGTATGGCGCCGCTACTTTGAAACCAAATAATGCTATTAAAATGAGTCCACATATCAAGGTACATGTTCTTATCATTGTTTAATATTGTTTATATCTTGAATTGCTTCAACAAAACATAACAAGTAAATAAATAACACAACATAAATTAAAGGGATAGTTGAGTTTTGGTAGAGAGGGCGCTACACAAAATAATTTGTTTGTGAGATAATGACAAACTTAGTGTCAAATTTGAAAGAGCATACAATTTTAATTGCAGAATAAACTTTATTTGATCGAAATCGGTTCAGAAATGGCTGAAATATCAATAAACGTAACCATTTGTAATTAATGTGGGGCCCCACAAGTATTCAATAATTTTGAACCAGCCGTTTCCTCTTGTCAAAAATTTTCAAAAGAGGTTTTAGATAGTTGTTGATTATCTCTCTATCTAATCACTATTTCAACAAAACATCACATGCACAATATTTGTTTAAAATGGTATAAACAAATGTGTTTTTTGAAAGCGCCCTCTTTAGTTTAAATAGCTCTTTTTGAATGATAACAGGCTTTTTACTTAGTCGTTTGTAATTTCTTTATCCTTTTTGAGCATGGTGGAGTTATGTCTATTAGTTTGTAATGTAATGATGCAGGTTTCGGTTAATACAATTCAGTTTGACTACCAGATCTCAACTATCCCTTTAAGTTGGCTAGGTAATTATCATATCTTCAAATGCAATTGCCACAAATACCTAATTTTGACAATAATAGAGATATTGCGATTTACAACAAAAATTATCCAGAAAAATAAAACAATTACCAATGCTGCAGTTACTGCCAGTCCATCCGGGCTCACAGATGCAGTTAAAATCATCAAATGTGCTGTTACACCGGCCATGTACACAGGGGTCGCTCCAACAAGCGTCTTTGGCTATGTAAGATACAAACAAACATACATACATTATCATAGTGTTTAGAACTCAGTCGCTTTATTTAGTGTTGATAGTTTCAAAGTAAAACCGCTATTTTAACACCAAATAATGCTATTGAAATGATTGCATCATTACATATCGAGGTATTTTTTTTATTGAAGTTAATATCAACAATATAGTCCATGTTGTTATCATTTGTACTAGTTCCCTCTCTTGTTTAGGTTGAACAAAACGTAACAAATACCTATAAAAACATAATTCATGTTTGCTAGCTTATTATAATATCCCTCAAAGGCAATAATCTTAGTTTTAAAGCAATAGAAATATTGCGATTTACAACACAAATTCCTCAGTCTTGAATAATGAATTACCAGTGCTGCAGTTAGTACCGGTCCATCCGGGCTCGCAGGTGCAGTTGAAATCGCTCAACGTGCTTTTACACCTGCCATGTTCACAGGGGTTGCTTAAACATGGGTCTCTGACTGTTTGTTGATAAAAGAAGAAGAACAAAGTCAATATGAGTAGCGTAAATCTTGATGACTTTAGAAAACACTTTGTTTCATTATTGCTCTTTTTGAAAGAATATGTTATTCTAATACGGATAAAATACACCAATGTCCACATGTCATTCGTCAAACAATCGATCAATCAGGCACGCACGCACTCACTCACTTACTCACTCACTCACTCATTCAATCAATGAACCAATCGATAACTAAATCAATCATTCAATCAATAAATCATTCAATAAGCTACTGTCTACATCAGTTTGTTTGTGGATGAAAAGATGAACAAGAGTGAGGAGCGGCAATTAGGAGCGTAAACGTTGGTGACTTTGGAAAACAATTTGTTACGTTATCGTTCATTCTGAAAGTAAATTTTAAGTAAATGTTAACAAACACGGTTGTTAACAATTCCTTCGCTAAAACACGTTTCAAACCACCAAAATAATCGATTAATTTGCCACTCACTCATCACTCACTCACTCAATCAATCAATCAATCAATCAATCAATCAATCAATCAATCAATCAATCAATCAATAAATCAATCAATCAATCAATCAATCAATCAATCAGTCAATCAACCAACCAGTACATCATGCATTTAGTTAATCAACCAGCAAAAAGCAATTCATTACTTAATTAAAAAAGCAATTAATCAATCAATAAATGTATCTATCAGTTAATCGATCGATCGATTCTTCAAATAAATCCATAAATCAATCATTCAATCAATCAATCAATTATACAACCAATCATCAATCAATCAATCAATCAATCAACCAATCAATCATGCATAAGTCAATTAATCAGCAAATAAATACATTAGTTAATTAATCTAGCAAGTAATCAATAGATAAATCAATCAATCGATCAATAAACCAACACATCAATCAAGCAATCAATCCATCAATCAATCAATCTAGCTATGCATGCTACTGTCTACCTTACCTTGTTCGCAGAACTGCCCCGTCCAATTGCTACTACATTCACATTGGATCGTGCGGTTATCAGCTTTCCCGCAGACACCACCGTTAAGACACACATTCCCGTCATTGCCAGTGCAATCTTTAATATCTGCAATACAGGATCCGAAAAAAAGTATCTTTGAAATTCTGTATACATTAAGTGGGATCTATACAATAATAATATTAATGATAATTATAGTAATCATTATTATCATAATTCTATGATGCGAATTGAAAAACAAAACAAGAAAAAGAAGAAGAAGAGGAAGAAAAAGAAGAAAAAACGAAGAAGAAGAAGAAGAAGTAGAAAAAGAATAAGCAGAAGAAGAAGAAGAAAAAGAGGAAGAAACCAAGTGACGAATTAAATTTTTTTAAAAGCATCCTACGCGCGATGAGCCCGTTCATACCATTAATGGTATACGTGGAAGAATCACAAATATATTAAGAAGTACTTTTGCCAGCATTCGTCTATTTCGAAAACTCGCAAAAGGCCAAGAAATCTCATTCATTTCGGGGCAAATTCATGACATTAGTACATCTAATAACTATTCTTAGTCACTCCTCTTTCATAAGTGTACAAAGTATTCAGAGTGTTTGAAATTCCACTTACAAATACATAGGGAGATGAACTAAAACTAAAAACTGACCGACAACTGACAACTTTACGGTATTACTTTATCTTTACCTTCGTCGCAATTGCGTCCAGTTGTCCCTGGCGGGCAGTGGCATTCGTAGGATGTCATGGTCTCCTCACACCAACCACTGAGGCACGGGTTGCTGTAACAGTCTAAAATGGGAACAGAAAGAGGCCCCATTTGAAAATATGACTTAATATCGTAATATTTTAATGCAGGCGTCAATTTGAAGCCTGGACCCACCCTCCTCAGGTCATCACCTTTCTTCACCTGAGCCAATTACTTAAAGTTCAGGACTTCGCCACCACTTCACTTGCTTTACCAAAAAACAGTCGAAGTATCACTCGATTAGCAAAATATGTTAGTCCAGGCTTCACCCTTTGAATCATTTCCATAGGTCAAGCTTCACTTTGTTAGTTTTTGTCAGGTCTGAAGCTGTCGTTTAACTGGCCGGGTTACACCCCGGCCTGGTTTTGTAGCATCTGCGGTATAAGAGAATACTAGTCGTTCGTGGTGTGATTACAATGCATGCATTCTGGAAAATTGTTATTGACATTGATAGTTGTTTGAACTTTGAAACGCCACGACTTCGACATATTTTCGACGCAGATTCGATGTCACATCACCAGAAAAAAAAATTACTCGTCAAAGCTTCAAACCTTTCATCAACTATAGGTAAAGCTTCACCCAATTCTAAAAAGTATACAAATCAAACGTTAGGACTTAACTACAACAACAATATATTAACCTCAGGCTTCGGCGTAGAATCGACGTCGATACTTTTCGATCTCTTAGGAGTTTTGGGTCCAGGCTTCACATTGACACATGCATAAATAGGGCGTATAATCAGTATAAATTGTACACGAATATTGTAAGTTTACCTGGGATTCTACAGATACGGTGACCCCGAGGGATTCCGATTCGACTTTCTCTCCCACAGGTATTCTCTTCAAAGCGGGATGGCGGTATCAGCTTCGGGATAGTAATCACCATTCGGTTTCCCGTTGATTCGTCACTGACTTCTACCGGCCTGCACGTCCGCATTGGTAGGGTGTAGTTAAGACCGTAGCCATCCTTACAGCAGGATGATGTCACGTGGACCCCTGATGAAGAGATTTCTGGGGCTTTAACCAAAATAAACTAGTTTTACAATCATGTTGTTTTATTATACTGCATTTCCTAACATAAATAGAATTGCCCTGGTTACCGTATTTACATAGCCCGCATGACTGCATGGAGTTAAGAACTTCGCCAGGTGGTTGCCCCGTGGTCCTCTGAGAAAAAACAAACTTTTTGGACTGGACGTTAATATTAATAATTTAATCTAAAGGGGATCTAACAAATCAACTTTGTTAACATAATTATGCAAAAAGGAAGGGTTGATAAAATGTGCACTTATTTGATCTGATTAAGTAAAATGAGTAATGTGTGAACATTCCAGCATGTGTCATGTGACCGAAACGTGAACGTGAATGCAAAGAGTTTTTTATACATCTTTGCACAAACTTTGTTCACAGTTAAACATGAGAAACCTGAAGAACACTGAATGTCTGCATAACGAAAGAAAAATTCCGGAAATCGGAACCTGTTCCAATCATTTTTGTTCAGAACCGTTTAAGTTCAAATTAAGTTTTGAGGATTTCGATTATGTTACAATTTGTATTTAAAATGTTCTTATGGCAGGCAATCCGGAGGTCTTGGGTTTAAATATCGGCGAAACTTTTTTTCTTTGCTCTTTTTCATTTATCTATAATATAATTACATTAAGAACAATTATTTCTTGTCATATTGCACCATATTGGCCAACATGCTTAAAGATAATTGCTTCGTTAAAGCAATACATTGTATTGCATTAATCCACGAACAGCCCTAAATTGTCATTAGTCTATTGACCTACTGCTGGTTGGTTTATGGTTAGTCTAAATTAATAAATCGTATTTACCGATGATGAGTAGATTGACCGCAAGAGATGCACTAATTATCAGAAATCTGCGGAGCTCCATCATCTGTAAAAAAAAAAAAAAAAAACAAGACCAAAAAACAGCCTCATATTATATTGTTTAAAATTGTTTACAATTCTATACTTGGTTTACTCGCTTCAATTGAATTTGCTGTCGTAACTGTAATTTGTTATTGAGTGTGAAATACCCTATTTTGTTACAGTTTATTGCAATGCATTATTATCATCTTGATGAACGTTCATATCTCTCCTATTACTGTATTTCCATTCATGAATTTTTATATCATTGAACAGCTTGTATTCTCCCCTTTACATTGATATGAAATTTGTTATGAATATGTTATCATGGAATGTGCATGATATGGGGCAAATTCGAAAAAGTGAAATATTCTGGTATTTTTACAAGCGGTTTTAGTGACCATTGTGCAATATTTGCAATAACTCAATTATTCAAATAAACCTGCTAAGACATTTTATTATAAACGCACAATCAATGATTAATCTATTGCACGTTTCTGTTTGATGTTAAGTAAATTGAGTTGGTCATTTGTGTATACATAGAATTGGGGGTGCGAATTAAAGGTTTGATGCTTTCCCTGTGTTTCCCTCTTAAGAAAATTGTTAAAACAGGCAATATAAATACCAAAAAATAAACCATGGTTTACTTCTTCCTTCATAAATATGTGTAAAAAGAAGCATACACTTTACACACAATATATTTAAAACCCTAGTCTTGATAGGGAGGAAAAATAAAAAAAATGTTTTAAATTCACAAGTTAGAAAGAGTAAAAGGATTGTTATGTTAATAAATTCAATTATGTGTATGGTGATATTGATAAGACTTGGAAAGTAATAAATGAAGTAATTAATAATAAAATGCAAAAGAACAATGTAAACAAATAATACATTTATTTTGTTATTAAAGATCAACAGGAAATTGTTGATAATTTTAATCAATACCTTAGTGCAAAACGAACCAAATTGGTTGAAAATATGCAAATGGTTAATGATGATTTTTTTTAATGTTATGAATTTAAAAATATGTAAGTCAGCATCTCTATTCGATCATGTTTGCTGATGATACCAATCTTTTTATTTCAGGTAATAATATTAATGTTCAACGATGGTCTGTTGCTATTATTATATGATTTTTTAAACTAAACATTCATTTGTAGATGAAACAAAATTGCAAAATGTTACCATATTATGATACAACATGTAAATCAGAAAACATTTCTAGGGATTATGATTGATGCGAATTTAACTTGGAAACAACATGTAAATGATATATCCTGTAAGATTTCAAGAGCCATAAGTGTCATGAGTCGTGTCAAGGATATTGTTCCATTTAAAGTACTTAAGATGTTATATGATACTATGATTTACCAGATTTATCCTACTGCAATATTGTATGGGGAAAATGTGCAATAATATTGACTTCATGTACTACAGAAGCGTGCAGTCAGACTCATGTGCAATGCACAACTTCTTTCACACAGTGCTCCTCCTTTTAAGAAATGTAATATATTAACGGTAACTGAATTACATCAGCTGCAGGTGGCAATTTGTATGTATTAATTTTTTAAAGAAACACTTCCACCAGTTTTTAATGACATGTTTAAACTTAATATTGCAATTAATTATCATAATACTAGTACACAGGTAAATGCGCACGTACCATTATGTAAATATAATTTGTCACGCACAACCATTATTTGTATAGGGAACAAAATGCTGGAATGATATACCAATCGAAATTAGATAATGCCTCACTTTATCATTATTAAATGTTAAGCACAAATATAAACAGTATTTATTGTAATGTAAACTTTAGTAACAAACATGACTGTGTAGATTTTATAATTACTTTTACTGAGTGTTAAATATCATGCATATCTTCCTTTCTCTTCTTACTCCCCTTTTCCTTCCCTTTTCTCTCTCAACCCTTAGGCCATAATGGGATTTACCCTCGATAATCCTCTGGCTTTTTGGTAATCCCACACATTCTCATTTATTGTTCGCATAGTAGAATTCTCTCCCATTTTTGTTTGTGAACGTAGTTTTTTATCTGTGTTTGCTGTTGTAGTTGTTATCTTGAATCAGTTGTATTCATTGTATGTGTTGTTTTTAATGCATAATGTGGAATAAAACTAAGTGAAAAATGGAATGATTGACTTTGCTCCATATTCGGGTGTCACGCATGTCATGATAAATGTAAAGGGGGGAATACAAGCTTTCCAATGATACCAAATTCATGAACGGTAATAAAGAAGTAGGAGAGATATGAACGCTCAAACTTGAATTGTGGAACTTTTTTGAGGTGCTTTATGGGCGTAAATACTTACGTAATACCTATTCATCAGGGGGGATGAATGAATAGATCATCCCCCCTGGTGAATGGGTATCAATGACAGATCTACGCCCATGGTTTATATGATCTACTTCGTACGTGCCTTGATCATCCTACCATACTTCCTTTCATTGTCAATACCAACCACGATAACCCATTTCTCACAACTCCCACAGAGACCTTTCAGAAGTAATGCGAACAATATATTTCGCATGTATTTTCATGTCTTTATTATTAAATATAAACCCCTCACAAAAAGTACCGCAATTCAAGTTTTAGCATTCATATCTCTCCTATTACTTTATTACCGTTCATGAATTCGGTATCATTGGAAAGCTTGTACTCCTCGCTTCACATTGATATTACATTTGCTATGAATATTTTATCATGGAATGTGCATGACATCCGAATATGTGGAAAAGTCAAAAGTGAAATGTTGCAAAATGCATTGATGTTGTCAACAGTGTATCCTTATTTTGTTGGGAGAATATGTTCTGAATGATGTAAAGTCGGTCATGCGTGAATATTTATGGCGTATTAACGTTTTTTGTAGGATGAAATATGTCTTTATGATTTTGAGGCGGAGCAATAACGTTTGTGTTTGTTATTAAGAAGATGTGATGTGTTTTATTGACTGATTGAGAAATTTACACAGATTATGGCAAGTTTGTCAGTTTTCCAAGTTTAAACAAAAAGTACAGTACAAACGTCACTTTTAATTGTCCCAAAAAAAAAAAAAAAATATTGTATTCATGATCACTTCAAAATCATTCCATCCTCCAGGGTTATTATAATAGGCCATTTACATCATGCATGATCGCCTCAATATCATTCAACATATCAATTATTTTCTAAATCACATTATAAATCATATTGACAATATCAATGCACTTTGCAACATTTTACTTTTGACGTTGCCCCTCATTCAGTTGTAAGGCACATTCCATGATAATATAATCATAACAAATGTCATCCCGATGAAAAGGAATGAAACTAAGCTTTCCAATGATACCAACTTTATGAACAGTAATAGTAAAGATATGAACGCTCAAACTTTAACTTTTTGCAAAATTCTGTGTACAAATGAAACATAATGATAATTTGTTCATACCATTTATTTTCTAATCTATTTGTTTATTTGTGTCTTATTCATTGATTTTATTTTTTCAAAATAGGTTTTTAGGTAGCTGAGCAGGATGGCATCTGGAATGCAATTGCATTGTTTTACAAACAGCTGATTCTTATCAGGTCTCTGGCACGTAGACATTTTTTTTAAATACATGAAATACATTTGGAAAACATAATAAATATTTATTGAGAAAAAAGGTAAATCAGTCCTATTAAATACATTTCACACAAAAAGAATACATCTTAAAAACAAGGAATATATCAATGTTGCTTGTAAGTATCGGTTTCCATGGGCTTATGCCGAAAGGGTGGGTAGCGTCGCGTCGCGTCGCGTTGACTGGAACGCGACCATTCGTCCAAAGCCCCCCCCCCCCCCCCCCCCGGTTTTGCCGAAAGGGTGCGTTGGGAGCGTTAAAGGGAGAGATCCACTTTTGCACGCCAAAATTCAAAAGTTGCGAGGTTATTGTCTTATATGAAAGGAAATGTCATTTAATAGCATGCCTGAAAAAATTAGGGCTTGAAATCTCTTTTTCGTGGAGTTATAGACCTAAAACTGAATAAACTGAGGGACGTCGGTTAATTAGGTACATACGTATTTTCGGCCGGTGAGTAAGTTCGTACATAGATTTCACGGAGTGCCAGATCGGTATGCATGACCCCTACGTGACCTGCGCTAGCTACGTGACCCGCGCATAAGTACTAATGTGTGAGCGTTTACCAAGCAAAATACCCAAACATCGTTTAAACTGACTACATGTAATTATATATTCTTTCTTTTTGAGATCTTTTTCCGTGACATACGTTAACAAATGTCGGCTTCACAATACCTTTACGAGAATTAGTACTATATTGTTGTAATATTATGCTAAATCAGTTGAACTCCTTTATTGACCGATATATAGTTTAAATGGAGGGACGCATTTGTTTTTCATTCGTAGAATCCAAATTAGAGGGCTGTTCGCTCTGATTTTTTTTTTGCGTGTTACATTGATCCCCATCCGTCAACAGAAAGCTGTTCAGACGTTTTGTAAAAGTGGACCTGTCCCTTTAAGGCGCGCCAGTTCAGATAACGCTACCAAATGGCACATACGGGGGGAGGGGGGGGGGGGGCTTATTCCGAATGTACGCGTTTTGTAATTGATGTGTACATCAAAGACGCGTCCGTAACTTGCGCCATTTCGATCTCTGAGTTTTCGTTTCGCCACCGCGACGAAACACGTGTTATCCTATGAGAGACCGACTTTTCAACAAGATGGGATTTTATAGCACATGGTTGATTTATTCAACCGATGCGTAACGCGTGCGTGCTTCGGCTGTTGTACTGTAGTTAATATATGAAGCCTTATTATTGTGTTTGTAAATGTATGATGTTCGATTCCCACGCCCTAGTTTACCGCGTAGCACGCATTTCAGGAAATGGGTTAGTACAACCGCCTTGTTAATGTTGTATTATGTTTGATTGTGTCCCTGAAAGTATATAAAACTTATGAAGGGCCTATTTGATCAAAATACACATTTACTAAAGAGTCTACATCTAAGACTTTGAATAGTTTACCTTCGGAATTATATCATTTGAGTCTGATCCATAGGCGTACCCAGGGGAGGGGTTTCGGGGGTTCAACCCCCCCCCCCCCCCCCCCCCCTTTGACCAAAAAAAAAAATTTGTTTGTGTTTGTGTTTTTTCTTGGGGGGGGGGGGGGGGTTTGAACCCCCTCTTTACAACTTGTAGCTGGTCTCGAGACCACATTTAAGCGGCCCCGACCATCATTACAATGCGCTATATAAATATAAATTATTATTATTATTACCCATGGTCTCGGCCTCGTATAATTGCGAAGAACCCTGGTTTCAGCCTCAAAAATATTGAACATTGTTGGTCTTGGTTACGAACCATTTCAACGGACACCACCCCCAGCCCCCCCCCCCCCCCCCCCCCCCACCTCCCGCTTACAGGATTCTAGACAAATGTCTTAGTCTCTGCCTCGAAAATTTGTGACTGGTTCTGGTCTCGACCTCGAAAATATTAAATGGACTTGGTCTCGGCTTCAAAAATTGTCTACGGCCACTCTCTTCCCCCCCCCCCCCTGCTTACAGAAATTTGTCAAACGACATACCCTCCCTCCCCCCTTGAACAAAATCCTGGGTACGCCACTGCTCTTGAGCAAATTGAGTAAACAAGATATGACGTCATACAAATCTATTTTTTTATTTTCAAATTTGAACTTCATTTTCCGAAAGAGCATAAAAAATAATGTCCAAATACCAAAAAATCAATTAAATATGTTAAGAATTGGCTGAGATATGCTTATCGGAATAATTGTTTTTGTCAATGGGAAATCAGTGCTTCCAACGCACCCTTTCGGCATAACCGGGGGGCTTTGGACGAATGGTTGCGTTCCAGTCAACGCGACGCGACGCGACGCCCCCGACGCACCCTTTCGGCAAAACCGGGGGGGCTTTGGACGAATGGTCGCGTTCCAGTCAACGCGACGCGACGCGACGCTACCCACCCTTTCGGCATAAGCCGTTTCCATGGTGGTGTATATAATACGTGTGGTTTGCGGTTGCGCCATGTGAGAGGGGAGGATTGGTGAGTCCTGAAAAGGACTATGGTAGTCATAGTAAGGATTGTTGGTAGTCCTAGAAAGGACTGTTGGTATTCTTAGAAAGGACTGTTGGTATTCTTTCTAAGGAATGTATAATGGTGTCATCTTCCCTCCGAAGCGCCAAGTTTTCAGGGCTCCGTATTTTCCCGTTTTGTTTTTCTGTTTAAAAGCAAAAACCTCACAATGTCACAACTAAATATTTAGGAAGAACCAATACTCACTTACACATTTAAACATTACTTTGTACATGTATTAATAGCAATGACATAAATAAGCTGTCTAATTATTGCTCAAATGCTAAAATTGTTCAAATAACTTGCCATTATATCAATTGATGTACTGCTGAAAGGCTGGAGCGATTCTAGAAAACCAGGCACAAAAATTAACTGCAGTCAACATCAATATAAAGTGTTTCTAAATAAAGCTTGATTGGGCAACCAGCACTTCAACACAATCGTTTGAGTGTACGAACGCGAAACAATGATAAATTCGATAATCAATAACCAAACATAAAAGAAAACCATGGCTAATGAGATCACTTTTTGGGGTGATGAAATCCATAACTACTAACGGCATTGCGTATGGTTAACTAATTTTGTTCCGGTAAATGTCCGGACGCACACTTCGCAGGACACGTCCATTCTCATTTCGATTCAACGTCCAATATCAAATACCAAATTCGGGTATATTTCTGCCTTTAATATTCATCACCAGCGTATTACAACACTTAATGAAATGAGACACAATTAGTAAATTGATCGTCGCGTGAATATTCCATGAAATGGTCCTCGTTGCGCTCAACGAGTCAGGGTCACGGATCTTGGGGAACAGCGTGGCATCTCAGATGGAATAGAAGCAATATAAAGGCAAATATTAATTTCCTAATTTGTCCGCGTTTTGCAACGAAACTAATTGTTGAATGGCTTTTTTCGTTCGGATACGGGTTGCCTATTTTTGTTTATCTCTCGGGGTTACGGAATATGATATCGAAAGTCCATATTTTTTTTTACCTAGAAGCCTTTTGTAGGTCAGTGCAGGACAATTGGCCGTACAACTTATCAGTGGCAGTCTGTGGCGTACCAAGGATTTTTTTCAAGTGGGGGGGGGGGGGGGGGGGGGTTTGGCCAGGAAGAATTTTGTCAGCGGGGGGGGGGGGGGGGGGGGGGTAGTGGTATCAAATTTTCGAAGCCGAGACCGAGACCTGGGTACGCCTAGGGTGTCCTGCAGAAGGGGGACTACAGTAAAAGGCTCTAAAAACTGTTTAAATCATTGCAAAAACTTACGAAGGGTTGATCAAATGTTTCGTGATGTGATCTTAGACTTTTATGTCTACTCAGGGATGTTTGAAAATTCCATGGTAAATGAGTGTCAAATTACCAAGCAATGAGCAAAAATGCAAAGTGATATGCACTAAATCATTGCACTGACTTTGTACACAGTTGTAATTATCCGCTAAAGAATTATTAATCCGAACGGTTCAATCATACATATCGTTATAACTAAAAAGAACTTAATCCAAAAAACCAATTATGAATAGATGCCTTTCTGAATAGTGGTCCTTGTAAATTGCGGTGCTTATGAAAAGCGGTCATTATGAACAGCTGTCCTTATGAATAGCGGTCCTTACGAATAGCGGTCCTTATGAAATAGCTGTTCTTCTGAATTGCGGTCCTAATGAATAGCGGTCCTTATAACTAGCGGTCCTTATGACTAGCTGTCGTTATGAATAGCGAGTGGACCCCAAAGCCATTGCGGTATGTTAGAACCGCTTGACTTCTAAATCAATGTTGTGGGGTATAACAAGTTTACTAAACCCCTCAAAAAATGTTCGGAAACTCAAGTTTGATCGATTATATCTATTTTATCAAGAAATCATAATGGTTATATTTGGTATCACTTGAAAAGGGGGTGTATACCTCTTTAAAATGATACCAAATTCGTAAGCATCACGAGCACGAGGTATGCGCAGTATACTTGAGAATGGGGGAAAGTCAGAAGTGAAATGTCACAAAATGCGCCAACAAACTTCAGTTGGAAGGTCTGACACCCATATCACGGTCTTTCTCAAGTTCAAATTCTTTCGACGATGAATATCTTGTCAATGAAGACATACTGTTGAATATGGTATCAGACAAAAGCCTGTTTAATTATCTTTCCAATGACACCTCACTTGGAATAATTATGAAAGCCGAGTAGGTACAATTAAGGTGAATATTTGGGAGGATCGACAGCAAAATGTAAGCAAAATGCATTTGATTGTGTGAAATTGAAGGCGTTGCATCCAAAAACGACTTTTGTGGGGATATCTTAGTACTTTACTTTACATAATCATTATGAAATTCAACATTATGTTAAAGCGTGTTGATTTGTCAATGAAATAATGCCCCATTCATAGTGTTTATGTGCTTGATGTGTGTGTAGTACCTCTAAATGTATGTGGCTCAAAATGACACGTTGCTAGGTCGACTTTCTACCGTTTGATACGTGGTAATAAGGGCATACCTACACGGTCGAAGAGGGCGCTAATATGCCAGTTCTGGCCAGTTTGCGTAGGTTTAGAGAATTTTGAAGCAGTTTCAATACATCAAGTTTGTGAGTTTCCTGTATTACACACTCACATTCAGCATAATCATTGCAAATGAGACATCATATTAAAGGTAAATTAACGAGCTTTCCGATAGTGCAAAACGTAATGATGATAGAGTTATGATTAATACAACAATATCTTACCGGAATCTTGAAACAAGAAGCCATGGTCTTAAATTCATAGCATTTATAAACCCCCATATCCGGTTTTACTGCACACACCCCAATAGCATAATTATTACAGGTGAGACATGATTTTAAAGAAAAATAAACACGCTTTCACATGATACTAAATTTACTGATGATTATGCAATTTAAAACCCTAAAACATCCCTCCAATAGTTTTTTCGATGCAACGCCTTCAATTTCACAAAAAGAAATGCATTTTGCAACATTTCCCTTTCGGCCCTCCCCATGTTCAGCTGTACCATACTTAACCTGTTAATACAATTGTTACGGACATAACCGTATTGAAAAGATAGACACATTGGGCTTTAAAATGATACCAAATTTGATAAGTTTAAATCATTTGAACACGCTACAATCTTCGATACAACTTGAACATTAAAAAATACGGCACAAGAGTCAAATTTCCCAACTGAATACTTTCGGCCCGTTTTGCGACATTTGACTTCTGACCGTCCTCCATTCTGAAACGCACTGCGTATTCCCTGATTTGAAATGAATGACAAATAATGTACCATTTCAAAGGGAAATCATCATGCATTACAATGACACTAAAAGGAAAAAATACAATTTGACAATAAAAGTGATACAATCGATCAAAGTTGAGTTTCTGAACTTTTTTTGAGGGGTTTAGATCTATTTAAAGGACCTAAAGAATACAACGTTCTTTGGCACTTATTCCATAGTTGATGACTTGTAAACTAGGTCTGCCCAAACAACTCTATGAAAATCAACACAGTAGTGATTTTAGGCTAATTTTCTGATGCTAAATCTCACTTAGCAGCCACATTACGCCCCGCCCACATTTAGGGTCCAAAATCAGCAGCGTGACTGACATGTGAATGACAATTCATCGGCTTACGTCATCTTCAGAATTTAGATAGGCGCCGTGTACGGGGCGAAGTTCTTTAGATGACGTCACATTTTGGCGATTTAAAAGGGGGCGTTCCCAGGACAATTAGATATTTACTAATTATCCCAAAATGTATTGATTTCATGGGAAATGACTGCCAAATTATTTTTCTTGAGGAAAAATTACTTATAGAGAGCCTAATTATGCCATCTAGATGCTGTAGTTTAGTTAAGAGGCTAGTACATTTTAGCTATAAGATTACATTTAATGAATTGTAGAATGTAATTTCAAATAATTTGGTCTCATATATATATATATATACATATATTAGTAAATTGAAATTATGAACTCATTACATAATTCTTCATTACTTTGAAAAGATGTAACAAACTATGTTTTTAATTAATTAGATATGTATGTTTTGATCATTCAAGCGCGTAAATAATTGACATAGGAAAATTCTTTTAAAATAAAGGAAATAAATACATAAGTAAAGCAAATACAATTTTATATAATTGAACTGATTGTTGATGATTTGCTTCTATATAATTCTGTATAGGCAAATATTTTAATGGAACTGAATTATATACTGTCGATTTTTCTTGTTTGCATTAGTAACTAGAACAATACTGGAACATAACCAGAATATTACCTAAGACATTAAGGCATGGGATAATAAATATTATGATGTCGCAGTAAAAGCGTAAGAGCGAAATTAGATTTCCTTTCGACAGAAGTCAAATGTTTGTTACATTTATTTTTGGTGCATTTTTTGATGTTATAAATTAATGTTTGATGTTCTTACCTTGTACAGAGTGAATGAAATCTTAGTTTTTGTTCATGCATTGTTGATATATAATTCAATAAAGTGTTTCTGTAAACATCCCTCGTTGTCTTGCACGTGTGGGAGAGTTTCCGCGTGTGTGCATGTGTTTGTTTGTACGTATGTGTGTGTATGTTTGTATGTATCTGTGCATATATGTATGCGTATGTGTGCGTGTTTGCGTATGTACGTGTATATGTATGGGTGCGTGTGCACGCATGTGTGCATGTATGTGTGTAATTGCATATGCGTGTGTGTATATATACGTGTATATAATATACGTGTATATAATATACGTGTATATAATATACGTGTATATAATATACGTGTATGTATGTATGTATGTGTATGCGTTGGTGTGTGTATGTGGTGTATGTTTGTTGGTATTTATGTATGAGTATGTGCATGCGTGCTTTCTGGGCGTGTGTGTATGTGTGCGTGCGTTGTGTGTATGTGTGTGCGTTTGTGTGTGTTTGTATGTGTGTGTGTGCGCGCATGTGTGTGTGTGTGTGTGTGTGTTCACCCCGGCATTCTTGTGGGGTCTCGTGTGGGTACAATTATATACTTGTGGGGTATTTTTTCCTTGTGGGGAATAAATCATGGACCTCACTAAGGAATAGCCTTAAATCGGCGTATTTAGCTTCAGAGAGTTATGTGACAAAATCTTGTGACTGTGCCCCATAAATTATACTTGAGGAATTTTTTTTTTCTAGACATACCCCTACCCTCTCATGCACTCAGAAGGTTGCCTTTTTTCGTTGCAAAGATTTTGTGAGAAAAAAACAGTTTGTAGTAGCACTCCTTCAGCCTGTAGTAGCATAAGTACCCCACAAGTCGGGTGCCCACAAGTATGCCCGGGTAAGTATGTGTGTGTGTGTGTGTGTAGGGGGTGGGGGGAGGAGGCGGTGGGGGTGGGAGAAGTAGCATGTCTTACTTCTTTTTATTTATTGTTAAATCTCCTTTGTGTTTATTTTTTTGTGAATTACACTTGATTTGTACACTTGTATTATTTAAAATGTTATTCAATTGTAAATGTTATGTTAATTTGGAGAAATAAAAATCACTTTAAAAAAAAAGTGTGTCGTGTTATATTTGGTTGTACTTGTAAGCCTAGCGGTATTATCAATTACAATACCACGTTACCCGTTCAATCTACTAGATGTTATAATCCCGAAATAGTAACTAACTGACCCACCAGGCTCCAATAGACAATACATTATTCGGGTGAAGAAAGAAGCATGGTAGCTTAGCGGTTAGAAAATCCACCTCGTGCACGGCAGGTCCTGGGTTCGTACACTGGCAGGGGAATACCAAAGGCTGTCAAAATGGTACATTCTGCTTTTTAGCCAGACAATTGATATTTAAATAATGGAGAAAGAAAAGTTAAACACATGGTGTAAACATAGGACTAGCCTTCTTCTATAGCTTTCACTTCGTATAGTGGATGTGTGGCCTAGGACTAATGCATCTGAGATACGCGCCGCTTTATGTGCCCATTTGGCTCGGGAAGGACTTTAAATCTAAGGGAAGGTGCACCCCCTCCCACCCATGTTTCCGTAGACAATTAATTAATTGGGTGACCCCCCCCCCCCCACCCCCCATTAAAGTTCCCGTTCACTATGAATAAATAGAGTGAAGTAAGGAAGTTGCCCTCCAACCGAAACCCCCCCCCCCCCCACTCTTCCAACCCCCAGGTGCCCGTACAGATACTTTATTAAATAGGTGAAGCAAGAAAGATTTCCCTTAGGTTACCATAGGCAATATATTAATTGGGTGAATTAAATAAGAACCCCCCCCCTCCCTTTATTATATGTCCAGTATAAAACAAGAGCTCATTGTATTGTAGCTAATTATGCCGGAAATTAGAGTGATGATATCCTTTCCACTAATAGTAGTCTTTTGACAAGCCTGTCTCGTCTGAGCTGAGTTGAATGCACGGAACGACTGGACATCGCGACTACAATGCACACTCTCGTGGCTTCACCACGCGTTCAGTCGTTCCTGCAGCGCAGCCATTTAGACGCGATCGCCTTGTTAAAAGGCTACACTACTAGTTGATCAGTGTTCACGCTTAAGCTATTTTGCGAATATACCAACTCTATTCGATTATGCATTGATCTATATTTTTCACCATAGAGTGACAGCACTTAATTTGATGAATGTCTTAGCAAAAGTTAATTAGCAAGATTGACATCAGTTTTATCGATCGTTAATTTTACGTTAATTTTACAGGGATCGTTTAAATTTCACTAAACGATGGAAACAGTGGCTTAGCGTGGTCGGACTGATGGGGGGGGGGGGGGGGGGCACACAACATTATTGGGGGGCACACCTTATGTATATCTTTGTTTTTTCAAAAGATTTCCCCTGTTTTCTATTGCTTTTTTCCAAATTATTTGGGGGGGGGGGGGGCACGTGCCCCCTCCCCCCCCCCCCGTAGCTACGCCACTGGATGGAAATGTATGATATAAGAAACCATGACAGGACGTGGCTCCTCAGCTGGTACAACAAGCAAATAAAGTTAATTATTCTTTTCCGCATATGTATACGGGAGATTTTTCCCCGCGGGAGGTGGAGCGGGAGGGGGCCGGTTGCCCGAGTACCATCGCTTGTTGCCTACAAATAATAATCTTCCCCCGATAATATAGTTTGGCAGTTGCATTACTTGACTTTTTAGCTAAGAAACGCTCGAGGATACACCCCCTCCCCTAACCACTACATGACAATGGATTTGGATCATCATTATACGCTATTGATAGTCTATAATTAATTATTGTTTACGTAGAAGCCTTTTGTGGAGCAGTTTTACTGTGAATCAAATGCCCAACTGTGATGGGTAATCAACCACCCATCCGATCTCGCCGCAAAACATACACACACACACGCACACATACACACATACATACACAAACCCACACATACATGCACAAATACATACTCACACATACATAAAACATACATACATACACGCACTCATAAACACATAAATGCATAAACATAAACGTACATACACGCTCACAAACAAGCATGCACACATACACACATGTACAAACTCACGTATACACACGCACACGCGCGCATACACACATTGATAGTGGTACGCACCAGAATACATACAAATTCGACGCAGTTATTTGGTTTTACATTATTTAGGTTTATATAAACTATGCATACAATCAAGATAAACTAAACCACTCTGTATAAAGTAAGACAAAATAAATGATTGAATACATAATTATAGTAAAATATGAGATCATTGCACTTCAGACAAGGAGACGTACTCACAAAACTTAGCTTTTACACATGAACTAATTTACTATCAATTGTACATGCCTTGAGCTCGTAGCTTATACATTTACATGCTCTATTTGTCAATGCTTAAAATAAGATATTCTTGACCCGATGAAATTTAGGTAAATTAAAACATTTGCATATGCAGGCTAAAATGAACATCAAAACATATACGATAAGTCCACTAAAGTTATATTTAATTACATGTATGTTAGTATTTAATTATATATTTTATCCCCTTTCAAACATTCTTATAACAAAATAGTGTTCATACAAAGGATAACTACGTGCATGACTTTGATATAAATAAGGATCATACATGTAGACTTACTAATACACACATTAAAGGCCCGTACGGAACAATAATGGCATTTTTTTGCAAAATGTTGGGTATGTATTTGATTTCACAAATCGGTACAAAACCATATAAGTATGTGTTGTTCTTTACCTGGTGGTGCACTTAAAAAAAAGTATGTATGTGATTAAATGTATTTGCTACTAAATGGTGGTCTACAAATTGAATTTATCTGAAGATATGAAGAACTTAGTTCCAAAAGGCGCTAGATCCACTTTCCATACAAAATTTATTTTACGATATCGGTACATCAATAAGCTACGTAGCTATCTAGATATCCAAATTAAAGGACGATTTTACTGAAATAGAATTAAAACATGTTCAATTGCAATGTCCCCATATGCATGCGTAAGCATACAACGCACCCCAAGGCTGTCAACCCTGGCTACGGGCGTGCTGTCTAAAACGCACGTTGACATGGGGTGCGTTATTTACAAAAACGGGACCGAGACCAAGACCACTATGCCATTTTTTTATTTTATTTTTTTTAATTATTATTATTATTATTATTATTATTATTATTATAGGTTTTCCCGGCCAATTTCGTCAAAATAGCACTGAAATGTTCATTAACAGCACGCAATTTAGAACGAAATTGAATGAAGATCAGGATCGTGTTTCAATTAGCAAATCATTTCATTCAATTTTATTTTTGGACCGTGCGATTGCCAACTTTTGTCAAACCGAATTGAAATAACACCATTCAACTTAGAAAATCAGGTGAAGAGCATTCGATTTCGTCCTCAAAGATAAAATGTAGGCGTTCATACATTCTATTTCGTCTGCGGGCTAACATCTTTGAAATGTGTGCAATCCTTTTCATTAATATTTAATTTCTTTAGTTGTATTGTTTTCCTATAAAGCTACTCGCTCGTTTCGTACACATAAGAGTGTAGCTGTATAGGAATAGGCCTATACAATTCCATTTCACTTTATTAGCAGTATGTATCTCAAAAAGAAAGATTAAAATAACTCTTTAAAAAACAGAATAAAGACAAATATAGATAAAGAAATGACCCAAGCACTGTGTGAAAAATGGAAATGAAATGAAAACATGAAACAAGTGTATGACTTAACATAACATTACAATTACCAGTTAAATGTGAAAATGTGAACATTAATTAGCAGTGTTGTAAAAAAAGAATAAAGAAAAATATGACCTAAAAAAAAACCTGCCTTGGGTGGGAGTGGTGGTTGAGGAGTGATGAAATAATGGGAAATAGGGAAGTAAATTGCCCCCCCCCCCCCCCTCCGCCTTCATAATGCGTCATACTGTATGATTGTTCTGATCGTTCTTATTTGAATGATAGATGTGCAAAGAAGCACGCCTGAAAACGAAATAGAAAACCCAAATCGGTCCGAAATCTAAGGTCAAGCAAACTGGCGCGAATTTGAATGACGGATGTGTATTGCCAAATTGTTTGACATTCTGACCAATTTGAATACGTTGTCGTTGTAAACTGAATGCAATTTGACGAAGATGAATGTTCTGGAGTTTAAAATTGAACAGTGTAAACAGCAGGTTTACAAAAATCACGCAAACTTGAATAATTATGCCTGCTAGTTTGACGAATTTGGCCGGGAAAACCTATATTATTATTTTATTTATATATATATATATATAAGGCGCCAGCGTTCCAAGCTGGAGACCCGGGTTCGAGTCCTGGCGGAGACCAATTTTTCGACCAGTGCCTTTTTTCATTTGGAGGATTAAAGGGAGGAACAATGCTTATTAAGCTACGCCTATTATTCTTCCTTCTCAATCATTTATGATTATTCTTTGCAACTATATATATATATATATATATTTTTTTTTTTTTGGGGGGGGGTTAACAAAACCGATCGTTGCCCGAATTCACTGGTTAAATGGCCGAAACCGATTTCCTTCATTCATGTTTTGTTGTTGTTGGTTGGGGAGGGAGGGGTGCGTAACCCCCCCCCCCCCCCCCCCCCCCCCCCAGGCCTCCTCACCCCTGGCTACGACTCTGCTGTCTACAACACAAGTTGACAGATGGCCGCCATCCTGTAGCCGCAGTCGATGTCATTCCAGCTGGTATCCGTCGAGTAGATACAATTTTCAGGAATACCTTCGTAGTACACTGTTGGTTCACCCACTCGCCATGCTGTGAAGTTGAGTGCACAGGGAAAACAATATAATAGATAATTACGTTAAATACATGAGTAAATCACATACAAAAACATTGTTGATTCAAAGAGATTATTTACGAAATGCGAATAAACGCAAGCTTTAAAGGGATAGATCCTCTTTTGCAAGCCAAAATTCAAAAGTTGCGAGGTTATTGTCTTATATGAAAGGAAATGTCATTTAATAGCATGCCTGAAAAAATTAGGGCTTGAAATCTCTTTTTCGTGGAGTTATAGACCTAAAACTGATTACATTGTTGGACGACGGTTTGATGGGTACACCCGTATTTTCGGCCGGTGAGTAAGTTCGTGCACAGATTTCACGGAGTGCCAGATCGGTATGCATGACCCGTATGTGACCCGCGCTAGCTACGTGACCTGCGCATAAGTACTAATGTGTGAGCGTTTACCAAGCAAAATACGTAATTATATATTCTTTATTTTTTAGATCTTTTTCCGTGACATACGTTAACAAATCGTCGGTGATATCACGTACCGGCGAATGTTTGGTTCTGCGCGCTAACGAGATTTCGAGAAAAACGCGTTTAAAGTTTCCCAACTTCTTCTATCATAAAATAAACAGTTTTAAACAATCAAATTGCAATAAAAGTTCGAAGGTGACGAGAGAGGAATATTCTCTTCAATATGACCCTGAAAATAACCTACCTTAGGCTCTCGATTCTGTGTAATATCACTGCATAGATCGTTCGTCGGTACGTAGGGTCCTGGATTCAAACTGCTCAATGCGAGTGCCTCTACGTACCGACGAACAATCTATGCAGTGATATTACACAGAATCGAGAGCCTACGGTAGGTAGGCAGAGAGAAAAAAGTTAGTGGAAAAAGTATAAGGGGAAAACATTTCAGGATAATTCGTGGGTGAATACAAATTGTAGCCAGCAAGTGGCAACTTAGGTAAAACACGACAACTTCTTAACGAGAATGCCTCACCCCTGTATTCAGAGATCGTGCCGCTCCCATCGGCCTCACACACGACTTCCCCTCCGTCTACTAGGCGATGACAGTTGATCCACACTGCATCTAAACCGAAATCATTCAGCGCGCTACATCCCTGATCGGTATTAGAGGTTGGGCTGCAGAAGTCTATGACGTCACTGGTCTCCTTCACAGAGCGCGGAAATACAAGAGATACGTTGCGCGCGGTTGCGTTGATGGTAATCGGGCCGAGACCGCGGCAGTAGTCACGTGCGCTTGCCCAGTTCATTCCATGCGGGGCCATACGGTAGCACTTTTCATCGTAACACTGCCACTCTGAGAAATTAGGAGAAAATAAAAATAGAAGTGGTAGTAGTAGACTTAGATTTTTTCTTCATGTATATTAAATGACAAATACTCATATTTACAATTTGGTACCTTGACATTTGTTCGAATATTGGTATTAAACATGTTACACAAACATATTTATAACATTTAAAAGATGCTTATTAATTTCAATTGAACTATCGATTTGACTGTAATAGTTTTGCTTTCATAGTTAAATGATCTCACTATCGTTGTTTAGTTACTTCACGATTATATTTTGCAGTGAATTAATTGTCTTGTGTTATTAAAATACTTGAATTATATGAATATGCTTTTATAATAATATCATTGTCATTATTAACTTAGAACAGTTAACATTATGAATTACTTTATACCACATATACATGTATAGTTATAAATTACTTTATACAATTCATCGTTGTAATAATTGCATTTGATTGGCAGTTATGCACGACGATTTTCTTTTTTTTTGTGGAGGGTAGGGGCAGTTTATGATACAGTGATTTACTTTTGTATATTTGTATTCAACATTGATTTAAATTCGAATTTAACAATTGATATATTGTATTAGTTATAATATATATGTTTTGATGCATCAATGTACACTGATCCTTTTATCACTGATGTTGGTCAGTTCGAAATGTAAACCAATATAAACGGAACACAAAAAGTAACTTCAGCCTAAGCAATTGCCCATAATGTCATTACCGATTATTGTTTCATAATATCATCTTACCACAATATTGGCACAGTTGTTATGTTCGATATGTGCGAAAATCAGAGATATGCATTACTTTATGGCTAAATGAGGAGAGATTAAAGACAAAATGGCCCAAATCAAAAGTAACAAGGTATTGCAGTTTGATATTCCATTAATTTGTTATGTTTGATGGCACATGTGGTATAAATGCATTAATTGCAATTGTTAAACAGTGCATTTTTTCATGTTTCAACTCTCAATAATTTGTAATGATGATAATACTTTTGCGAATTTTGAAATATGAAAATGTTTTCTGTAATTTGTGCTCACTCAACCATAGATTAATGGTTACCTCTTATTTATACACATTGTTTTACTAACGACGAAATCTTGAAAAGATTTTTGGTTTTGAAATTAGGGGGAATTGCTTAGGGGTGAAGTTTGTGTTCGGTTTATAATTAAAGTATACTAAATACATGTATTAGTAATAGTAATAGTAACAGTAGTATAAGTAGTAGCAGTAGTAGCAGTAGTAGTAGTAGTAGCAGTAGTAGTAGTTGTAGTAGTATTAGTAGTAGTAGTAATAGTAGTAGTAGTAGTAGTAGTAGTAGTAGTAGTAGTAGTAGTAGTAGTAGTAGTAGTAGTAGTAGTAGTAGTAGTAGTAGTAGTAGTAGTAGTAGTAATAGTAGTACTAGTAGTAGTAGTAGTAGTAATAGTAGTAGTAGTAGTAGTAGTATGATATCCTAAATATTGTCAACATCATTATGTGTAGTAGTAGTAGTAGGTGTTGTAGTAGTAGTAGAAGTAGTGTAGTAGTAGAAGTAGTAGTAGTAGTAGTAGTAGTAGTAGTAGTAGTAGTAGTAGCAGCAGAAACAGTAGCAGTAGCAGTAGCAGTAGCAGTAGTAGTAGTTGTAGTAGTATTAGTAGTAGTAGTAATAGTAGTAGTAGTAGTAGTAGTAGTAGTAGTAGTAGTAGTAGTAGTAGTAGTAGTAGTAGTAGTAGTAGTAGTAGTAGTAGTAATAGTAGTACTAGTAGTAGTAGTAGTAGTAATAGTAGTAGTAGTAGTAGTAGTATGATATCCTAAATATTGTCAACATCATTATGTGTTTCGTTTATTATCATCATATGGATAGCACTTACCTGGCCCAATCAGATACATCTGACAGATAACCCTTGGTTCTGGAGTCACAGTGCATGGTTTGTCCCACCATTGCATTGACCTGGCACCGACAATGACGCACCCTTCCATGCCTTCGGCGTTGTTCGGTTGACTGCCCTCCCAGTCTGGACAATGTTATTGGTAAAGCAAATGTACAAAATAATTTATTCTTAAATCTATTGCATGTTAAAGTAGCTGCGTTGTAAAGGTACTGGAGTCGCCATATCGTCACCATGCAGACTATTCTATATCGATGGTATATGAAATACGCGTTCCATAAATAGAGTGACGCATCCTTCCATGCATCCGAGGTAATTCGGTTTACTAGCCTTCGAGTCTGCTTAATTGTTAAACAAAATGTAAAACGTGTTTATTCATAATTATATTGCATGTTAAAGTGGCTGCGTCTCACAGGCCTGGTCTTCGTCATGTTGTATAAGAACCAAGTAGACTCGTGCGTCTATCCATTGTATTAAAGAGATAGTTGAGTTTTAGTCCGACTGAATTGTAGTAACCAAAACATGCACCATTACAGTACTAACTAAGTTATAGCTTATCAGATCTTAGCAGCCATATCAGATCTAGGCGGAATCGTGCTTAAGTGCGACAATCGCCGCTGCTACGCTTGTAAACTCAATAAGGTAAGCCATATGCACAGTGACTCCTGACACAAACAAGCAACCTCTTTAACCTAAAATACGTACTTCTGTACTTAGACAGCTGTCCGCCGGTGTTTTCACAAATGAAGGTCCAGTTCCCTGCTAGGTCCCGACAGTTGAGCCAGATATCATTCGAGGAAGGGTCGACATACGAAGGACACATGTTGAGGATGAAGTCCTCATCGTGCTTCGAGTCTATCACCAGCAGCGATGCGTTGGCTGTGTGCCCGTGAAGCGTCGTCTCCCCAAGGTCACTGCAATAGTCACGAGCGACTTCATATTCACGCATCGTGTTCGCAGCAAGGTGGAAACATTTGGATGCAGAGCATTTCCAATCTAGACAGGGTAGAAATAACAACAAATGCCATGACGGTACTTAAGTGCGATTTATCAGTCACTGACTTGGTAAAAATTGACAAAAATGGGAACCTGACATGGTGTCACTCACAGCGCACTGAAACAAAAACTACACGACCAAAATGACTGTTCTTGGTATCGGCAGAATATAATTTATTGCCACGTTTTCAACTTTGTAGAATTCGATACGTACACAGTCCATCTATTTATTTAGCCGTTCATCCTTACATACATTCTGAAGGTTGATGGGTACATATGTTGGTTAAAGTGAGTGTCCGCCTTTTACAAATCGTCTGAACAGTTTCTAGTGAACGGATGAGGATGCATTTAACGCCCACATAACATTTTCGATCGAACAATCCTATAGTATGGATTATAATACGAATAAAAAACGAATGTGTAGAAATCATCCCTTTATCGAACTACATTTCGGCCAATAAATGTGTGTAACCCTTTTAACATAACATTACAACAATATTGAAGTTATTCTGCTAAAAATATTGAATAAACGACATTTTGTATAGGTAAGCCACGAAAAAGGTCTCGACAATGGAGAATAAACCTATTACAAAGTTAGTTTTTCAAATTGTAGTTATTTTGTTTAGCATTCGCTTACGTCGTTGTTCGAACATAATCTGCGCGCAGTTCACGCACAGCCACAGACCGAGGGCCACCGCAATCCGTCGGCAGCTATCGTGAGCAATATTTTTCACGGGCGAAGACTCGTAATGAATTATAAACGGTGTTACATCGATGTTATTATGTTGAGGTCTATAACTCCACGAAAAGGAGCTTTCAAGCTCTAACTGTTTTCCAGACAAGCTGTTCAATGACATATTATTCTTTCATAAAAGGCATAACCTTGTAAATTTAGAAATTTGGCTTGCAAAAGGAGGACACTCCTGTTAAGTCACTGCGTCATAAAACTTTGAATAAATATATATGATACTGTACATTAAATAATGGTGAAGTACCTATATCGCAAGAGTCCCCACTCCATCCGGAATCGCAGACACATGTGAACCCGTTCACTTCGTCGCTGCACTGTCCATGAGCACACGGGTTACTGACGCATTCGTCTATATCTGCAAAAATGGAAGCCCGAAGGAGAACAATTATCGGAGTGCAAAAACTGGACCGTATCGGAGAGTATAAGCGATTTTAAGAAAAATTCCACGAAATTGTTGTTAATAATTATTTAATCTTGAATGATTCTGGTAGCAACTTGCCTGCGTTTCTAAAAAAAGACAATTAAGTTCCTGGTTCGGCCTTCTTTTTAAATAAGTGACCAAGTCTCTCAGATTGAGTCATATGTCGCAATAAGTCATCAGTGAACACGGCCCCGAAGCATCTGAATAGTTTTCTTTTCCACATGTTCAACTTTTTAGAATTCGATGCGTACACAGTTCATTTGTTTATTCGTCTATTTATTTAGCCGTCCTCCTTAAATAAATAGTGTTGGTTGGTGGGTACATATATCATAAACATGATAGAGTCACTGCATCATACAAGTGCGGAGCTTAGCTTCGGGTTACTAGAACCATGTCTTCGTAATCATTCCTGTGCGCACATCTAAAGACTATGTAACACCCGGCGTACGCGAACATTGTGCATCCCAGAGAACTCTTCGAATCTCGCCCTCTTACGCGCAGACGCAATCACTTTAAATTTCATAGAGGTGATATATATACCTATGTCGCAGGCGCCCCCACTCCACCCGGGATCGCAGAAACATAAGAACCCGTTCAATTCGTCGTTGCACTCTCCGTGTGCACACGGGTTGCTGGCGCATTCGTCTGTATCTATGAAAAGGGAAATCAGAAGGAGAACATTTAAAGGGACTGCCCGTCTTTAACAAAACGTCTGAACAGTTTCTAGTTGACGGAAGGTGGATGAATGTAACACAAAAAAAAAATCAGATCGAACAGCCCTGTAATTTGGATTCTACGTATACAAAAACGAATGCGTCCCTCCATCAAGAGTTTAACTGATTTATCATAATATTACAACAATATTGTATTTATTCTTAAAAAGGTATTGTGAAGCCCACATTTGAAAAGGTATGTCACGGAAAAAATCTCAAAAATGAAGAATATGTAATTACATGTAGTCAGTTTAAGCGAGGTTGTGTTATTTTGTTTAATATTCGGTCATGCTATTGTGCGGGTCCCGTAGCTAGCGCGGGTCACATAGAGGTCACGCATAACGTTGTGGTACTTCCTGGAGTCCGTGTACGAACTTCCTCACTGGGTGAACTTCACGAAAAAGATATTTCAAGCCCTAATTGTTTCAGGCATGCTATTAAATGACATTTTCTTTTATATAATACAATAACCTCGCAACTTTTGAAATTTGGCTTGCAAAAGAGGGAATGTCCCTTAAATAGAGTCCAAACCCTGGACCGTATAGGCGAGTACATTTTGTTATTAGTTTTAAATACAATTAACCATATTGACCGTACACCACAAAACGACCAATAAGTCGGGGAAAATTATTTTTCTGATTTTCACATGACATTAAAGTAGAAGCCATTGCCTTCAACATGGTATATAATTTGTGACGTTTGGACTATGCAAACCCTCTCAAAATGAGAGCCCAAGATTTGGAAAATGGCTGAAGCAGTTTTAAAACAAAAGAGAAACGGGCCGCTTCAACGATCGGCCTCCATTCAAGTGCTGTATTATGATCATTTAAATTTGATAAGATATAATTTTTACATATGATTTCCAATGCTCAAATTTCACACAAGTTAGAATGAGATACCATTATTTAGGAAATATAAAAATCCTGAATTTCATATTTTAAACCGAATTTGACTATTTTACCTAAAAACAGACAAACTACTACAGCGACATTACGGTCGTTTTGTGGTGTGAGGTTGTGATTTTGTTTTATTCTTTTCATTTAAACTTGACTGATTCTGTTGACAACTTACAAGTCTGCTTTTCAACAAAAAAATAATAATATCCGGGGACGGCGATCGCGAAAGTCAGTTTGGTGGCCGGTGTTTAACAAAAACAAAGTGACCCGGTCTTCAGAATGAGTCATGTGTCGCAATAAGTAATCAGTGAACACTGCCCCGAAATAGCAGATTTAATTCTGTGCCACATTTTTAACATGTTATCATACGATACAGACACAGTTCATCTATATAATTCTGCGTACAAATAAATGACGCATCCCTTTGAACTCTGTGAATATTGCCGTCGTATATACGTCATTGTACATGAAATAATGGGCATAAACCTATGTCGCAGGCGTCCCCACTCCATCCGGATTCGCAGACACATGTGAACCCGTTCACTTCGTCGCTGCACTGTCCATGAGCACATGGGTTACTGGCGCATTCGTCTATATCTGCAAAAATGGAAGACCAAAGGAGAACAATTATCGGAGTGCAAAAACTTGACCGACGGTATCGGAGAGTATATTTTGTCAGCGCTTTTAAAAACGATTACACGAAAGGTGAACAAGTAAGCTCCATTATTGATTTGTGTGAATAATTATTTAATCTTGAATGATTTTGGTAGCAACTTGTCTACGTAAAAAAAAAATTAAGTTCCTGGTTCGGCCTTCTTTTTAAATAAGTGACCACGTCTTTCAGAATGAGTCTTGCGTCGCAATAAGTATTCAGTTAACACTGTCCCGAAATAGCAGAATTTAATTCTATGCCACATTTGTTACATGGTATAATTCTTAAATTATGCAAATAATATGAAGTATAATTGGAATTCTATTAATAATAATGAAGTACAAGTAGAAGAGGGTTAAGCATTTCCGAGTGTCTCGGACAGTGCATTATCACAAAAGGTATTCAAAGTAGTTAAAATTCCAACGACTGGAGTTCGCTACTTCGCTATCGCGCCTATAAAGGGGCATGTTCTCAATAGGTATTCATCTTTTCACAGGTTTAAGCGAATAATTCAAACAAATATTTATGCAGTCTCACTGTACCATCAGTGATAATAACATTAATGATAATATAGCGCACCTTCCATCTCAAATATCCAAAATGCGCTGAAACATACCACTAAGTCCAAACACCATTTTATAATATAGATATAGGACATTGCAAAGCCATATTTTGTCAATCATGTCAACTTCTGTGCCCGTGTATAATGGGTGGGTTACACCAAAGTGTCACAGGGTGGCACCCTCTTCTACTTGTACTTCATTATTATTAATAGAATTCCAATTATACTTCATATTATTTGCATAATTTAAGAATTCTATTACATAACACTCGTACAAGCATTCAGAGGGTTAGCACGTTCAAAGTAAGATACAGAAGTTGACCCGAAATATACTATAGCTATAGGCCTTGACATGAACAGAAAGCATGTCACAGAATAGTTCATTACGATGACTGAACTACTATCATCAGAGGTACAATGATCCCCCTAAATTCGTCCGTTGCTTTCTTCTTCCTGTTGTCCACAAATAATCGCAATAAATTGGAGCAAGTCAATCTCTTTGACCTCGATAGAAGTTGGCGAAAGGTAAAGAAAGTTATTATGAATATACATATGTCTTGTCTTGATTATGTTCACGTTTCTAAACTTAAGATACTGTCCGCCTTTTGCAAGGCAAAATACATAGGTTGCAAGATTATTTTCCTATATGAACGAAAATACAATCTTAGAGCTTGCCTGAACAATGTGTGGCTTAAATCCTCCTCTTCGTGGAGTGACATTGATCTTACAACGTAAAAAAGGATAATCGGTCGATGTGACCGGTTTTTTTTTCCTTTTTTTTTCTTCGATTTACAAGCTTCCATCTGCGCATGCTCTCGCTCATCATGTTAGCTATTATAGGGGTTACCCTCGCTCCTTGACCGGAGTATGGCGGATTAAAAACTGTTAGCTAATTTAGGCAACTTCAATTTCACCGCTGAACAAACATGCAGGTTATATTATGCATGCCAATAATCACAAGAACTATACTGTACTAGGTCAGGCATATCAGATTGACTGATTGGCGTGGTCAGGGATTTGCCGTACGACTGCTTAAAATATAGAATACATATCCCAGATTCGTAAAACGAAGAATTCTGTGTGTTATTTTTTTACTCCTCAGACTTTCCCCGTGGCATACATGTCAAATTTATTCAATGATGTCACATGGATGATTTCAATATGGTTGCAATAATAGTATGGTGATTAGAGCTGGCCAAATTTATTTGGTCAAAATGACGAACAATGAAGAGAGGACTTCTTCATCTTGTCTCATGGTTGTGTTGCTGCTATTCTATTAGCCGAATCCAAGTAACAATTATTGTTCATCTCGCGGAACTGGGCCAGCTGTATACGTCCTAACAGGAGTTGATAACACACGAGTTCTCTATTCAATGTATTATATGCGAATAATTTGACTGTCTTATCAAGACCTCCTAATTCCATGGTCTTATCTTTCGGACGGTACTTATACTACTTATAGTTGACGTCGTCTTTAACAAATCATTACGGACTTTTCGCAAACCTGAGGACGACGAGTAGTGGGGTGGTTAAGGGGTCCATGACTGCATTTTGGGGTACGATTGTTTTACTTGGCATACATACTCCTTGGATCAAAAGAAGAAAATTCGTCAAAAGAGACACTCTGTATCTATGCAAATTAGGCATAATTTCCATAATTGATACAGGGTGTCTCTTTGGATAAATGTTCTTCTTTTGATCCAAGGAGTTTGTATGCCAAGTAAAACAATTGTACCCCAAACTGCAGTGAACACCCATATTTATGGCCCCTACTAGAAGAAATGACGTCATTTGGCTTTGTGTACGTGTGTGCGCATTTGTGCGTGTGTGTGTGTTTGTGAGTGTATATGTGTTTGTTTGTGTTTGTTGGAATGTGAGTGCCTGCGTGCGTGTGTGTATCTGCGTATGTGTACGGGTATGGGTTTTTGTTTGAGTGTGTGCGTGTGTTTGAGTGCTCGCGTTGATGAGTGTGCGTGCGTGTGTTTGTGTTTATGTGGATGTGCGTTTGTGGGTGTTTGTGTGCATTTGTGAGTGTACATTCATGTGTTTGTATGGGTGTGTGTTGTGTATCTGTATGCGTATGTGTGGGAGTTTTATTAATGTTGTGTTTGTGTGTATACGCGTGTGTAAGGGTTTGTGTTTGTGTGAGCGCATGTGTGGGGTGTTTGTGTGCATTGTTGTTTGTTTGAGTGCGAGTGCGTGCGTGCCTGCGGGAGCGGATGTTTGTGCGTGTGAGTATACGTGTGTGTAAGTGTGTGTGTTTTGTGTGATTGAATGCGTGTATGTGTGTGTGTGTCTGTGTTGGAGTTTGAATAATTCAGTCGGGTCGTGTGTTTGCGCATGTGTATGTTTGAAAGTGTAAGGTGTGTGTGAGTGTTTGTCATGATTGTGTGTAGAAGGGAACGACGTCATTGTGAACGCGCGTTAACTAAAAACGAAAATGGTTCAAAGGCAGCGAACAGGTAGTGAACAGTACGGGTTGACTACATCCAATAGACCGCTTCTGTGATGTATGCAAATAATATTCGTATGACGTATAGACTCCCCGTTGGCAAACTTAACAATAGTAACTAGGTTCGGCAAGATAAGTATGCCGGAGCTTACCGGACCTAGTTACTATTGTTAAACAGTGCCAACGTGGAGTATTACGTCATACGCATATTATTTGCTTATACAGGGTGGCCCAGAAATAACGGAACGGGGTACTTTCCATTATAAAGAAACAGACAGACTAGGTTCACTGGATAGATAATCTTTTAAAAAGAACTTTGATATCATCAACAGTAATGTTTTTGTTTGGGTGTTCGGAATAACGAATTTCTTTTAAAAAGATTATCTATCCAGTGAACATATTATCACAATGGCAAATACCCCGTTCCGTTATTTCTGGGCCACCCTGAAACGGTCGTTCTAGGACGGGAAACTCGTTCTCGTCCACATTAGCGAAAAGTCCCTATTGAAGAATGTCGCCTTACTGTCATTTATTGAACATGAAGAAACACGACAAAGTCTGTGACCTGTAAGACGGTACAAGTATATGAGATACCAATTTCTGTAAATTGTGAAGGTAACATATTCGGGTTACGTAGTAGTTGGTCAAGAATATATATTTAAACTCAATTCAATAGAGTCGCCCGAATCGTTTCTGTAGGAAGGTTTGTGAGGCTATGACTGAATATTCCGTCCACTAGTACCAATTACTACAAGGGGATGTTGTCCCACTGCACGACCATCGATGTGATGTGAAGAACAGAAAAAAGAAAATCTGTATGAACCGATAGTAACTTTACCTAAGGAATGTTACTTACTTAGTCAGAAATTATTTCAACACTAGTTGCTATAGAATGCGAGAGTGGACTGATCTGCTCAGTCCACTGCTGACAGGCTGATTTAGATTGCCTGCTAGTCTGATCGCTCAAGGAGAGGCCGATCATACCCGAAAGAGCAAGTCGCAAACATGGCAAAAGGTCCGCTGCATCCCAGCATTGCCCGAAACTGGCGTACTAATTAATCCGTTTTCGCTGGAAAAAGGATGAGCGGGCGACAAACTAAGGCCACGGTCGGGTATTCCAAACGGGCGATTATTATTGCAGATCGTGTAGTATCTGTCTGCAGATTATTACAAGTTCTAGAACGAGTAAGAAGATCCCATGATATCGGACAACTCTCAATAACAGGTGCATTAGGATCATGTTTTTGTTTTCTTTCTTCCTTCGGTAATCTTATTCAAGTTACCAACGGGTTAGCCTCCTCGGTGCTTTTGCTTTTGTCCCATATAGGGACCTGCAATTAATATAATTTGTTGCCACAGCCATCTGATACCCATCCGCACTTGTACACTATCTCCATTCCCTGGGGAGCATTGCAGCAGGTGCTACTTTATAGTGCACTCATGCTTTACACACCCTCATTCATGTCAAGTACCCATATTGCACCTGGGTAGGGAGCAGCAATATGGATAACATGCCTTGCTGAAGGACACAAGTGCTGTACTGGGGGAATCGATTTAGGATCGAACTCGGCTCCCGTGCTCGCAGTCAAGCACCTATCCGACGTATACCGAGACCCGTTTTGTAATTTTTAGATGTCTGGTTCAAACGTAGGTGTAATAACACATGAACGCAGGGGTCCGTAAAAGTACTGGACCCAACTCCTCATGCCACGTATTTGATTAAAGAAGACGAACAACGTGTTATTGCCCATATTGGTATACGAACGATTGGGCATTTCAGAAATTCACTTATACATGTTTAGTAGCGATTGATTATAAGACGTCCGAGGGCATCAATATACGTTGATTCATCTCCGGGACACAAACCCCCTGAAAAAAGGGGAATACTCGTTCTGACACAAAGCTCCCAACATGCTTTCTGTGAATAGAACAATAGAGACTGGCGGGTCATGAATATGGAAAGAAAGGTCATCTGGCGACCGACCCTGTATCCACCTTCCAAGCTTCCTTGTTGTATTTCGACCTAGTGGCATCAAACAATCGAAGCCGCCATTATTCCTGAAGAGACCTTGCCCATTCCAGTTTCCAGCTATGTACACTTCCGACACGAAAGAACAAAAGTGAGCCAATAAAGCTGGCGAAGCCATGCACTTTAACTAACTACTCTGTTTAGGGTCCATGGTTTAAATAACATGTCACCCTTATCGTGATGTTTGTTTCCTTCCCTGTTTTAAGACTCAATCTCCTTCCAATTATAATGAGATTGCAGAACAAAAGTTGTATGCTTTTTTGACGAATGTCCTATCTGACATAAAGGGTATGAATCCCGACATTCACAGTCTCCTTGGAGATGTTTGCTGGTCATCGGTATTGAATAGGCATATGAACTAAATAAATTCACAACCCGATATAGCACCATCATGTGCATCGAAAATTGAGCCTCCCCGCCTGTACACGGGAATGTGTTAGGGGAGGGGCTGGTTTGGGCTAAACGGAAACCGACCCAACACGCAAGCCGAGATACCGGGGGTGAGGTACCGATTGAGGCTTTCCCGGCGCCTCATGCCCAGCTGGCAACTGGCTAAATTGTCTCGTCATATATAGGTAAACCATCCAAGGCTAACCGTCGACATTTGTCGACATGCATCTACCTCCTTTACCCGTCGGGCGCCTTGATCGGATTAAAAATATCCGCAATGCATATATATAACATGACACATGTAGTCTGCAGGCCATTCGTCGACACCGGGATGTATCCTTTGCCTGGAGCCTATGCCTTTTTGCATTTAGGCGTTGCTCGCCCAGCAACCGATGGAAGAGAGCCCCGAATCCCTGGCCCACTTGAGGGGCACGGGTGGCCACGGCATTAGAGATCGATTAATATACATTACTCGTGTAACCTTCTCGATTGCGTCCTTCTTGGAGGTAGGCTGCCCGCTTGGGTTATAGTCTTCCCACCAAGCGTTATTACGGGACAAGACACGGTTTCTAATTCATCGAAGATGGCGTCAAAGTCCTCTTACCTCATAAATCTGGGGAAAGTCCACCTACCCTATACAACTGGGGCACATATCACTTACCCCGTACAACTGGGGTAGATTCCACTTACCCCATACAGCTGGGGTAGATTCCACTTACCCCATACAACTGGGGTAGATTCCACTTAACCCATACAACTGGGTTAGTGGGGTATATTCGAACGTTCCAAGTAGGTCATACGACTGACCCGTTGTTTTCCCTTAAATAATATAAATTAATAGACAACAACAAGCTAGAAATTCTTCTCCTAGGCGCATCATACATGATGTATGTTATTACCCTGTATAGTCGAGCTGCCTGCAATCAGGCACATCAAGCATATCAAGGAATGGGTTCTAAAACTCACCTCCGCCTGCCCACCATAACGTTAAGCAAATCGTCGCTGTTAAAGGCCGTCGATGTGGATGAAAAGAGCGGTCTACTACGGCCACCCTGTTGACCAACCAAGGCCATCCTGCTGGCCAGCCAAGCGGGTCGCTTCCTCCGACGGCCGCCTCAGCTCAGGCTTGGCCGCTCGGCCCGGGCAGGCAAAATTCTCCTCCTAGCGCTTCAGCTCCGATTCCTCTATAATCTCGTCACTCGACATAGTTGCACTGTCGTCACACGAAAGAAAGATGAATACCTATTGAGAACGTGCCCCTTTATAGGCGCGATAGCGAAGTAGCGAACTCCAGTCGTTGGAATTTTAACTACTTTGAATACCTTTTGTGATAATGCACTGTCCGAGACACTCGGAAATGCTAACCCTCTGAATGCTTGTACGAGTGTTATGTAATATAATTCGATACGTACACAGTTCATCTATATAATTTTGCGTACACAGAAATGGCGCATCCCTTTAAACTCTGTGAATATTGCCGCCTTATTTACGTCACTGTACATGAACTAATGGTCACATACCTATGTCGCAGGCGTCCCCACTCCATCCGGAATCGCAGACACATGTGAACCCGTTCAATTCGTCGCTGCACTGTCCATGAGCACACGGGTTACTGGCGCATTCATCTGTATCTGCGAAAAGGGAAAACAGAAGGAGAACATTTCATGGAGTCCAAACACTGGACCGTATCGGCGAGTATATTTTGTTAGCACTTTTAAAAACAAGTACCCAAAAGGTGAAAAAAAGGCCTTCTTCTGATTTTGTTTTATTATTTCCATTGAGCTTGACTGATCCTGGTGACAAATTTAAAGTCTGCTTTTCTATAAAAAAAGCTAATATCCAGGGACGGCGTTCGCGAAAGTCAGTTTGGTGGCCTTTGCTTAACAAAAAATAAGTGACCAGGGCCCCGTTGCAGAAAGAGACACAATCGATTGTAAGTTGCAATTAATCGTAAGTCTGATCACGTGTTCAAGATGCGCAGATCTGATCGGTTAAAACGCTTAAATGTTCGGACTTACAATCGATTGTATCTCTTTCTGCAACGGGACCCAGGTCTCTCAGAATGAGTCATGTGTCGCAAAAAGTAATCAGTGAACACTGCCGAGAAATAGCAGAATTGAATTCTGTGCAACACTTTCAACATGGTATAATTCGATACGTATACACAGTTCATCTATATAATTATGCGTACACAGAAATTGCGCATCCTTTTGAACTCTGTGAATATTGCCGTCTTATATACGTCACTGTACATGAAATAATGCTCACATACCTATGTCGCAGGCGTCCCCACTCCATCCGGAATCGCAGACACATGTGAACCCGTTCAATTCGTCGTTGCACTGGCCATGAGCACACGGGTTACTGGCGCATTCGTCTATATCTGCAAAAATGGAAAACCAAAGGAAAACAATTATCGGAGGGCAAAAACTGGACCGTATCGGAGAGTATAAATTAATTTGTTAGCGCTTTTAAGAACAATTACACGAAAGGTGAACAAATAAGCGACATACTTGATTTATTTATTTATTTTTTGTTGTTGAATGATTCTGGTAGCAACTTGTCTGCGTTTCTAAAAACAAACTAAGTTCCTGGTTCGGCCTTCTTTTTAAATAAGTTACCAAGTCTCTCAGAATGAGTCATGTGTCGCAATAAGTCATCAGTGAACACGGCCCCGAAGCATAAGAAACGCATTCCTTGCCACATGTTCAACTTTTTAGAATTCGATGCGTACACAGTTCATTTATTTAGCCGTCCTCCTTACATAAATAATGTTGGTTGGTGTGTACATGTATGATAAACATGGTAGAGTCACTGCGTCATAAAAAATAGCCTATGTAACACGCGGCGTACACAAACATTGCGCATCCCTTAGAACTCTTTGAAACTCGCCCTCTTACGCGCAGACGCAGTCACTTTGAATTGCATAGTGGTGATATACCTATGTCGCAGGCGTCCCCACTCCACCCGGGATCGCAGACACATAAGAACCCGTTCAATTCGTCGTTGCACTGTCCGTGTGCACACGGGTTACTGGCGCATTCGTCTGTATCTACGAAAAGGGAAAACAGAAGGAGAACATTTAATGGAGTCCAAAGTATATTTAGTTAGCACTTTTAAAAACAATTACCCAAAAGGTGAAAAAGAGCCTCCTTCTGATTTTGTTTTATTATTTTCATTTAAGCTTGACTGATTCTGTTGACAAATTACAAGTTTGCTTTTCTATTTAAAAAAAGAAGCTAATATTCGGGGACGTCGTTCGCGAAAATCAGTTAGGTGGCCTTTGTTTGACAAAAAATAAGTGACCAGGTCTTTCAGAATGAGTCATGTGTAGCAATAAGTAATCAGTGAACACTGCCCCCAAAGAGCAGAATCTAATTCTGTGCCACATTTTCAACATGGTATCATTCGATACGTACACAGTTCATATATATAATTCTGCGTACACAGGAATGGCGCACCCCTTTGAACTCTGTGAGTATCGCCGTCTTATATACGTCATTGTACATGAAATAATCGTCACATACCTATGACGCAGGCGTCCCCACTCCATCCGGAATCGCAGACACACGTGAACCCGTTCAATTCGTCGTTGCACTGGCCATGAGCACACGGGTTACTGGCGCATTCGTCTATATCTGCAAAAATGGAAAACCAAAGGAGAACAATTATCGGAGTGCAAAAACTGGACCGTATCAGAGAGTATAAATTAATTTGTCAGCGCTTTTAAGAACAATCACACCAAAGGTGAACAAATAAGCGACATACTTGATTTTTTTATTTTAATTATTTAATTTTGAATGATTCTGGTAGCAACTTGTCTGCGTTTCTAAAATCAAACTAAGTTCCTGGTTCAGCCTTCTCTTTAAATAAGTGACCAAGTCTCTCAGAATGAGTCATGTGTCGCAATAAGTCATCAGTGAACACGGCCCCGAAGCATAAGAAAAGTATTCCTTGCCACATGTTCAACTTTTTAGAATTCGATGCGTACACAGTTCATTTATTTAGCCGTCCTCCTTACATAAATAATGTTGGTTGGTGGGTACATGTATGAAAAACATGGTAGAGTCACTGCGTCATAAAAGTGCGGAGCTTAGCGTCGGGTTATTAGAATCATGTCGTCGTAATAATTCCTGTGCGCACATCTATAGCCTATGTAACACGCGGGGTACGCAAACATTGCGCATCCCTGAGAACTCTTTGAAACTCGCCCTCTTACGCGCCGACGCAGTCACTATGAATTTCATAGTGGTGATATACCTATGTCGCAGGCGTCTCCACTCCACCCGGGATCGCAGACACATAAGAACCCGTTCAATTCGTCATTGCACTGTCCGTGCGCACAGGTGTTACTGGCGCATTCATCTGTATCTGCGAAAAGGGAAAACAAAAGGAGAACATTTCATGGATTCCTAACACTGGACCGTATCGGCGAGTATATTTTGTTAGCACTTTTAAAAACAATTACCCAAAAGGTGAAAAAGGCCTCCTTCTGATTTTGTTTTATTATTTCCATTGAGCTGGACTGATCCTGGTGACAAATTTAAAGTCTGCTTTTCTTTAAAAAAAGAAGCTAATATCCGGGGACGGCGTTCGCGAAAGTCAGTTTGGTGGCCTTTGTTAAAAAAAAAATAAGTGACCAGGGCCCCGTTGCAGAAAGAGATACAATCGATTGTAAGTTGCAATTAATCGTAAGTCAGATCACGTGTTTTAGATGCGCAAATCTGATTGGTTGAAACGCGTAAATTTTCTGACTTACGATCAATCGTAACTTACAATCGATTGTATCTCTTTCTGCAACGGAGCCCAGGTCTCTCAGAATGAGTCATGTGTCGCAAAAAGTAATCAGTGAACACTGCCCCCAAATAGCAAAATTTTATTCTGTGCAACACTTTCCACATGGTATCATTCGATACGTACACAGTTCATCTGTATAATTATGCGTACACAGAAATTGCGCATCCTTTTGAACTCTGTGAATATTGCCGTCTTATATACGTCACTGTACATGAAATAATGCCCACATACCTATGTCGCAGGCGTCCCCACTCCATCCGGAATCGCAGACACATGTGAACCCGTTCAATTCGTCGTTGCACTGGCCATGAGCACACGGGTTACTGGCGCATTCGTCTATATCTGCAAAAATGGAAAACCAAAGGAGAACAATTATCGGAGTGCAAAAACTGGACCGTATCGGAGAGTATAAATTAATTTGTTAGCGCTTTTAAGAACAATTACACGAAAGGTGAACAAATAAGCGACATACTTGATTTATTTATTTATTATTTTTGTTTTAATGATTCTGGTAGCAACTTGTCTGCGTTTCTAAAAACAAACTAAGTTCCTGGTTCGGCCTTCTTTTTAAATAAGTGACCAAGTCTCTCAGAATGAGTCATGTGTCGCAATAAGTCATCAGTGAACACGGCCCCGAAGCATAAGAAAAGTATTCCTTGCCACATGTTCAAATTTTTAGAATTCGATGCGTACACAGTTCATTTATTTAGCCGTCCTCCTTACATAAATAATGTTGGTTGGTGTGTACATGTATGATAAACATGGTAGAGTCACTGCGTCATAAAAAATAGCCTATGTAACACGCGGCGTACACAAACATTGCGCATCCCTGAGAACTCTTTGAAACTCGCCCTCTTACGCGCAGACGCAGTCACTATGAATTTCATAGTGGTGATATACCTATGTCGCAGGCGTCCCCACTCCACCCGGGATCGCAGACACATAAGAACCCGTTCAATTCGTCGTTGCACTGTCCGTGTGCACACGGGTTACTGGCGCATTCGTCTGTATCTACGAAAAGGGAAAACAGAAGGAGAACATTTAATGAGGTCCAAATTATATTTAGTTAGCACTTTTAAAAACAATTACCCAAAAGGTGAAAAAAGGCCTCCATCTGATTTTGTTTTATTATTTTCATTTAAGCTTGACTGATTCTGTTGACAACTTACAAGTTTGCTTTTCTATTAAAAAAAAAAGAAGCTAATATCCGGGGACGGCGTTCGCGAAAATCAGTTAGGTGGTCTTTGTTTGACAAAAAATAAGTGACCAGGTCTTTCAGAATGAGTCATGTGTCGCAATAAGTAATCAGTGAACACTGCCCCCAAATAGCAGAATTTAATTCTGTGCCACATTTTTAACATGTTATCATACAATACAGACACTGTTCATCTATATAATTCTGCGTACAAATAAATGCCGCATCCCTTTGAACTCTGTGAATATTGCCGTCGTATATACGTCATTGTACATGAAATAATGGGCATAAACCTATGTCGCAGGCGTCCCCACTCCATCCGGATTCGCAGACACATGTGAACCCGTTCACTTCGTCGCTGCACTGTCCATGAGCACATGGGTTACTGGCGCATTCGTCTATATCTGCAAAAATGGAAGACCAAAGGAGAACAATTATCGGAGTGCAAAAACTTGACCGACGGTATCGGAGAGTATATTTTGTCAGCGCTTTTAAAAACGATTACACGAAAGGTGAACAAGTAAGCTCCATTATTGATTTGTGTGAATAATTATTTAATCTTGAATGATTCTGGTAGCAACTTGTCTGCGTTAAAAAAAAAAGTTCCTGGCTCGACCTCCTTTTTAAATAAGTGACCAAGTCTTTCAGAATGAGTCTTGCGTCGCAATACGTCATCAGTGCATACGGCTCCGGAGCGGCAGAAAACAATTCCATGTCAAATTGTCAAACTATGTAGAATTCAATGCGTATATAGGTCATCCCCCCCTCCCCCCCCCCCTCCCCTCAGTCATATCACACTACGCCGCAGTAACAGTACCACCAAGTAAAATCATTAGCACAGGTACATGTGAAATCATTTAATGTGCTGTTACACCAGCCATCTAAGGATCTGTTGCTCCAAAATGAGTCTCTTGCTATTTACGTGGATAAACAGAGAACAATGCGGCTTTAGGGATAACAAAATGTTACAAAATTTTGCAAAATATTACAAAATGAGTATCGGTTCCTTATTACTCACCCTCCTTTTCATTGAAAATTAAGTTTCAAATTTGCACCATCAATTTTGAGGAACAGCAGCGCCCTAAAAGACTTGCAACATATGGATTGCCGACAGAGTTTCCATACGGATGCAAGTCTGCCCTTTTTAACCGATAAGGGTGTAAATTTTTTGAAATAGTTTTCACCGATAGGGGTGCAATTTTGAACATTTAGTTCGTAGTAATATTATATTTTTAACCCGAGTTGTAGTAATTGTCAGGGCTAAAAGCGAAATAGGGAATGCCAGAATATGTCTCTAGGACTATCACAGTTCTATTCAGGACTATCCAAGAAAGAATGTCATATTTACGTTCACATTCTATATCGTAGTACCGTTATTATAAAACTCACTATAATATTTTTAAAACGGCATTTTAGTGACACATACATGTTACCCAGAAGGAAAGTGCTATGATGAAACGTGTATATTTGAATAGTTTAACATTACGCTTTCGAGTCCGTTACGGAACTTACTAGTCTCACAATCAAACCCGGTGAAACCGACCGCACAAACACACTTGTAACCAGTTGTGATTTCCGCACAGGTTGCTCCATTGCGACAGGGGTTAGCCAGGCATGCTGGAACATGAACGTACAAAGTAGTGTGCTGCTTGAGAAAGTATACTTCAAATAATTATATCATCCAAGAAACGATAATCATAAACACAATAATAATAATAATAATGATAATAATAATAATATTAATAATAATAATAATAATAATAATATAATATTAATAATAATAGTAATAATAATAATAGTAATAATAATGATAATAATAATATTAAAAATAATAATAATTATAATAATAATGATATAATAATATAATTAATAATACAAATAATAGTAAAAAATCATATAAATAATGATAATATTAATGGACGGACAACAAACAAGATTATTCGAAATAGGAATTACCTATAAATGCATTATGAAACAACAACAATAACTTAAAGCTGAAACGCTTAGCTGTTTGCTTGCCACTTACCTTATCCTTAACATGGAACGTTTTGAAAACACTATGTATCCTTGCGTTTTCATAACATGTGATTCTTCATTGTTGTCTTTTTTTATTTGTACTTTTTGTGTACCTTTCTTTCCATTTCTTTGCCGGTCAGAAATAATTAAACGCTGAACTTCACTAATGGCGAAGCCGATTAAAGTCAAAGATAACAACTAAATCACCTGGAATTTCACATGAGAAGTGTCTCATCCCCGGCAGCACGGTTGGGCCCATGGGCTTCACCTTCACGACTGGTTGTATCATCCCGCCCCTTCTGTCTGGGATCTTCCGACAAAGCTCATCCTTAGGGATCGAATCGGTGCACCCCTGTTTCTCATCCTGTACCGCTTGGAGTTCCTGTGCGCGATGGACTCGATCTAGGGAATACCACACGCGTGTCAGAAAAGAGGGCATCAGCAAGCGAAAAAATGTGTGAAAATGCACTTGTCTATAATTATAACGGCATTTTCGGTACACATAATGTATGTTCTGACGAAGATAAATCATGCAAGGGGTGTATCCCTGTTATCCGTTCTGTCACGGGTTGTACCACACCGGTGTTATTACGTGCTAAGATCGATTGGGTTTACAATTTATGCATTTCTTCATGTTAAATGTTTTTGATTGTTTTGATTGAACTTAAAAAGATATAACTTAATTATCATAATAGACATAATGAATGCAGGGGTATTTATACAAGGATTGCGTAGCTAGCTTGCATTAGCTGAAGACCGATCGATATATGACGAAGATGCAATGCATTTACTTCTATTCATCCTAACACAAAGGTTGATGTTCGAGTCGATGGACAAAATAAGAGAGGAGATTACTAGGCTATGCAAAAGTCAAAATCTTCATGATTAATTAATTATTTATGTTCATATACGAGATTTACAAGGAACAAACTAACTAAGTAGACCGAAAATCAGTCTGTATATTCCGCTCGACGGTCTGTTGTACAGTACTCTCCATAAAAGGGGTAGAGTATAAAAAGTCCAATATAAAATACCTTAATTAGTAGGCAACTTTAGATAAGCAAAACACAGATGGAATTAAATTGGACTTCAATAATTCGATATAAGTAATGTATATTTCATAAAAGAGAACAATTTAGAGGAAAAAACATAGGTTAATATTTTCAAAAGAAATTCGGGATAACATTAAGGTCTTTTATGATTCTATTTGATGTCTGGAAAAATTCGCCCTCGAAAAGAACCGTTTATTAATACATACAATTTAATTGCTTAAATATATATGTATAATATACAGATGAATTCGTATTTTGTTTTATTTACAATGAACTATTTGTATGTAGTACGTATTTCCGCATGGATTAGCAATTAGTTACTATGCCTCCTCATGATTGTATGTAAGAAATTAATGACAGAAATATAGCCATGAACCTGACATCGCTTATTGCGATTAATCGAAACAATATAAGTAATCTAGCGAATATTGGAACTAAATTCTTTCATTCATTTCCAAGACCTTGTCAGTATAATGAGTATAGTAAGTAAATACGAGCCGATGACTATAAACGTACCAATTGTACTGATCACTATCCCTATGAAAATCAGTCGGAAGTACGCTCTCCAATATGCGCCCTGTGAAACGTGAGAATTTGGGTAAAAAGTTATTATAGTCTAGTATGAAGGAGGGTTTTCTAACATTATCTACAGGACCCGTTTTACGTCCTTTCAAACAATGTTGATGTTTCAATCGAAAACAATTTCAAATGGGCATATTTTCAAAACGGCCGCCAACAATCCATACAATTCTAATCAAGGGCAATTTAAATATTTCTTGGTTTGGTTTGGAAAACCTGTTTAATGATTTCAATCATGATCTGAGAAATACAATTTCATGTTTAATGGATAAAGGATATTTATTTCACATGCATGTATTAAAACATAGTTTGTACATTCTGACATTATAGTTATGTCTGATGATAATACAACAATGTAAGTTCAAGGTCAGAGGTTAACGTTCAAAGGTCAGCTTATGAGAGTCTGTTTAAGGAAGAAGAAGCATAAGAAGAAGAAGTAGAAGAAGATGAAGAAGAAGAAGAAGAAGAAGAAGAAGAAGAAGAAGAAGAAGAAGAAGAAGAAGAAGAAGAAGAAGAAAAGAAAAACAAAGAAGATGCCGTTTAGTAGAAGATAAAGAAGGTGAGGAAGACAAATTTAATAGTGGACAAATATAATATAAACATTTTTAATCAAACTACATCATGAAGATATTCCAGATTATTTAAAATTACTTACCATACTGTCGTTGTACTGTCGATACGAGATATATTCAGGCATCCACGCCAAGAAATTAGCTGCAGTGAATCTCGACAGTTTCAGTTTTAATTGTCCCTTTTTTTAAACGCACTGTGATTTGAAAACGACCACCAATTGAACACATTCATTAGATATGGAAAATGGGTTAATTCAACGATGTTTTGGTTCAAGCACCAACCATAACAAGTAACTATGTTTTAAGATAATTGTATTTGGCGATGAAATGTATGATTGGCTATTGGCGTTTTGTCAGGGCCGGGGTCTTTAAATAACCGATGTTGTCCCTGTTCTCCGATAATCGTAATCGAGAACCAAATTTGTAAAAAATAAATAGCAGTAATTGAAAACATCCTACAGACAACCAATACAATACTGTATACGCTAATTTTATCGCCGACAATGTGAAATAGTATATAAAAATGTTTCTGTTGATGAATTAAACAAAATCTGCTTTGAAATTGACTACCTGAGCAATAAAATGGTCGAAACTAAATTACAAATGTAATTCATCCGCAAATGCACCATGGGCAAACCACGTGCAAACCACGTGCAAACCACGCCAAACTTGACCTCTTGGGTGTAGCCACGGGTACATATAGCCGGCGAAAACAGGCAAGCAAGCTGTAAAATTTTGGCCAAATATTAGAGGAGCGCATGAAATGTTCAAGTTGTATTTCTGTTTTTACGGGATAAAGATTCCGATTTTATTAGAAACCCTCTGCTATACCATTTTCAACAATATTGGTATGTTAGTTTGGCTAATACGGAAGCTTTCCGTAACTTTCCGAAACTGCGTTGTATCTTTATATAAAGCTCAAATAATGAACCGAAGTGAGTAGTGTAGCCAACAGGAAACCACACGGATTAACCAGACAGATGGTCTTTGAACAAAATGCCAGAGAGAGTAAGGACTCGTTTCGAGTGGACGTCCTTTATCTAGATAACAGTTGATTGCTATCCACTTGATTTTACGTCACGATTATAAATACATTTTCATTGGACTTATCACCTATATGGATGCCCCATCTCTGAGAGAGTTTTATCTCTGATTGTTACGTTATATGAATAATTATCAAATCAATGAGTCAACACACTACCACCATCACGTTATCACATCAATCATAAAGCTGGGATTCCATTAGCAGGTTAGAGCGAATTTCCCCGGCGTTTGCGAAAATTCGCAATGTAATATGAATAATATATGAATAACATTGATTTGGTCCGTGCGAATGTTCGCGGCGGAAATTCGCCGTGGAAATTCGCTCGAATGGAAACGCAGCTTAATCGTATATTAGTTGATTGATAACGACTCTGATAACGAATTATGGATGCGTCAACTCCGGAGATAACTGTATATTGTTAAACCTTTTCAAAAGCAAAACAAATGCCAAAACATCACCATCACGCCATCACATCAATCATAATCGTACATTAGTTGATCTATCATCTACTCTGATAAAGATCTATGGATGCGCCAACATCGCTTTCCCTAATTGTTAGTACCCCATATCCAGGACAAAATGCCCCTATCAGGCAATCATATCAAGTAATGTATATTCGTACATTAGTCGATTGATCATCAAGTCTGATCACGATTTTCGTTACATATTCATGTTCATAATGAAATGGGCAAAACATAATCCACAATTGTGTACGACATATATCGATATAGACATCCATGTCAATTATTCATAATCATCGATAGTGAGAGAAAGGCAACCACTTACCCTATATGCAACTAATTCTATATTAATGCGATGCACATCGTGGCTTTTATGATTAATCACCAGTTCCAATAATGAGCACGATATAACTATGAAAATAATAATACAATAATTTACTTTAATTTGCAATTTGTAAGCATGGTTTCGCTTGATATTTGCTAATAAATCAGTCACTATGGGGCCCGTTGCAGAAAGAGATACATCAATTGTAAACTACAATTGGGGGTTGGGGTAGCTTGTGGGTTTTCAAAATTAAATAATTATTTGATTAGAATTCGATACTAGTGTTTTGGAAAAGGGCCTTTCTTGAGACATGATATTTCAGATTCTACTTCAAATCAAGTCAACTTTCTTTTGTATAGGTATGCACCATAATTTAAAGTTAAACAGTGCACAAGCTCCTTTACTGTGGGACACCCACCTCCCTCCCATCAAACCCGCAATCGGGAATCGGTCTTTTCTATGTCTGGTAAACCTTGTTTATGTTGTTGTATTATAAATAATGTGGCATTTGGTCCTATGTTTGAACTGTAAATGTCACTTTGCGAATACAGTTTTTAGGGGTGCATATTCGAATAAAAACGAATGCAACTTTTCTTTCTAGTCGGTAAAATCATGACACATGTACCAACTTAAAGTACATGGCGACAAGTTTGAATTTTCTTGCTAGGTATGCACCAGAGTTCTCAGTTTCCCAGTTTTCCCAGAGGGCGCCACCCTCGCCCCACTCAGTCGCTTCGCTCCCTCGCAAAATCTCAGACTCACCGCTTGCTCAAGGTTGCCGACCCTGCCATCACAGCCACTTTGTTTAACAGGTAAGCCTACGGCCCCCACTAACACCCCACACCAAGTCGATATTCATGCATTCATTTGTGTATCTGTTTGCCATTTTATGCGTATATACAGCCACTGCAAAATGGGAACGTATGGCATCCGTAGATAGAGAAGGCCCCCTAAAGAGATCTAGTAACTTTGTTGACATGTGCAAAAAGTGAGAAATGTTTGATACAAGGTATATAAAATACACAGTCAGACAGTAACATGTATATGTCCGTGATCTGTATATGCCCACTGAGTGATGTGTGAAAATTCCATGGTAAGCGAGTGTCATATGACAAAGTAATGAGCGAAAATGAAAAGTGATATTCGCAGTCGGACCTTGTACAACAGTCATAATTATCAACTGGAAAATGTTGATTATAAATACTTCAATCGTACCTTTCTTTATACCAGATTATACATTTGGAAAACCATAAACGGTTCCATGATTGTATTGGTAACTACGAATACAAAGTGGTATTTGAGTTACAAAGTAAGGCAAATCAAAATGGAGATGGGCAGGGCATGTGGCAATACATCAGGATAATAGATGGACATATCGTTCAACAGAATGGCAACCAAGGAAGGGAAAGAGAAGAAGAGGAAGGCAAATGAATAGATGGAGAGATGAAATAACATCATATATGTGAACGACTGAACGACCACGTGGCCTAGGATAGCTAGAGGTAGAATAGAATGGAAATGTCATGAGGAGGGCTTTGTCCAACGTCTGGATGAACTATGGCCTGATTGAGAGATAGATATATATATAGATATATAATATACAAGCGAAAGGTGAACTAATACATACAGCTTTGGTTTCTTCCAATATTATTATTCTTCCTTCTCAATCATTTATGATTATTCTTTGCAATTATTTAAATATTGGAAGAAACCAAAGCTGTATGTATTAGTTCACCTTTCGCTTGTTTCGCTTGTATTATTCACCTTTCGCTTGTATTATGTTCTAACTAATACTTGAATCACTCTATTGTGATCCAGCTGAAGTAAAGGCGGCTTGCATTGTTCGTAACTCCCTCCCCATGAATCAATTCAGTACAAAGAGCCAATATATTGGCTTGCCAATGACCTGAATTGGATTTGTCTTCATTAACACGGTCTCTGTAGCCTAGTGGTGAAGGCGTCGGCGTTCCAAGCCGGAGACCCAGGTTCGAGTCCTGGCGGAGACCAATTTTTCGACTAGTGCCTTTTTTCATTTGGAGGATTAAAGGGAGTAACATTGCTTATTAAGCTACGCCTACTATTATTCTTCCTTCTCAATTATTTATGATTATTCTTTGCAATTATTTAAATATTGGAAGAAACCAAAGCTGTATGTATTAGTTCACTTTTCGCTTGTATATATAGCAATATTATAAATAGTGCAAATAACCATGATTAAAGTGCTCAACTAAATAAATAGGAGCAATTATATATATGTACAACAATTAGTATGACTTCATTATAACTACAACGTTGTTTCGTAGGCACACATGTGCCCACCCTTCAGGTTAGAGTAAGAAGTGATTACTTCGAGAAGTATATAGATAGATAGATAGATAGATAGATAGATAGATAGATAGATAGATAGATAGATAGATAGATAGATAGAAAGAAAGATAGAGTTCCAAGTACATTTTTAGGATGTCAACAACTAGCTTCTGACTATACGAGAAATAAAAATTGTTTAATGGGAACGTGCCCCATTCAAGGGTTTTTTGTGGCTCTATGGTTTATCACCGGTCTTGCAGTCCGGAGGTCTCAACTTCGATTCCCGGCGAAGCCTATTTTTCTTTGCTTATTATATATTTCTGGTCTGTTTCCTGAACATTTGGAGTAGATCAAGATATATTAGACATAGAAAGGTGGCACAACTGCGAGAACATTTTCCAAGACGATTTAGAATGTGTTTTTTTTAATTTATCTGTAAACATTTGGTAAATGTGTACAGTACAAACTGGTGTACAGATAGCTTGCGATGCTAAAAGCTTTAGTCCGACCGTCATCACCCTCCAGTAAATTGTTTTTCATAAACTTTTGTTTCAATACAAGATATGTCAAAGTTATAACATAGGGGCGGGGGCCGGGGGGGGGGGGGGGGGGTATCGCCAACAACCAGACCCCCACCACAACCTGCTTCGTTTCGTTAGAAACACTACAGTTATTATGTTATGTCGCTAAAACCTCAATTTTTTAGTTTAGGAAATTACGCAAAGAAGAATTGATGATTGGATGCTAGGACCGTCACGTCGTTGCACTTCGTCAGGAATAATAATTAATTAACTAACTGACGCGTCGTCACTGGATCATGACCACTGTTGTCACGACTCTATAGGGACTGAGCGGCGAAGTTATTGAGCTATTAATTTTAGAAATGGATCATTTTGTTGAATTGAATTGAAATGGTTTAGTTTAAGTAATCGATTGTCATCATAATACGTATGCGGACTAAAAACCCTGAACGAGCCTTTTCACTGTGTTACCATGGGAACAGTAATCGCGTGATCATGGTGATGCAATTCACTAGTCTACCCAAGGAGTTACCATGGGTGCAGTCGCAACTGTCACTAATTTATTTAAACACCTGTCTATATTCTAAAGGCGAACAAAATGAGAAGTGGGGCTTTGCGGTTTATTTGAAGTTCGATCTTCGATGCCGCCAAGTGAAACCAACGACTAGCTAATTAACTGGCCTAAAGAATATGAAATTTCAAGATAATTCAACTAATGTTCAGTTATTTGTGACTATTGCATGTTAACTGGTAGATTTGATAGACGCGCTGTCTAATAGAGATGAAATTATAATAGTTTCCTACATGAATTGAGAACAAATCCAGATAAATCTTGAATTAATGTGATTCTTTGAAACATTATTTCTCCACTTTGCGATCATTTCCGACAAACACATAATAATCTAATTGATAAGACACGTCGCAATAGTGCCCAGGCACCCCCACCATGTTAATTTGTATTATGAATATTTCAATTTCCACACATTTTTTTTTTATTTCGCGCGCACTTGCTATCTATTATTGAGAAACACTCGAATTAGTTGAGTTCGTGCTTGCGAAAAGTGATTATAATAACAAAGCACACCTCTCTTTGACATGTGCCAATGCATATGTAATCAACGGAAACGCCATTGTTTTTCCACCTGCAAGTAAAATTCAGGTCCAATTCAAATCAGCACATTCACTGCATGGTTGACAGTGGCGGCATCGCACATCTAGTATTTGGATTCGAATCTACTGTGACTCCAGTATACAGACTGTCCCAGAAAAAACGAAACCGGGTTTCATGGCAGAAATTTTATGTTATAATGAATAATTTCCTTGATGATATATATATGTCTGAAAAGCTCTGTGTATCTTCTTTCATTTGATATACAACTTATGGCACATAATTCACGCATGACTGAATTAGAACGATGGAAAGTGCTGTTACCAAAACTCAATTTGCACGCAGAAATTGCAAGTTTGGGTGAGGTTTTGGGGTGAGTTTTAAGGGTAGTAAACGTACTTATTTTGAAAAAGGACAAACACCGCATACAAATTCATAATTCTATCTTTTACATGACACCTCATGATTAAAAAATAAATGATTTATGCCAGAAAACATGCTTGATTCCAGCCCAAATGAGTAGCTTTCCTGATCTAGCCTGTTTCTCATGTTTTCCTGGATCCCCATGTTTGTGTAAATTCACTCATGCATCAAAGTCCATTGTCAGCAGCTAAGTCAGGAAAGCTGAGCGACTTCTTACTCAACTTCCACTCATTAAGGCAGAAATCAGGCATGTTTTCATTGTACTCGTTCTCTGGCATAAATCATTAATTTTTTTAGCATGAGGTGTCATCTAAAAGATAAAAATATGAAATTGTATGTGGTGTTTGTCCTTTTTCAAAATAAGTACGTTTACTACCCTTAAAACTCACCCCAAAACCTCACCCAAACTTGGTAACAGCACTTTCCATCGTTCTAATTCAGTCATGCGTGAATTATGTGCCATAAGTTGTACATCAAATGAAAGAAGAGACACAGAGCTTTTCAGACATATATATATCATCAAGGAAATTTTTCATTATAACATAACATTTCTGCCATGAAACCCGGTTTCGTTTTTTTTCTGGGACAGTCTGTATAATAGCTCCTTGGTCTACCGTTAAACCCATTAAGCCCACAGCATACTACAAAATCCGATCCGATCCGATCCGACAACTGCAGATAAAGGATCTGAACCAATCTACATGCTTTATACGTACGTCTTGCTTTAAATTAGATACGCAGTTGTTCTTCGGGTCGTAATATGATGGTGTTGTGCTTAGGGATTGAGGCATGTTTTGCATTGATCTATGTACAAAAATGCCAACTTGTATTGCAAGACTCGTCTTGATCCATGTCGGTGGATTTAATTATGTTAAAGGGCTCTAGTAACATTGCCGAAATCGAGGAAATTTACTTAGAACTCTAGCCGTTCTCAAATACCTCGTTGCACTCGTATTATCAAATGTAAACATGGCATAGATTTGGGTGCTCCACATTTCTCCTTCGTTATAAAGATATGTATGATTGAAGTGCTCGGATGTGAAAGTCTCTAGTGAAGACATTTAACTGTGTGTGTACACAGTCATGATCACTCAGGTCACATCAATACAGCCCTAGGGAAGACATTTAACTGTGTGTGTACACAGTCATGATCACTCAGGTCACATCAATACAGCCCCCGGGAGTTTTAAAAACGGATATATTCGGGCAAAGAACATCTCATATTTGGCCAAACCATTTCATATTCGGGTAAAACCATGTCGCAGTCGGACAAACACATGTTACAATAGGGCAAAAATTCATGTAATTTAAGGGTGAAACCGTCTCTTATTCGGGAAAAATCAGGGTATTTTCAACTAAACTAAACAACACATATCACTTTCGGGCATTAAAGGGATCTATTAAGTTTGGTGACAAGTGCAAATCGTGATTAGCGATTAATAAGATGTATATTGGTGTGATCTGATATGTCCACAAAGTAATAGGTGAACACTTCACATTAATTTCACGTTAAAAGCAAAGTAAAATACTACCTCATTGCACTGACTTTGTACACGAATGAAAGTATCCCGTAAACAATTTCATACAGACACACTTCAATCGTAAATATCTTTTAAACGAAATGGAAATTTGAAAACAAAACGAAACTGTCCCGTGCTGTTATTGTTAATATGAACATGATAAGGTATGAGAGAACCACTAGAGTTCCAAAGATCCATATTATTTTGTTATTATATTCTTATCTTGTATCTTATTGTGCATTTGTATTCCTTATACTTCAGTCTTCTTCTTTTTGACCTCTTTACTCCTTCTTTTATCTTCTGCTTTATTTCAATCCTTAATCTGTTTTTATCTATTTTGGTGTGTATGCGATGTATTAGTTGTTTTGCCTCATGCTTAATTAGTAATCATTTGTAAAATTGTATTTAGTTAATTAGTTGATTATGTTCTTAAGGTGCCCCGCTCACAAGCTTTGCTTTTCAAGGGGCACCTCAACCAATTTTCTGTTGATTTTCTTGTATTTTATATATTTTGATATTTGGTTGAAATAAAATAAATGAAATGAAATGAAATGAAAGATGTTTTGAGGATTTTGACAATTTAACTAAGTTCTATTAAAGAAGTGAGCCCCCCCCCCCCCCCCCGTTTTTTTTTGTTTGCTTGCCAGGTGAGAATCGAGAAGGATGATTATTCGGGCAAACATCTAACGTGAATTTTCACACATTTCTCAGTGGACATATTATCAGATCACAACAATACACATTTCATCAACTATTCATCATTTTTTCGCACATTTCAACAATGTTACTACTACTAGATCGCTTTAATGGCGACCATTCCAAATAAATGCGTATTGGGTGGAATTCACAAAGGAGGTTTGTAGGAGGTTTGTACAAACCATGGTTTGACGATGGTTTACATCTATGGAATGCTGCTCGCATACCGTAAATTGTAAATCAACATTGTTAACAAGTATGGAGTTTACATTCCTTCTCCATCAGTTTACAAATGGCATTCCATAGATGTAAACCTTGGTCAAACCATGGTTTGTACAAACCTCCTACAAACCTCATTTGTGAATTCCACCCATTATGTCCACAATCATGGCCTACAAAAGGATACACAACCTATCCCACCAACATTATCTAAACGCTATCGCCATGCATACAAGTAAATATTCCGAAACATTTTAGTAATTGCACATTTCTGTAAGTCATCAGGGTCCCGTTGCAGAAAAAGATGCAATCGTTTGTAAACTACAATTAAATTAAAGTCAGATTAGCAAATATGATTGGTTGAAACGCGAACATTTTATGAGTGACTTAAAATTAAATGTAACATACAATCGATTGTATCTCTTTCTGCAACAATTTATTTGCTAGTCAGATCATGTGAATAAATGCGCAGATATCGAATTGGTTCAAAATGCACATGTACAACACAATTGAAACTAATTGCAACCTATAAATCGATTGCATCTATTTCTGCAACGGGGCCCAGAAATTAAACATGAACTCAATACAACTTTGAAATACACTTTCCCGTTTTGTATTATTATGTGCATATCTTACTTACCATCCTTATGTTTGAATTAACGCAGATGTCAATAACTCAACGCTGATACACATCATTTATGAAAAACGAACTTCAAAGATAGCAACAACGAAGGAAATTCCTGTTTAGTGTGTGTTGTAAAACACGATGGCGACTTGAACAAGGTGTTGATGTGTTGCCGGTCTCTGTCAATGCAGCATTAACCGATATGACGTATGAAATTTCGATGAGCTACCTTGTATAACCGGATTTTATAACTTTTCGGTAGCGGAACCAAAACTAGTGAACTGCGTTGTATAAAACACGATGACGGTCACTTAAAACACAATTTTGCGAAATTTATTTTTCTCCTGTTTAATTAGAATATAAACGATAAACGATGGAGATTAATGATTTCTGACCAGAATACAACATAGGTTAACAACACACCAATGAAAATGAACGATGATTGTTGAGTTTACCCCGCCCCTCGTTAACAGTTATTGTGTATGACATTCGCCGCTTCCTCAACCAATCACTGTACTTTATTTTACTGACGCACGTGTATTTGTGAAATTTAGGATAAAGGGCCATGAGCAATGCTAGTGCACATGACACTTTGTATCTAGGACAATTAAAACAATTTGTTAAAGGGATCTAGTAACTTTGTTGAGATGTGCAAAAACTGATGAATCGTTGATGCAATGTATACTGTTGTTATCTCATATGTCCTCAGGGTATTGTGTGAAAATTTCAGGTCAAATGGACAATGTATGGCCAAGTAATGAGCGAAAATGCAAAGTGATATTGGGTGATATTCACCAACTCACTGCATTCACTTTGTACAGGGATGAAAATCTCGCCCGGAGATTTTCTTATCTAAATACTTCAATCATACATATCTTTGTAATGAAAGGGAAATTTGAAAAACCGAAAGCTGTCCCATGATTTTATTGTTAATACGAATACAACAAGGTATAAAGGAACCGCTAGAAAGAGGGGCACTCCCTTTAACAATAATATGATCAATTACTAGATTGATTAATTCGTCGTTAGGGAAAATAAAAACAAAACATGTTAGACGTTTCATCTGTCCCTCGCCATGGTAGACTGACGTTCATTGTTTTAGCATTTGCAAAAATACGCCAAGTTGATGAGATGGGGTTCTTTAGATGATTATGCACGTTTGTATTGTGTAGTTATATATACGCTGCTTGTTTTAATAGCATTAACAAACATAATGGTGATTATTACGCTTCACAACGAAACGCTGTATGCATTTTGCATAGCATTATGCTCGTGCAATTATTTTAATGGTTCATAGACAGCGATGAAGGTCAATTAGCCATAACTTTGGACACGTTTAATCTGGAGATAATTACTAAAAATTGCATAAAACTTCTTCCGCATACTCAACATACAATAGCAAAAATACACACTCACGCACGCACACACGCACACACACACACACACACACACACACACACACACACACACGCACACACGCACACACACACACACACACACACACACACACACACACACACACGCGCGCGCGCACACACACACATACCTTGTGATGTGGGGGGGGGGGGATGCATACACCTCACCCCCCCCCCCCCCCCCCCCCCGCTGTCTACGCCCCTGATTCGAGCAATGAACAGTTCGAAATGAGTTATCTGTACGGCAGATTTAATTTAAAGGGGTAGTTTAGTTTTGGTAGAGAGGGGGCTGCACATCGCAATTTGTTTGTGAGGTAATGAAAAACTGAGTGTCAAAATTGAGAGAACATGCAATTCTAATGGCAGAATAAACTTTATTAATGTGGTCTGGTATATCCACTGGGAATTGTGTAAAATTGTCGCGGCAAGTGGATGTTTTATGGCCGAGTAATGAGTAGAAAGGTAAATTAATATTCACCTATTAATGGTACTGACTTTGTACACGGGTACAAATATCCCACTATCCAGTGGATAGTTCACAATCCGAGTACTGCAAACGTAAATATCTGTTTAAGGGAAGGAAAATGCGATAACAAAACCTGTCCCATGCCTTTATGTTGACACGAATACAACCAGGTATAAGAGAACCACTATAGTTCCAAGTAGATTTTGAGAAGTTGACAATGTTACTAGATCCCTTTAAGTTATCGCCCACTTCGTTTCTTAAATCACTTTTAAATGTTTATGGGAAACGTAGTGGAGGTTGTCATGGATGTATCACGTTCACATACCTGCTACTGATGGAATGACAATGTCTGCAACAAATTAAAATAGTATTATATTCGTTTAGCTGAATAATACAAAAGGAGCCGTGGTAGCAAAGCATGGTTGATTACGTTTATCTGTTCACGACTGCTGCTATTGATCGTGATGAAGAGAGCGATTTCTAAACATCAACTCGGAGGGAACGTGCAATAAATGTTCATTCTCTGGGAAGGTTGAAGAGCAACGGACATTTAAAGTGGCCAGGCAAACTAAAGGCATGTTATCTTCTGTTCATCTCTATTAGTGTACACATCAACTATTTGTAAACCATTTGACCCAAACATGTTTTGTTTATTTTAAAACATTTTAGTAATTATTTTTCTCCATATTGTGAAGCCCCCACTTCTGAAAATCTATCCAGAGTAGAATTCTATTGTTGACCTGTTGTGACATCATCCGCCAATCACTACTCAGTTACAAAGAAGTTACCTTCACCCAAGCTGAGTGCCTAATCACAATAGCACCACACGGTTGAATAGGATACCAACTCACACACCTTCAATTTCAATAGCTGGTGATGAGTCAGAAGAAAAGCACTGTCTAAGCTATTGCATGGAGGTATGCAGGGCATGCTTTTGTGTGGATGTTCTTTTTGTACTTTCATATTTTGTTAATCTCATGGTAGCTGACCAGTGATTGACTGATGATGTCACAACAGGTCAACAATAGAATTTACTCAGGAGGGTTTTTTAGAAGGTGGGGCTTAGCAACATGAAGAAAAACAAATGATAAAATGTTTAAAAATATACAAACCATATTTAGGTCAAACCGTTTACAAATATTGAATGTGTACACTAAAATACAGATGAACAGAAGTCAACATGCATTTGATTTGCAGGGCCCCTTTAATTTAGGGGATATTGAAAGAGCGTGCACTGCAAGCGATTCTTACATTGATAAATCTCTTACAGAGATAAATCAAACGCAGAAGCACACTCTCGCGTTCGCAGATAATCTCAGTGTCTAGCACTTCATTTCGTGATTTCAAACCAGCAAGTCCTACACGAGTGAGATCATTTAAGATAAATCAAACGCAGAAGACCACAAGCACACTCTTGCGATCTCAGACAACCGCATGGTTGCGCGTTTTATCGCACTAGAAAACACCATATTCCATGGGCGTCTTAACTGTTGTACACGAGACATATATTAAGTACATAATTAAGTAAAGCTAACAAACAAAGATGAAGTCGCAGAAAATCGCAGGGTAATGCATGTAATCGCACTTCATCGCAACTGATAGCAAGAGCCTCGAACATCTAATGTACGTTTGAACGGTGTAAAAGTAAACACAATCCAAAGGAAGTCGCAGATCTACACCCGCAACTGAGAGAGGGGAGGAGAATGGAAGTAAGTAAGTAAGTGTAGCTCTTCAAAATCAAATGTTAAGAGGAGCCACCAAATGTTTCTGTGCTTTGTAACAAGCTATGAAATGAAAATTAATATTATTCTATATTGCGCAATATCCATCTAATAAATAATGTGCTCACGTGCATAAGAAAAGAAAGTACATAGAAAGGTAAAACAGACGAGAAAGAAGAAGGCCTGCCCCTCACCCCCCCCCCCCCCCCCCCCCCCCCATGCATTGTGTTTTTGGATGGAATCGGCACCGGTGCCCTTACTCATTGCACTTACTTTGTACACGGATAAAAAGGTCCCGTTGATAATTTAATATCTTAACACTTCAATCGTAAATAACGAAACGAAATGGAAATTTGTTAGCATTTCTTGCTTCATCTTTAAAGTGTGCTCACTCAACCATGACATGACTACCTCTCATGTTCACAAAACATGTGATGATACATGTTGGTAACAATATCTGATGTCAATTCATTCAATACACTGAATTGGTTTTTGCAATGTTAGGGGGGTTGAACATGTGCTCAGCCAACCATGAAAAAAAACGTGAAACGTGTCAAGATAGGTGTGTGGGGGTCAAACGATAGATGATACGACAACAACAGCACTTAAACATACACCAGAAATAGAATTCGCAAACATCTCGTTTCACAGAACCCCAAAAATTACTCTTGTGACTTTTGCTAAGTTACAATTTTGCCTTCAATGTGTGCTCACTCATGCATGACTCGACAGATCAATCTCGTTTCTACACAGAACTTAGTCAATAAGTGTATAAACAATCCTGCCAAGTTATTTTGATCAAAAACTGTTAACAAGTTACGCTCTTTTGATTAGGGGGACTTACTTTTATGTTGGGTATATTACGTACTGTATTACGTAGGTAATGTAGATTAACGTAATTAGACGTACTGTTATTTACTGTACCGTGATGGGGGACCGACACCCGCAGTACACGTTACGTACTTTCGTATCATGAGGTAGCATGACGTAGCACAGACCGTACTAAGACGTACGTATCTCTTCCAGGCCGTGAAACTGGTAGGATAAAGTACGTTAGAGGACATTTGAGCACATTAGGAGGTACGTTACATTACGTTAAAATACGCTTTAGTACACTAGTATCACAGATGATATTTTGAACATTTCCAACAATTAAATCGCATATCACGGCTTCCCCAAGTAATACCAAGTTAGCTTCACGGACAACTACGATACGGTACGGATACCGGTACGTTCAACCACTTTCAACTACGTTAGCCTCCAGTACGTTAAACTACGTCCACTAACGGCTCTGTGACCTCCCCTAGTCCCCTATAAGGGCCGGTCATACTTACGGTAGTGGACGTAGTGATCCGTAGGGTAATTTAATGTGGGTCAGATGTGGTGTAAGTACATTAAACTCTGTTAAACTAAGTTGAACAACGTGGAACTACGTTGAATTATGTTAAGGTACGGTGGTTGGCCACGGAAGGGTACGGATAAGTACGTTTAACCCTATTAAGGCCGGGCTATTTGAGGTCTTCAGCAGGCCGGGGGGGGGCCATTATGGCCCCCCCCTAAGATCTCGGCCGCGGAGCGGCCGATCGCCGTAAAAATTTGCACGCGTGATAAGTGAAGTGTATAGAATACAATGGTAATTTTTAAAAATTTTGAAAAATTCATTAATTTGCATATTTATGGTAATTTATGCAAATAAGTCATGAAATTCATATTTTTACCCATAAATCATATATTCTTCATAATTAAACTCTGGTTTTCACTACATATATTCTTTAGAGCATTTGGAATGATACTACAACAAAAAAAATTGGAAGAGCCCGGTTCTTCCTTTTGTTTTCTATTGTTTTATTAATTTCTTATGTATTTCTTTGTTTTTTTAACTTATGTATTTTATTGTTTTTGTTGTTTATTTTATTTCTAACTATAATTTAACTGTTTTGAACCCCAAAACCAACATATAAAATGTAAACAACACCAAATATCTAATAATACACCTCATTTTATGAAAATTGATATTTCCATGTTTTGTACACAAATCACGAAATTTAGCGATTTTCGGGCTGACATGCATAGACAAAAGGTCACGTGACTTTGTAACGGAGGGTCCGATTTTCGAAATTTTTGTTTTAAAACGTGCGCAAGACCCGAAAGAAAAAAGTCACCAAGCAGCGGCGCGTCATCTTGCAGCGTTTTGGAGCAATACAAAAAATTCCGGAGGGGGGGGCCATTATGGCCCCCCCCCCGGCCTTAATAGGGTTAAGTACATTAAACTACGCTAGACTACGCTAATGTGGGTACAGCTTGCTCACGGACAGGTACGGAGTGGTACGTCTGACTACGCTTGAGTACAAGAGACTGCGGTAGCCACTACGCTGGACTACGCTAAAGAACGTCAAACTACGGTAGATAGCAACTCCGCACGGAGTATAACAGCCAACCGGTTGTGTGGTACGGCCATTGCGCTTGTTTTTTCAAACATACCAGGTCTGTGAAATTTGTTTTTTTTTTATAATTAAACGTGTCTGGATCAAGACGGTCGTTGCTGATTTTGTGCACGGTAAAGTACGTTAGAGTAGGCTAGAGTACATTTAAGTACGTAACGAAGTACGTTAGACTACGCCAGACTTCGTTAGACTACGTTCTAGACTTTGTTCAAAAATTAAATCGTGGATCACGGCTCCCCCGAGTTAATACCAAGTTAGCATCACAGACAACTACGGTACGATACGGATGCTAGAACGTTCACCTACCTTCAACTTCGTTCAACTACGATCAACAACGTTAGCCGCCACTACCATGACTACGTTCAACTACGTCCACTACCGCATGTATGAACGGCCCTTTATACAGAGTTAATTTATTCTTAGTTTACTTTCATGCATTGTTGATATAATTATAAATTAAATAAAAGCTTAAGTAGAGATGATAACTTTGTCAATGTGATGTAATATAAATATGCCTGTTTGACAATGTTTGACGGTGCTTTCGCGTGCTTACATGCGTTTGTCTGTACGTGTGTGCGTGTATGTATGTATGTTAGTGTATTTTCATGTGTGTGTATGTATGTGTACCTGTAGGTATCCATGTGTATGCCTACGTGCGTGTATGTATGTATGTATGTTTGCATGTGTATGCGTGTGTGTGTGTGTGTACGTGCGTGTATATGTGCCCGTATGTATGTTCATGTATGCGTGTGTATGTGTATGTATGTATGTATGTACGTATTCCTGTATAGTGTGCATGCGTCTGTGCTTGCAAGTATCTATAGTATGTATAGTATGTATAGTATGTATATTATGCGCGCGTGTGTCGTGTTATATTTGATTTTACTTGTAAGGCTAGATGTATTATCAATTACAATACCACGTTACCCGTTCAATCTACTGGATATTATAAACCCGAAATAGTAACTTACTGACCCACCAGGCTCCAATAGACATTGCATTATTCGGGTGAAGTAAGAAGCGTGGTGGCTTAGCGGTTAGAAAATCCGCCTCATGCACGGCAGGTCCCGGGTTCGTATACTGACAGGGTAATACAAAAGGCTATCGAAATGTTACATTCTGCCTTTTAGCCAGACAATTGACATTTAAATAATGGAGAAAGGAAAGTTAAACACATGTTGTAAACATAGGACTAGCCTTCTTCTGTAGCTTTCACTTCGTATAGTGGATGTGTGGCCTAGGACTAATGCATCTGAGATAGGCGCTGCTTTATGTGCCCATTTGGCTCGGGAAGGACTTTAAATCTAAGGGAAGGTACACCCCCTCCCCACCCATGTTTCCGTAGACAATTAATATATTGGGTGACCCCCCTAAAGTTTCCGTTCACTATGAATAAATAGAGTGAAGTAAGGAAGTTGCCCTCGACCCCGCCCACCACCCCCCGCCCCCCCCCCCCCCCCACTGTTCCCACCCCCGAGTGCCCGTATAGATAATTTACTAAATATGTGATGCAAGGAGGTTTCCCATAGGTTACCATAGGCAATGTATTAATTGGGTGAGGTAAATAAGGCCCCCCCCCCCCTCCTTAGCTTTATTCTATGTCCAGTTTAAAACAAGAGCTCGTTGTATTGTAGTTAATTATGCCGGAAATTAGAGTGATGATAGCCTTTCCATTAATAGTTGATCAGTGCTCACGCGTTAGCTATATTGCGAATATACCAACTCTATTCGATTATTCATTGAACTATATTTTTCACCCTAGAGTGACAGCACTTAATTTGATGAAAATGTCTTAGCAAAAGTTAATTAGCAAGATTGACATCAGTTTTATCGATCGTTAATATTACGTTAATTTTACAGGGATCGTTTTAATTTCACTAAACGATGGAAACAGTGGCTTAGCGTGGTCGGACTGATGGGGGGGGGGGGGGGGGCACAACAAATTATTGGGGGGGCACACCTTATGTATTTCTTTGTTTTTTCAAAAGATTTCCCCTGTTTTCTATTGCTTTTTTCCAAATTATTGGGGGGGGGGGGGGGAGCACGTGCCCCCCCCCCCCCCCTCCCCGTAGCTACGCCATTGGATGGAAATGTATGATATAAGAAACCATGACAGGACGTGGCTCCTCAGCTGGAACAACAAGCAAATAAAGTTAATTATTATTTTCCCCATATGTATACGGGAGATTTTTCCCCGCGGGAGGTGGAGCGGGAGAGGGCCGGTTGCCCGCGTACCATCGCTTGTTGCCTACAAATAATAATCTTCCCCCGATAATATAGTTTGGCAGTTGCATTGTTTGACTTTTTAGTTAAGAAACGCTCGAGGATACACCCCCTCCCCTAACCACTAAATGGATTTGGATCATCATTATACGCTATTGATAGTCTATAATTAATTATTGTTTACGTAGAAGCCTTTTGTGGAGCAGTTTTACTGTGAATCAAATGCCCAACTGTGATGGGTAATCAACCACCCATCCGATCTCGCCACAAAACATACATACACACACGCATACATGCATACATACACAAACCCACACATACACGCACAAATACATACACACACATACATAAACGCATACATACATACACGCAAAAATACACACATAAATGCACACATAAATACATAAACGTACATATACGCTCACAAACAAGCATGCACACATACACACATGTACAAACTCACTCATGTACACGCACACGCGCGCATACACACATTAATAGTGGTACGCACCAGAATACATATAAATTCGACGCAGTTATTTGTTTTTACATTATTTAGGTTTATATTAACTATGCATAAAATTAAAGATAAACTATATCACTCTGTATAAAGTAAGACAAAATAAATAATTGAATACATAATTATATAGTAAAATATGAGATCATTGCACTTTAGACAAGAAGATGTACTCAAACAATTTTGCTTTTACAAATTAACTACTTTACTATCAATTGCACATGCCTTGGGCTCGTAGCTTATACATTTACATGTTCTATTTGCCAATGCTTAAAATAAGTCTTGACCCGATGAAATTTAGGTCAATTAAAACGTTTGCATATGCAGGCTAAAATGAACATCAAAACATATATCACTAACGTTTTATTCAATTACATGTATGTTAGTATTTAATTTTATATTTTATCCCCTTTCAAACATTCTTATAACAAAAAAGTGTTCATACAAAGGATAACTACGTGCATGACTTTAATATAAATAAGGAACATAGATTTAGACTTACTAATACACACATTAAAGGAAAAAATAACATTATAATACATCTTTAGAAATACGTGGATATTACTTAAAGGGTACCACCACCCAAAAATAATATTCTTATAAATGATAGGTAACATTGTTAGTAGTCAAGTTCAGAAAAAATATGTTTCCAGAAAAAAATATATAATTGGAAAACGCATCACCAAAAAGCATGCGTTCATGGGTCTGCATGTACGAAGAATACCTTTGTCCAGATTAGATTGTCTCCAAACGTACGCGTTAGTAGAATTGTCGCACTCGCAAATGTTTGGCCCGTACGGAACACTAATGGCATTGTTTTGCAAAATGTTGGGTATCTATTTGATTTCAAAACGGTACAAAACCATTTAATTATGTGTTGTTCTTTGCCTGGTGGTGCACTTTAAAAAAAGGTATGTATGTGATTAGAATGTATTTGCTACTAAATGGTGCTCTACAAATGGTGCCTACAAAATGAGTTTATTTGAAGATATGAAGAACTTAGTTCCAAATGGCGCTACCTCCCCTTTTCATACAAAATTGATTTTACGATATCGGTACATCAATTAGCTACGTAGCTATCTAGATATCCAAACTAAAAGACGATTTTACTGAATTAGAATTTAAACATTTAACGTTCAATTTCAATGTCCCCATATGCATGCGTAAGCATACAACGCACCCCAGCCTCCCAACCCTGGCTACGGGCCTGCTGTCTAAAACGCACGTTGACATGGGGTGCGTACAAAACCGGGACCGAGACCGAGACCACTAGTCCATATTTTGTATTTATTTATTTATTTATTTTATTTTATTTTTTTTTTTGGGGGGGGGGGTTCAACAAGACCGATTGTTGCCCGAATTCACTAGTTAAATGGCCGAAACCGATTTCCTTTCTTCGTGTTTTGTTGTTGTTGGTTGGGGAGGGAAGGGTGTGTAACCATACAACGCACTCCCCCCCCCCCCCCCCCAGGCCTCCTCACCCCTGGCTACGATCCTGCTGTCTACAACACAAATTGACAGATGGCCGCAAAACTGTAATCGCAGGGGATGTCATTCCAGCCGGTCTCCCGCAAGTGGATACAATTTTCAGGAATACCTGCGGAGTACACTGTTGGTTCACCCAATCGCCATGCTGTGAAATTGAGTGCACAGGGAAAACAATATAATAGATAATTACGTTAAATACATGGGTAAATCACATACAAAAACATTGTTGATTTAAAGAGATTATTTACGAAATGCAATAAACGCAAGCTTTAAAGGGATAGATCCTCTTTTGCAAGCCAAAATTCAAAAGTTGCGAGGTTACTGTCTTATATGAAAGGAAATGTCATTTAATAGCATGCCTGAACAAATTAGGGCTTGAAATCTCTTTTTCCTGGAGTTATAGACCTAAAACTGATTAAATTGTTGGACGACGGTTTGATGGGTACATCCGTATTTTCGGCCGGTGAGTAAGTTCGTACACAGATTTCATGGAGTGCCAGATCGGTATGCATGACCCCTACGTGACCCCCGCTAGCTACGTGACCTGCGCATAAGTACTAATGTGTGAGCGTTTACCAAGCAAAATACCCAAACATCGCTTAAACTGACTACATGTAATTATATATTCTTTATTTTTTAGATCTTTTTCCGTGACATACGTTAACAAATGTCGGCTTCACAATACCTTTACGAGAAGTAGTACAATATTGTTGTAATATTAGGCTAAATCAGTTGAACTCCTTTATTGACCGATATATAGTTTAAATGGAGGGACGCATTCGTTTTTCATTCGTAGAATCCAAATTAGAGGGCTGTTCGATCTGAATTTTTTTTTGCGTGTTACATTGATCCCCATCCGTCAACTGAAAGCTGTTCAGACGTTTTGGTAAAGTGGACTTGTTCCTTTTAAAGGGAGTTTCCAAATCCTCACAATCCAATTTGAATTATAGCGGTTGTCTCATACCTTGTTTTATTTTGTTTTTTCAAATTTCCAATTCATTCAAAAGATATTATGATTGACGTGTTCGGATATGAAATCATCTACGGGACATTTTCAGCCGTGTGCAAAGAAAGTGCACTGAGTAAGTGAATATCACTTTGTATTTTCGCTCATTTCTCGGCCAAATAACATCCAATTAACGTGAAATTGTAGCACATTACTTTCTGGACATATCACAGATCACACCAATACACATTTTATTAACCATGCATCACTTGTTGTACATGTTAACAAGTTACTGGGCTCTTTGACACAAACAAATAATGTTCAAATTGTGCTTTGCTCATTACTTAAGGTATACTTTTCAAGTTATGATCAACATTAAGGAATCGATCTTTTAATACGAAAGGAGTGGTACAAACTAGCGGCCTGGTCACATATCGCTATAAACGGATGCCCGACGGAGAATTACATTTTCAATCAGTTCTTCTCCGTTTGTGTGCGTTACTTTTTTTAAACCCTTGCAGATCCCCGGTGATTTGATATATCATCGTTTTTTTAGTAATTTAAGTAGATTGGCTTATTTTTCCCTAAATCAAATTAATTTGTTCCAAAAACTACGCTAACGAAAAAAGTATACGTGCCCAGTAAAATCTGACTGGATTTCAGTGGGATCTGCAGTGGATGCGTTGCCGCACAACTCCGACTTGGTCACAGTCGGAAAGCCAGTCGGGCCAATTCAACATGTGTAGTACGCTTCGATATCGGGCCCGACTCTTTCTTCACAGTCATGGCAAAACATTGTTATGAGGGATATACTAATCACATAACAATGTGACTATATGTACATGCTTTAATAGTAGCTGTACCAAATTAACATATATCGAAATATTGTGTAAAATTGCGTTGTGATTCATCGACTCAACATCAGTAGTGGAAATGTCAGAGGAAAACATGTCAGTAGAAAGTTTATTATAGGTTTTCCCATCCATTTTCAAACTATCGTCAATCAAATTCAAACAATGCTAACTGAAATTTCGTCCCGAGAAGTCAGGAAACTGCAATTGCTACATTCGATTTCGTCATTTTCCATTCGAATTGATCAATGGTCATTCAAATTCACAATTGGCTCATTCGAATTCGTCATTTTGCAATGGAATTCGTCCCGACTGGTCATAAGACGCACATTCGATTTCAAGACTTCGTCGTTCAATTTCGTCACGTAGTTTGGTTGCCCGGGTCCACATGTATTTCCCCATTGTAGCCCATCATTTCAGAATGTAAAACTTCAAACATAGATGTTTCTAAAACCATCAACTGATCACAAAACAATTTATTTCGATATTGCAATTCACAAAACAATAATTGATTGATCCATGCAATAAATTTATGTTGGGATACACATTACCATATCAAATTAATGACATGTAAAATACAAAAACTGTTTGACGATAGACTAAAATTGTAAGAATTTCTGGGACGCAAAACAAGCATAGACATTGGGTTCAAATATGTAAAGGATAATAATGAAAGGATGATGAAACAAAGTATCAAATACAGCATTCAATATCATACACCGGGCGGAGTGATCGGACGAAATTGAATGAGCTTTGACTTAAACGAACGGCACATTGATGAACTTGGTTGCGAATGAACGAAATTGTGTGCGCAATGACGAAAAAAAAAGGGAAGTTCCCAATGGAAAAAAGTCCGAGCAAAAATATCAGTGGAAAATGTGAGAGGAATAATATCATTAGAACAAATGCAAGCAAAATAGATGTCAGAGAAAACAGTGAAAAGAGGCAGAGAGAAAAAAGTTAGTGGAAAAAGTATAAGGGAAAAACATATCAGTATCATTCGTGCGTGAATACAAATTTTAGCCAGCAAGTGGCAATTTAAGTAAGTCACGACAATTTCTGAACGAGGATGCCTCACCCCTGTAATCAGAGATCGTTCCACTGCCATCGGCCTCACACACGACTTCCCCTCCGTCTACTAGGCGATGACAGTTGATCCAAGCATCAGAGGTTGGGCGGCAGAAGTCTATGACGTCACTGGTCTCCTTCACAGAGCTCGGAAATACAAGTGATACGTTGCGCGCGGTTGCTTTGACGGTGACCGGGCCAAGACCGCGGCAGTAGTCGCGTGCGCTTGCCCAGTTCATTCCATGCGGGGCCATACGGTAGCACTTGTCATCGTAACACTGCCACTCTGAGAAATGAAGATAAAGGAAAATAATATTGGTAGTAGTACAAATAGTTATATTAATTTAATAAAGTGTTTTTTGTTGTCATTTAGATGATATCATTATAGACTTAGACTGTTTATTCATGTATGTTATATGACAAATACTCATATTTACAATTTGGTACCTTGAATTTTGTTAATATTAGTATTAAACTTGTAATACGAATATAAATATTAATCTTAAAATAATATATGCTTTTTAATTTCAATTGAAATATCAATATGACTAGAATTATTTTGCTCTCATGTAATAATTATCTCACTTTTGTTATTTAGCTGATAGGTACAATTATTTTATGATCATAATATTTTGCAATGAATTAATGGTCTGGTGTTATATAAATATATTTCTAGACTAATATTATTGTAATTAATAATTTAGAACAATTATCATTATGAATTATTTTATACCACTTATCTAGTTGTGAATTACTTTATACAATTCATTGTTGAAATAATTGCATTTGATCAGCAATTATGCAGAGTGAATTGATTAGTTTTGCGTGTGTAGGGTAGCGCTGTTTATGTTGTACCTCTGTATATTTTTGACTCATCATTGATGTTTAAATAACTGTAAATTAAATAGTTGTGATATACCTATGTCACAGGCGTCCCCACTCCACCCGGGATTGCAGACACATGTAAACCCGTTCAATTCGTCGTTGCACTGTCCATGAACTACATGTGCACACGGGTCACTAGCGCATTCGTCTGTATCTGCGAAAAGGAAAATCAAGAGGAGAAAAGTTACCGGAGTAAAAATAAGGTGAAAAATAAGCATCCTACTTAATTTTATTGTAATATTCATTTGAGCTTGACTTATTCCGGTTTCAACGTATCTTCTTTTAAAAAAGGCTAAGTTCCGGGTTTGGCGTTCGTGAAAGTCATTTTGTGGCCTTTATTCCACCCCCCCCCCCCCCCCCAAAAAAAGAAGAAGAAATAAGTGACCAATTCTCTAATAATGAGTCATGTGTCGCAATAAGGCATCAGTGAACACGGCCCCGAAGCATCAGAATAGTATTCCTTGCCACATGCTCAAATTTTTAGAATTCGATGCGTACACAGTTCATGTATTTATTCGTCTAACTATTTAGCCGTCCTCCTTGCATAAATAATGTTGGTTGGTGGGTACATGCATGATAAACATAGTAGGGTCACTGCGTCATAAAAGTGCGGAGCTTAGCGTCGGGTTATCAGAACCATTTCGTCGTAATCATTCATGTGCGCACATCTATAGCCTATGTAACACGCGGCGTATGCAAACATTGTGCATCCCTGAGAACTCTTTGAAACTCGCCCTCTTACGCGCAGACGCAGTCACTATGAATTTCATAGTGGTGATATACCTATGTCGCAGGCGTCCCCACTCCACCCGGGATCGCAGACACATAAGAACCCGTTCAATTCGTCGTTGCACTGTCCGTGTGCACACGGGTTACTGGCGCATTCGTCTGTATCTACGAAAAGGGAAAACAGAAGGAGAACATTTAATGGAGTCCAAAGTATATTTAGTTAGCCCTTTTAAAAACAATTACCCAAAAGGTGAAAAAAGGCCTCCTTCTGATTTTGTTTTATTATTTTCATTTAAGCTTGACTGATTCTGTTGACAACTTACAAGTTTGCTTTTCTATTTAAAAAAGAAGCTAATATCCGGGAACGGCGTTCGCGAAAATCAGTTAGGTGGCCTTTGTTTGACAAAAAATAAGTGACCAGATCTTTCAGAATGAGTCATGTGTCGCAATAAGTAATCATTGAACACTGCCCCCAAAGAGCAGAATTTAATTCTGTGCCACATTTTCAACATGGTATCATTCGATACGTACACAGTTCATATATATAATTCTGCGTACACAGAAATGGCGCACCCCTTTGAACTCTGTGAGTATCGCCGTCTTATATACGTGACTGTACATGAAATAATCGTCACATACCTATGACGCAGGCGTCCCCACTCCATCCGGAATCGCAGACACATGTGAACCCGTTCAATTCGTCGTTGCACTGGCCATGAGCACACGGGTTACTGGCGCATTCGTCTATATCTGCAAAAATGGAAAACCAAAGGAGAACAATTATCGGAGTGCAAAAACTGGACCGTATCGGAGAGTATAAATTAATTTGTCAGCGTTTTTAAGAACAATTACACGAAAGGTGAACAAATAAGCGACATACTTGATTTTTTTATTTTAATTATTTAATTTTGAATGATTCTGGTAGCAACTTGTCTGCGTTTCTAAAATCAAACTAAGTTCCTGGTTCGGTCTTCTTTTTAAATAAGTGACCAAGTCCCTCAGAATGAGTCATGTGTCGCAATAAGTCATCAGTGAACACGGCCCCGAAGCATCTGAATAGTTTTCTTTTCCATATGTTCAACTTTTTAGAATTCGATGCGTACATAGTTCATCTGTTTATTCGTCTATTTATTTAGCCGTCCTCCTTACATAAATAATGTTGTTTGGTGGGTTTACATATCATAAACATGATAGAGTCACTGCGTCATAAAAGTGCGGAGCTTAGCGTCGGATAATTAAAACCATGTCTTTCTAATCATTCCTGTGCGCACATCGAAAGACTATGTAACACCCGGCGTACGCAAACATTTCACATCCCAGAGAACTCTTCGAATCTCGCCCTCTTACGCGCAGACGTAATCACTTTAAATTTCATAGAGGTGATATATATATACTTATGTCGCATGCGCCCCCACTCCACCCGGGATCGCAAACACATAAGAACCCGTTCAATACGTCGTTGCACTCTCCGTGTGCACACGGGTCGCTTGCGCATTCGTCTGTATCTACGAAAAGGGAAAACACAAGGAGAACATTACATGGAGTCCAAACACTGGACCGATCGGCGAGTATATTTTGTTAGCACATTAAAAAACAAATATCCAAACGGTGAAAAAAGGGCCTTCCTCTGATTTTGTTTAATTATTTTCATTTCAGCTTGACTGATTCTGGTGACAACTTACAAGTCTGCTTTTCAACGAAAAAAAGCTAATATCCGGGGACGGTGTTCGCGAAAGTCAGTTTGGTGGCCTTAGTGACCAGTTCCCTCAGAATGAGTCATGTGTCGCAATAAGTAATCACTGAACACTGCCCCAAAATAACATAATCCAATTATGTGAAACATTTTCAACATGGTATCATTCGATACGTAGACAGTTCATCTATATAATTATGCGTACACAGAAGTTAAGCATTCCATCGAACTATGTGAATATTGCCGTCTTATATATGTCACTGTACATGAAATAATGGGCACATACCTATGTCACAGGCGTCCCCACTCCATCCGGAATCGCAGACACATGTGAACCCGTTCACTTCGTCGCTGCACTGTCCATGAGCACACGGGTTACTGGCGCATTCGTCTATATCTGCAAAAATGAAAGACAAAAGGAGATCAATTATCGTAGTCCAAACAAATTGACCGACGGTATCGAAGAGTCTATTTTGTCAGCGCTTTTAAGAACAATTAAACGAAAGGTGAACAAGTAAGCGCCATACTAGATTTTTGTTAATAATCATTTAATCTTGAATTATTCTGGTAGCAACTTGTTTGCTTTTCTAAAAAAAGAAAAGTTCCTGGTTCGGTCTTCTTTTTAAATAAGTGACCAAGTCCCTCAGAATGAGTCATGTGTCGCAATACGTCATCAGTGCATACGGCTCCGGAGCGGCAAAAAAAACAATTCCATGTCAAATTGTCAAACTATGTAGTATTCGATGCGTACATAGGGCATCTTATTATTTCTAAAATGTTAGCCTTAAAGTCGATTTATATAGGTATCCCGATTGGATATTTCTGAACAGCATTCACTTCGGATTCTGTAGAGAAAAGGGATTGTATTTGTCGTAAGACAATACAGCGACGCGTCGCGACGTAGCGTCAGGGAGGGGACGTTTGTTTAGTCCCCAATTATTATGCGTGCCCCCCCCCCCCCCTCCCCTCAGTCCTAGCATCCTACGCCACTGTAACAGTACCACCGAGGTAAAATCATTAGCACCGGTACAGGTGAAATCATTTAATGTGTATTTACACCAGCCATCTAAGGATCGGTTGCTCCAACGTGAGTCTCTTGCTATTTACATGGATAAACAGAGAACATTGCAGCTGCTATAGGGATATACAAAATGTTGCAAAATGGTACAAAATGTTACAAAATGAGTATTGGTTCTTTATCACCCACCTGTCCTTTTCATTGAAAAGTTTCAAATTGCACCACAAATGTTGAGGAACAGCAGCGCTCTAAATGGTGCAAATTTCAGACTTGCAACCTGTGGAATGCCGACAGAGTTTCCATATGGATGCAAGTCTGCCATTTTCACCCGTAAGGGTGTAGAATGTTTGCAATAGTTTTCACCGAAAGAGAACGAGGTGCAAATTTGAACATTTAGTTCGTAGTACTAGTAATATTACAGTTTTTAACCCAAGTTGTAGTAACTTTCAAGGCTAAAAGCGAACGAGCGAATGCCAGAATAATCCCCAGGACTACCACAGTTCTAGTCAGGACTATCCAAGAAAGAATGTCATTTTTACGTTCACATATCTATATCGTAGTGCCGTTTTTATTACTCTCTATACTATTTAAAAACGGCATCTTAGTGACACATACATGTTAACCAGAAGGAAAATGCTTTGATGAAACGTGCATAATGAATAGCTTGACATTACGCTTCGGACTCCGTTACGGAACTTACTAGTCTCACAATCGAACCCGGTGAAACCGACCGCACAAACACACGTGTAACCAGTAGTGATTTCCGTACAGGTTGCTCCATTGAGACAGGGGTTAGCCAGGCATGCTGGAACATGAACGTACAAAGTAGTGTGCTGCTTGAGAAATTATACTTCAAATAGTTATATCATCAAAGAAACGATAATCATACACACAATACTAATATTAATCTAATGATATAATAATATTAATAATAATAATAATAGTACTAACAATAATAATAATAATAATAATAATAATAATAATAACAATATAATAATATAGGTTTTCCCTCTCAATTTCGCGATTGTGTCAATCGCATTGATAATAGGAGCAAACGAATTCGCGCGATTTGCGATCGCCGTACCAAAGCAGCATTCGAATTCGTAAATTGTCGTTCAAAATCACGTAGGAGCAAGTGAATTTGCACAAAGTGCATACATTTTCATCAATGGTCATTCGAATTCGCGAAAGGGCAGTTGACAGTTGGCTGCACATTCGCGAATTCGAATGCCCGTAAATGAACTTCTGTGTCTATTCACGAAAGCGTGTGCGTATGCATGAATTCGCATGCACTTATTCGGAATTTGGAAGACCGATACCAACGATTACGCGGCAACGCGCGAATTCGAATGACCCTAAATGAAATCGCTTGAAAAAAATGCAAAATTGAGCGGGAAAACCTATAATACAATAAATACTAATAATAATAATGGTAAACCATAATATAAATAATGGATGGCGCCCTTGATGTCGAGATAGACAGGAAGGACAAAATCGGAGCAGCGAGTAAATACTGAGTTTTTTGTCGGCTTTCAACTACTATATTCCATTTTCAGCAATATCTACTACAGACAACTAATATGTTTGGATTTAAACGATCTCGAATGTCAAGTTCGGATGACAAGCAAGGGGAAACAGACAAAAAAATGGAAAACGAAAGTGCCACGCCCACAGCTGAAGTATCGGTATGTACTGACAACACTGAATCATTACTACGTACAATATTACAAAAAGTGTCTGTGTTGGATGAAGTTTGCAAGAAAGTGGACGACATATCTGAAAAGGTCACAAACATTGAGAAGAAGATGAAGAATTTTGACACAAGATTGATAGATCTGGAAAATGGTGTTGGATTTCTTGAAAACGAGGTGACGGAATTAAAGGAAAATGTGGGAGAGATCCGTGCGAGAAAAGCAGACTACGAATATGCAAATGAGATTCGAAAGAATGTGGCAGACTTAGTCAACCGCAGCAAAGAAAAGAACATAATCCTACACGGCATTCCCGAGGGCGAAGAAGGGGCAGATTGCGCAACGTACGCCGACAAGTTCTTATCTACAAATCTGAATATTCATGAGGTCGAGATTGAGAGGGCTCATCGGACCCCGAGGGGAAGGCGTAGTACAGCAGCTGGCGGATCACGTGACGACTCCCGACCGCGCCCGATACACGTGAATCTTCTCCGCTTCGCTGATCGCGAAGCCATCCTGAAACGCAGCTCTGCGTTAAAAGATGTTCGAATCCGAGGCTCGCGCGTCGGTATCAGTGACGACGTGCACAAAGACACCAGGGAAGAGCACAAAAGGCTGATGGTAACAGTGAAAAAGATGCGACAAGAGAATAAATTCGCGTTCATACCTTACTCGGTGCCAAGAGTGATCAAATACAAAACCGGCCCAAAAGATGCACCCGGTCCACTAAAAACCCTCAGATTATCAGACATAAAAGATGATAACAGTTACTAGGTTTTAAAAAAACAAAAAACATCCTACACGGTATCTGATTGACTGTAACAATAAAACAACATTATGGAACACACCTTTTTTAATCTATCGTAGGTTGATAAATAAAGCCTACTTTCTGATCACATTAGATGCTCCTGTTTTGTTTTGCCCTATGACTATTTACTTTGGTGAACAAGATGATTGCTAAGGAGCAATGTCCACCTTTTATGTTTTTATTTCAAATGATCAAAGACTTGATCTATGTGTTGTTGTTTTTATTTTGTATGTACTATATAATATCAATTTGCTTCATTAACTTTATAACAATTTCATTCGACTGCAACATTATATATGCATCAAAAGATTATGGCTGACAATACACTTCATGTAAAGATATGCTCACTCAATGTAAGAGGTCTAGGCGATAGATTAAAAAGAAGATGCATGTTTGATTATTTTAGAAACATGCAATTCGATATATTTTGTTTACAAGAAACACACAGTGTTAAAAATTTAGAGAAAATATGGGCAAGTGAATGGGGATTTAAATGTTACTTTTCACATGGTACATCTTGCAGTGCAGGAGTATGTATTTTAATTAAATCAAATAATAATTTGAAAATATCTTCAATCCATAGAGATACTCAAGGTCGAATTCTTATGTTAAATGTTATGCATGAAAGTACACATTTTACTGTTGTTAATGTATATGGTCCTAATAACGATGATTGTAATGTATTTAATACATTGCAGGAAATGTTAGGAACGTATGGGTCAGAGCCTCTAATTATTGGCGGAGACTGGAACACGGTACAAAACTCTTTTTTAGATAGACACCCAACTTCAAAACAATACCACCCTAAATGCTATGATTGCCTTGAAACTTTAAAACAAGATTATGATTTGATTGATATTTGGCGTGTTGAAAACCCGTGTAAGGTTCAGTATACTTGGCAATCGAATGGGTCTCAGAGTAGAATCGATTATTTTCTTATTTCTAGTAGTTTAAGGGAGTTTGTTAATGAATGTGATATTAAGTTTGGTTATCGTAGCGACCATTCAGCTATAACTATTGTAATAAATCGTTCGGTTCCTAAGAGGGGACCTGGTTTTTGGAAACTTAATTCTTCTTTATTGATGAATGAAAAGATAAAAGATGAAATTAGACTATCTATTGTCTCTTTTTTAAAAGAGCCTGAGGAAACAGGCACGGAGAGGAAATGGGAATATTTTAAATTTAAAATAAAACAAAAAATAACCCATTTGTCTAAATTAAATAAAAAAGAGAATAATCAACACATAGACAAACTAAGAAAAAGAATTGAAGAAACACAACAACTTTTAAATTTGGATCCTCGAAATAATGAATTGAAAGAAATGATTGATGTATATGAAACTGAATTGATTCATTTACATGAAATTTATATAAGAGGTGTAATGGTTCGTACAAGAGCAACTTGGATAGCTGAAGGAGAAAAGAATACACGATATTTTTTTAACCTAGAAAAACGGAATTTTGACAAAAAACATATAACAAAATTATATGTCAATGGGACACTGGTGACAGAGCCAAAAGATATCCTGGTGGAAGAGAAGAATTTTTATGAAGAATTGTATTCAACTAGACACACGGAAAAAGAAAATAATGAATTTTGTTGGGATGAATATGATTTACCCGTTTTAGAAGAAGAATCTGCAGTTTTATGCGAAGGACCCATCACAGAAGATGAGTGTTTTGAAGCAGTAATGTCTATGCCCAATGATAAAACACCCGGATCAGATGGGCTTTCTGTTAATTTCTATAAAGTATTTTGGCATGAGTTAAAAGATGATCTGTGCCAAGTATTTAATAAATGCTTTGAAAAAGGTGAACTTTGTCCCTCAATGAGAAGAGGAATAATTACTTTATTACCTAAACAGGGAAAAGATAATTTATATTTGAAAAATTGGCGTCCGATTTCGTTATTAAATACAGACTATAAAATATTGGCAAAAATAATAGCAAATAGATTAAAAAAGGTACTTCCATTATTAATTTGCTCTGATCAAACTGGTTTTATGAAAAATAGGTTTATTGGAGAAAACATTCGTTTGTTTTTAGACATGATAGAATTTTGTAAAACTCACTCTGTAGATGGTCTTGCCTTTTCTATTGATTTCGAAAAAGCATTCGATTCTGTAGAATGGAATTTTTTGTATAAATGCTTAAGGAAATTTGGTTTTAAAGAAGATTGTATTCAATGGATAAAAACACTTTATAATAATATTGAAGGTTGTGTACTCAATAATGGATATTCATCACCGTCATTCAGTTTACAGAGGGGTGTAAGACAAGGCTGCCCTCTTTCACCCTACTTATTTTTGATTGGTGCTGAAATTCTAGGGGCAATGATTAGACAATCAAATGATATTTTAGGGATCCGTGTAAACGACTCGGAGGTGAAACTGAGTCAATATGCAGATGATACTATTATTTATTTATCAGCGACTGAGAGAAATTTAGATAAATGTTGTGAAATGTTATCACGATTTGCAAATATATCCGGTTTGAAAATAAACATAGAGAAGAGTAATATTGTACGTTTAGGTAACTTTCAAGGTACTTTCTGTAAAGATAGGAAATTTAAATGGGTGTCTGATTCATTAACATATCTAGGTATAAAAATACCTGTCTCAGGCAATTTTGATTTATACGATTTAAATTTTGAAGAAAAAGTTAAAGAAACTGATAATTTGTTAAAAGTTTGGAGTAATAGGAGTTTGTCATTAGCTGGGAAAATTGCAGTGATCAAAGCACTTGTAATTCCAAAGTTTGTATATCTGTTTAGCAACACCCCTAACCCACCTAAAAAGTTTTTTGACACTCTTCAAAAAAGACTATTTAAATTTATTTGGAACAATAAAGGTGATCGAATCAAAAGAAGTATAATGTATAATAATTTGAATGATGGTGGACTAAAAATGACGCACTTAGAAAGTTTTTGTAACGCCTTAAAAATTGCATGGGTAAAACGAATTTTGGACGAACAAAATGATGGCCATTGGAAGAAATTGTTTTATGCCAATACTAAAAAAATAGGTGGCGTGTATATATTCTTGTGTAATTTTGCACGAGGTGATTTGAATTATAGTGGTATAAATGGATTTTGGAAAGATGTTCTTTTTGCTTGGTCATATTATAGATACTATAACCCTGTGAAGTTTAAAGATATTATGAATCAATCGCTTTGGTATAATTCCCACATTAAAATAGATGGAAAAATAGTTATGTATAAAAAATGGTTTGATGCAGGCATTTTGTTTGTAAAAGATATAGTAAATATAGATGGATCATTTAAACCTTTTTTGGAACTACGGGAATTTTTACAGTTGAATAATGGATGTTATTTAGAATATTTTGCATTGCTCTCCTGTATAAAAAAAGAGTGGAAAAGAATATTGAAAATAGGTGATTTAGAACAAGAACGAGAAGAAGATGGATACACGAAATTTATTCGATTTAAAAAAGTAACAAAGCCCTGTTATGAAAAAATAGTGTCTAAATTTTGTATAAACTTATTAAATACGAATCAATGTGAAAAGTGGTCATATGACTTGAATATAAATTTGAGAGATTTAATTCAATGGCAAAATAGATTTGAAATTATATATTGGGTAACGTTGGATACTAAGATTCGTGTATTTCAATTTAAATTCATTCACCGTCGCTTAGCGACAAATGATTATTTATATAAAATAGGTATACACAATTCTCCAGTTTGTAATTTCTGCAATGAAGAACCACAAAGTTTGTTGCATTTGTTTTGTACATGTTCTATAATTAAACAATTCTGGTCAGATATAAATGCTTGGTTATTGAGAAAGAATGTATATACTCAACAATTCTCGAACTTAGATATCTGTTTTGGTTTTGGCGAAAGAACTCACCATCTCACTAATACAATTATATTTTATGCAAAATATTTTATTTATAAAACAAAGTTCGAAGAAAAAAATTTGTCATTTTTACGTTTTACAAAGGAACTTGATCTTCTTCAACACGTGGAATATATTATTGCATATAGAAAAGGAAAACAGAATACACACGAAAAAAAGTGGAGACCTCTCATTTGATTTAATATCACTTAATTTTGTTTGTACATGTTCAATTGTTTATTCCTAATTGTATTGTATTTGTTATGCATGTCGAATATAATGATGATCAACGATTGTAAACGTTTTTGATTTGAAGCAATAAAAAGAATTAAAAAAAAAAAAAAAAATAATATAAATAATGATAATATTAAATTGCCAAGTGGTTTCTACTAATGGAGGGACAACAAACATGATTATTCGAAATGGGAATGACCTAACTTCATTATGAAACTACAACAATAACTTAAAGCTGAAACGCTTAGCGGTTTACTTGCCACTTACCCTTTACTTATCATGGAACGTTTTGAAACCTAACTATATGCATCATTGCGTTTTCGTGACATGCGAGTCTTCATTGTTATCTCTTTTTATTTGTACTTTTTATTTGTACTTTTTGTTGTACCTTTCTTACCATTTCTTTGCCGGTCAGAAATAATTAAACGCTGAAATTCACTGATGTGGATGACGAAAAAAGTCAAAGATAACAACTAGAGGGACTAAATCACCTGGAATTTCACATGAGAAGTGTCTCATCCCCGGCAGCACGGTTGGGCCCATAGGCTTCACTTTGACGACTGGCTGTATCACCCCACCTCTCCCGTCTGGAATTTTCCGACAGTACTCGTTCTTAGGGATCGAATCGGTGGACCCCTGTTGCTCATCCTGTACCCATTGGTGTTCATGTGCGCGATAGCCCCGTGCTAGAGAAGATCACAAATGTGTTATTAGCGAGCGAGAAAGATGTGTGAAAATGCACTACAGTATTCTATACAGTTCAGACGAAGATAAAAAATGGATGGGGGTGTATCCCTGTTTTCCGTTCTATCTCGGCTTGGATCATACCGACGTGATTACGTGCTCATATTGATTGCGTCTACACTTTAGGCATTTCTTCATTTGAAATGTTTTTTTTTTGTTATCGTTTTGATTGTATTTAAAAGAGAAATAACTTCATTCTCATTACTGTATGTACATAATGGATGGAAAAGTATGTATACAAGGACTGCGTGGCGAGCTTGTACTGGCATGAAGATGGATCGATATCTGAACAAATATGGAATGCATTCATTCCTATTTATCCTTACACAAATGTTGCAGTTTAAGTCCATAGGCAAAATAATAAAGGAAATTAATAGGCTATCCGAAAGTCAACATCGTCCTGATTAATTAATTATTTAAGTTTGTATACGAGATTTACAAGGAACACACTAACTAAGTAGACGGAAAATCCGTCTTTTTATTTAGCTTAACGGTCTGTTGTACTCTCCATAAAAGGGGTAAAATACAACAATTCAAAAATACATTAATTGATAGGCAGCTTTAGATAAGAAAACACGGATACAAATTAATTGGACTTCAACAATTCGATTTAATTAATGTATTATTCACGAAAAGGAAAAATAAATGGAGAAATACACAGATGAGTGGTTCAACAGAAATTCGGGTAAATATTCAGTTTTCTTAATAATTTCAAAAAAGGTCACACTTCATGGTGTATGTCTTGGAAAATTCTCCCTCGAAAAGAACGGTTTATTTGGAAATACAATTTGATTGATTGAGTTTATAAAGAAGCCTTTTCTCATGGATTAGCAAATTGTTACTATGCCTCCTAATGATTCTTTGTAAGTCTGTCATGCATGTCCAAGACCTTGTCAGTTGTCAGTGTAGCATGAGAAAAGTAAGTACATACCAGCCGATGACTATAAACGTACCAATTGTAATGATCACTATCGCGATGAAAATCAGTCGGAAGTACGCTCTCCAATATGCACCCTGTGCAACGTGAGAAAATTGGGTAAAAAGTGGTTATAGTCTAGTATGTAGGAGTGGTTCCCAGGCACCCCTTAAAACTTTTGTCTAACATTATGTGTAAGACCTATCCTTATATTGTCCTTTTAAACAAAGTTGATGTTTCTATCGAAAAAAGGGTCACATGAGTTCAAATGGGCATATTTTTTTAAAGGGCCGCGCAAATCCCATGCAATTTGGTATTCGGGCAATCTAAATATTTCTTGGTTTGGTTTGGAATAATGATGATTTAACTAACAGGGGAAGTCCAGTTTTGGTATATTAAGGGCGCTGCATCAAATATTTTGGTGTGACATAATGAAAAAAATGAGTATAAAATTGAAAGAACATACACTTCCAATGACAAAATAAACTTTATTAGATCAAAATCGGTTCAAAAACGGCTAAACAATCATCTAATATATTTTATCAGAAAAAAAACTGAGGCAAGATTTATTTGATGATTTTTTTAAATTAAAAGATGCTTACACTTTTTCAAAAACTTTCCAAAAGAGGTTTGAAATAGTTGTTGATGAGATCTCTATTTATTCTTTATTGTAACAAGAAGAAGAAGAAGAAGAAGAAGAAGAAGAAGAAGAAGAAGAAGAAGAAGAAGAAGAAGAAGACTTTTTTTTTTTACTTTTCAAAAGATAACTTTATTTACAAAATTGCAGACACATCTGAATTCGTCCAAACCGTCATTGCACTCTCCGTGTGCGCACGGGTAACTTGCGCATTCGTCTACATCTGTAATATTGATAGTGACAAAAAGAAGATGAAGAAGAAGAAGAAGAAGAAGAAGAAGAAGAAGAAGAAGAAGAAGAAGAAGAAGAAGAAGAAGAAGAAGAAGAAGAAGAAGAAGAAGAAGAAGAAGAAGAAGAAGAAGAAGAAGAAGAAGAAGAAGAAGAAGAAGAAGAAGAAGAAGAAGAAGAAGAAGAAGAAGAAGAAGAAGAAGAAGAAGAAAAAGAAGAAGAAGACTTCTTTTTTTTTGACTTTTCAAAGGATAATTTTATTCTGAATTCGTCCAACCCGTCATTGCACTCTCCGTGTGCGCACGGGTAACTTGCGCATTCGTCTACATCTGTAATATTGATAGTGACAAAAAGAAGAAGAAGAAACGGTAGAAGAAGAAGAAGAAGAAGAAGAAGAAGAAGAAGAAGAAGAAGACTTCTTTTTTTTTGACTTTTCAAAGGATAATTTTATTCTGAATTCGTCCAACCCGTCATTGCACTCTCCGTGTGCGCACGGGTAACTTGCGCATTCGTCTACATCTGTAATATTGATAGTGACAAAAAGAAGAAGAAGAAACGGTAGAAGAAGAAGAAGAAGAAGAAGAAGAAGAAGAAGAAGAAGAAGAAGAAGAAGAACAAGAAGAAGAAGAAGAAGAAGAAGAAGAAGAAGAAGAAGAAGAAGAAGAAGAAGAAGAAGAAGAAAAAGAAGAAGAAAAAGAAGAAGAAGACTTCTTTTTTTTTGACTTTTCAAAGGATAATTTTATTTACAAAATTAATAATATCATCAAAGTCAAATGTTTACAATAAAAGCAAAGAAGAAGAAGAAGAAGAAGAAGAAAAAGATGAAGTAGACGATTAAGAGGTAAAACAAGAAAAGGAAGAAGAACCAAAACGAAAGAAGAAGAAGCAGTAGTACAAAATAACGAAGGTGAGAAGAACAAAAAATAGTGGAAGAAAAAAATATAGATTTTGTTTACCTAAATAAATTATAAAATGATCCAGATAATAACAGTCTATATTAAATGACTTACCATTATACTGTCGTCTTACTGACGGGAGATATTAAGGCATCTACGCCAATACATTAGCTGCAGTGAGTCTCGACAGTTTCCGTTTTAATTGTTCCTTTTGTTTAACGCACTGTGATTTGTAAACGACCACTAATTGAACACATTTCGTAGATCACACGGATGTGGTAAAAGGGTTAATTCAACGATTCTGTTGGTTCAAACACCAACTATTGTATGGCGATGCAAATAATTGTTATCGGCATTTTGTCAGGGCCGGGGTCTTTAAATAACCGATGTTGTCCCTATTCTCCGATTAACGAAATCGAAATCCGAATTTCTCATAATTAATTGCAGTAATTGAAAGGATCCTACAGACAACCAATACAATACTGTACACGCGTGTATCGCCTATAATATGAAATAGTACATCACAACGTTTCTGTTACATGTAATTAGTTAAACAAAAACTGATTTGAAATTGACTACTTGAGCAATAAAATGGTCGAAACGGAATTACAGATTTAATTCCTCCGTAAATGCACCATAGGCACACCACGTGCAAACCACGCCTAGCGCGAATTCTCGCTTGAAGCCACGGGTACATATAGCCGGAGAAGACAGGCAAACAAGCTGTCAAATAATCGCAAAATCTCAGCGGGGTGTATGAAAATTTCAAGTTGAATTTCTGTTTTTAATGGGATAGAGATTCCTATTCTATTAGAAACCCTCTGTTATACCATTTAAACACTATTGGTAAACCTATGTTAGTTTGGCTATTACGGATGCTTTCCGTAACTTTCCGAAACTGCGGTTAGATTTATAATTATAAAGCTCAAAGAATGAACCGAAGTAAGTGGTGTCGCCGACAGGAAACCACACGGATATACCACACAGCTGGTCTTTGAAAAAGTGCGAAATAGAGTAAGGATCCCTTTCGAGTACACGTCGTTTATTTATCACTTGACTGTTATCCGCTTGTTTTTTTCGTCTCAATAATGAATACAATTTTATTGGACTTCCGCGGCGACCTATCACCTATATGGATGCCCAATCTCAGAGACAGTTTTGTCTCTGATTGTTCGATTATATCAATAATTATAAAATCAAACTGCCACCATTACGCCATCACATCAATCATAATCGTACATTAGTTGATTGATAATAGACTCTGATAACGAATTATGGATGCGCCAATATTGGTTTCCCTAATTTTTAATCAATTTATCACAATACAAATGACAAAATGCCCCTATTGAGGCCATCATATCAAGTAATGTATATTCGTACATTAGTTGATTGATCATCATAACCAATATAACCCACAATTGTGTACGGTCTACTTCGAAAACAATAATCGATGTCAATTATTCATGATTATCTATAATGCCACACAATTGGAAAACACAAGGGAAAGGCAACTACGTACTTACCCTATTTATTTCCAGCCAATGCTACATTCATGTCATGTATCGCGGCTTTTATGATTGATCACCAGTTCCAATAATGAGCACGATATAAATATATCAACAATATGTACTCTAATTGGCAATTTGTAAGCATTAATTTGTTTGAAATTTGCTCATAAATTAGTCAAAATGGTCTCATATTTCACACCTAGCGTACTGAAAGTTAATCGTTTCGATTTGAACATGGTGAAAACTCAACTTTGTTTGAAAATGAGGAGATTCATTTTGTTTCATTTATATCCATATTGCGCCCTAAATCTCGATCCCAGAACAACTCGCATTTTGTTTGTACGCACTGTGAGTGACGTGTATTCATGCGATGATGCGTTCATTGAATGTTTCAGAGCGCAAGCGATTACTGTATACAGTTCCCTATATGAGCGCACGCGTTGTGTTAAAATGAAACTGGTGGAAGCTTTTAGAGCCACCGTAATTTTAAAATGAAACCAATACTGTGCGAGGCGCAGATATACCAAAACGGATCCATAATTGCGCAATGGCCTCGAGGAGTGGTGTTTGGCTCTATTTCAGACACTAGTTGCATAGCGCATCTCCGCGAAGCCGCGCTTGCTCGCATATGATCCTGTTTACAGGCTTCGATTGCGATCTGAGTCTTTTAGATCAGTAGTAGCTCTGAGAAGCTATTTTAAAAGTTCGCTTGCGAAAAATCGCAATGTAATATGAAAATGATACAGTATATTATTAATATATGAATAACACTGATTTGGTCAGTGCGAATGTTTGCTGCGAAATATCCACTAATGGAAACCTCAGCTTAAAGGGATAGTTGAGTTTTGATAGAGAGGGCGCTAGACATAATAATTTTGTTGTGAGATAATGACAAACTGAGTGTAAAATTTGAAAGAGCATAATATTTTAGTGACAGAATAAACTTTATTTTATCAAAATCAGTTCAGAAACGGCTGAAATATCCATAAACGTAACCATTTGTAATAAATGTGGGGCCCCACAAGTATTAGCTAATTTTGAACCAACCATTACACATTTACCAAAAAATGCTTCCTCTTTTAAAAAAAGCTGGTTCGGCAGGCGGGCCGAACCGGTGTCCCGTTGATTGGTTGAGTGCCCGTGTGCACTGGCCAATTGGCGCGGCCCGTTGTTGACCTATCGGGAACGTGCTCGCTTATGCGAGATTGTGCATTTGGAGCCACGGTAGAGCATAAAAACCGATTGTCTACATTAGACTATATCATTTGACAAAGTGTTGCAGAGGCACACGAAACGTCATGATCTTTTAGTTTCCTAGTTGACATACATTGCGAAACAAACAAATATCACTAGCGATATCATTTTCGAAAAAAAAGTTGTTTAATAGTTGTTGATTATCTCTCTATCTAATCACTATTTTAAATCACTTATTAAAATTCAGTTTGACCAAAACTGTACTCTCTCTACCAGAAATCAACTATCCGTTTAATCGTACATTAGTTGATTTATACTCGACTCTGATAACGGATTATGGATGCGCCAACTCAGTAGATAACTGTAAACATAATTGTTAACCCCTTTCAAAAAACAAAAACTATAAAGAAATATCGCCATCACGCCATCACATCAATCATAATCGTACATTAGTCGATCAATTTTCTACTCTGATAACGATCTATGGATGCGCCAACATCGCTTTCCATAATTGTTAAACAGTTTAACACAATATCAAGGACAAGATACCCCTATCAAGCCATCGTATCAAGTAATGTATATTCGCAGTGTACATTAGTCGATTGATCATCAACTCTGATCACGATTTTCGTTACATGAATATAATGAAATGGCCTGAACATAATCTACAATTGTGTACGGCCTATTTCGCTAAAAACATCAATTTAAATGATTCATAATTATCGATAATGCCACAAATATAGAAAACACGGGGGAAAAGCAACTTCTAATTTCATGATTATGCCGGCACATCGTGGCTTTAATGGTCGATCACCAGCCCCAATAATGAGCACGATATAACTATACAAAAATAATACAATAATGTAATTTCATTGGCAATTTGTAAGAATGGTTTCGCTTGAAATTTGTCAATAAATCAGTCACTATGGGGCCCGCTGCAGAAAGTGATACATCAATTGTAAGTTACAATTGGAGGTTGGGGTAGTTTGGGGGTTTTCAAAATCAAATTATTAATTTGTTTAGATTTTGATAATAGTGTTTCAGAAAAGGCTATTTATTGAGACATGATATTTCAGATTCTACTTCAAATCAAGTCAACTTTCTTTTTTAGGTATGCACCATAATTTAAAGTTAAACATTGCAAAAGCTTCCTTACCGCGATGAGCAGGGACACCCACCTCGCTCTCATCAAACCCGCAATTGGGAATCGGTCTTGTCTATGTCTGGTAAACCTTGTTCATGTTGTTGAATTAAAAATAATGCGGCATTTGGTCCGATGTTTTAATTGTAAATGTCATTTTGCGAATACATTTTTTAGAGTTGCATATTCGTATCAAAATGTGTTATAGTTAATGAAACGAATACAAGTTGTATTTCCAATTGGTAGAATCATGACGCATTTACCAACAATTTCGAATTTTCTTGCTAGGAATACACCGGAGTTCCCAGTTTCCCAGTTTTCCCAGAGGACGCCACCCTCGACCCGCTCAGTCGCTTACGTCCCTCGCAAAATCTCAGACTCACCGCTTGCTCAAGGTTGCCGACCCTGCCATCACAGCAACTTTTTAAGAGGCTAGCGTACGGTCCCCACTAACACCCCGCACCAAGCCGATACGTATGCATTCATTTTCATCTGTTTGCCATTGTATGGTAAAAGCTACTGCGAAATGGGAACGTATGGCATCCGTAGATAGGGAAGGCGCCCTAAAGGGATCTAGTAACTTTGTTGACATGTGCTAAAAGTGATAAATGGTCGATACAATGTAAATAATTGTGGTCTGGTATGTCTACTGGGTAATGATTTATGGCCGAGTAATGAGTCGAAATGTAAGGTGATATTCACTTATTAATTGTAGTGACTTTGTACACGGTTAAGTCTATCCAGTAGATAGTCTATATACTGAAAACGCAAATATCTTTCTAACGGAATGGAAATGCGAACAAACAAAACCTGTCAATGCCTTTATTGTTAACACGAATACAACTAGGTATGAGTGAACCGCTAGAGTTCCAAGTAAATTTTGAGAAGTTTTCAATGTTACTAGATCCCGCTAAGCTTTCCCCCTAACTTCATTTTTTTAAACACTTTGAAATGTTTATGTGAAAAGTATTGGAGCTTTTTATGGTTATGTCACGCTCGCAAACTTGCTACTGAGCTGCTTCTGCAACAAATCAAACTATTATTATATTCGTTTACCTGAATAATACAAAAGAAGCCGTGGTAGCAACGCATGGTTGATCACGTTTATATTTTCACGACTGCTGCTATTGATCGTGATGAAGAGAACCATTTTTAAACATCAACTCGGAGAGAACGTGCAATAACTGTTCATTATCTGGGAAGGTTGCCGAGCAACGGGCATTTAAGATGTTGGATATTTAAAGAGCGTGCACTGCAAGCGATTCTTACATTGATAAATCTCAATCAACCGCAGAAGCACACTCTTGTGTTCGCAGACAATCGCAGTGTCTAGCACTTCAGTTCGTGATTTCAAACCTGCAAGTCCTATACGAGTGAGATAAATATTAGATCAATTAATCTCAGAAGACCGTAAGCACACTCTAGTGATCTCAGACAACCGCATGGTTGCGCGTTTTCTCGCACTTGAAAGCACCATATTCCATGGACGTCTAAACTCTAGTACACGAGGCACGGTACATTATCAAGTAAGGCTAACAAACAAAGATGAAGTCGCAGCCAATCGCATGATAATGCATGTTAACGCACTTCATCGCAAGTGATAGCAAGAGACATCTTATGTACGTTTGTACGGTGCAAAAGTAAACACAATCCAAAGGAAGTCGCAGATCTACACTGGCAACTGAGAGAGGGGAGGAGAAAGGAAGAAAGTAAGTTAGTGTAGCTCTTTCAAAATCAAATTTTTAAACCGTTCCCTTGAATGAGATATGAATGTAAAGAGTATCTTTTTAGCTTTAATTTGGTACCTTTTCATAGCTGAGTTATTTGCTTTTGAGGATGACAGGTGCAAAACCCACTTTTTGCAAGTTTTGGCTTATTAATGGATTATCGAACATGACGAAATAAGTGGTATCACGTTATGTAAGGGATTATTTTTTTTTATTTTGGTGCCAAAACATGCACTTCGTGTCGATCATTGCGGCCCTGCAAATCATCCAGATCACAGGGAGATATTAAGCCTTGTACTTCAAATGTCTAAAAATGAAGAAGTCGACACAAAATTAATCAGATGACCTTGGTGGCCATTCCATGTCATTTTTTATTGCAATTACCCTTTCCCTATGCACTGTCAATGCTACCCTATAGTCCATCTGACAAGGTGATGGGTTTGGGCACTCTCCCAAATCTGTTTAAATACCCTTTGCACCTGTCGCCTAATGTGTTCCACCAACTGAGGTATCATCTGAACGTACATGATCCCAGTTCATGTTAATTTCTTCAAAGAAAATGGGCCAATCACTTGACCTTCCTCAACGTTTCTAATCCAAGTTGACCATTTTTAACGAATAATATCAACCTAATAATTTGTATCCTTGTGGATGGCAACCCAGCGCATATTCATGTTCAATTGAAATGTATCTAATCATGCATGGTATCGGTGAATGTATTCAGCTAAACGATTCAAAACACACAAACCCAACACAAAATAAGCAAATTGATGTCTTTATTAAAGCAGAGAGGTGGGAAAGATCGTCTCTGATTAAAGTGTGGCACCATTATTGTACTTTCAAGTTTTCTTTCATTAGCCCAAACTTGCACAAAGTGGGTTTTGTACTTGTCGCCTTCAATACCAGAGAACATATTAGAGCTGAATAACTAGTCTTTACATCTATGTCTGATTGAAATTATGAGAATTTATCATTTTGAAATGAGTGACCTTTGAACTTCGATTACCTTGTTTGTATACACTTGTATCAAATGTAAATTAATATTATTCTTTATTCCGCAATATCATCCATATAATGTGATCAACATGCATAAGAAAAAAAGTACATACAAAGGTGAAACAGATGAGAAGGAGGAAGGGAACAGTAAGATGAAGGGAAGATAGAAGGTGTACTTAGATGCTGTTCAAAACAATAAACTTTCAATCTGTCTTTAAATGTGTCGAAGAATATGAGAGGTTGACTGATTCCAAAAGAATAGCCCAGCGATTGTGCATGTGTTCGTTATTCCGAAGGTTCAGTTATTCCGAAGGTTCGTTATTCCGAAGGTTCGTTATTCCGAAGGTTCGTTATTCCGAAGGTTCGTTGATCCAAAAATAAAATCGAGTTGGTTATTCCGAAGGTTCGTTATTCCGAAGGTTCGTTGATCCGAAAATAAAATCGGGTTCGTTATTCCGAAGGTTCGTTAGTCCTAAAATGAAATAGGGTTCGTTAATCCGAAAATTAAATAAATACGACGTAGAAAAGAATTGAGTTGATTTGATTTTGAGCAGTGTGGTCTTGGGAAAGGGGATCAATCTTACTCTAATTGTCGTGGCTGCATGGGGGGTGGGGGAGAAGGGGAGGGGGGCAAAGAGTGGCTTTACAATTCTAGTCAAATTGTATTTTATAAAACAGTGCAATAAGAATGAGATATATATATGTATATCTTTCTCATGTAAACAAACATGAAATAAAACCAAAATCAATTTGATATAATTATAATTATGTTATAAAGTTAGATTTTGCTGCTTGATATCAGTCCAAAATCACATTTTATTTGTCTGAATTGTATGTATTTCATCATAAATAGCAACTAAGGGCAGGGGGGGGGGGTGTCCCCCCCCCCCCCCCCCCCCCCCCCGTTAGGGAGCTTTGGCATTTTTTAAATTGAAACAGTGCATCTGAGTTTTTACTCTCTTTTCCAATAAAATTAGATAAAAGCCATGATTTAAATTGATTTGGGAGGGGGGCCCATGACACACCCCCCCCCCCCCCACACACACACCACTACGCCAGTGCACACACACACGCACACACACCCTATTTCATTTTCGGATTAACGAACCCTAATTCATTTTCGGAATAACGAACCTTCGGAATAACGAACCCGATTTCATTTTAGGAATAGCGATCCTTCGGAATAACGAACCTTCGGAATAAAGAACCTTCGGAATAACGAACCCGATTTCATTTTAGGAATAGCGAACCTTCGGAATAACGAGCCTTCTGAATAACGAACCTTCGGAATAACGAACCTTCGGAATAATGCAACAAATGTTCGGATTAACGAACCTTCGGAATAATGCAACAAATGTTCGGATTAACGAACCCTATTTCATTTTCGGATTAACGAACACTCAGGTATAGGAAATTTGCGTGTTCGGAATAACGAACCTTCGGAATAACGAACCCGATTTCATTTTAGGAATAGCAATCCTTCGGAATAACGAACCTTCGGAATAAAGAACCTTCGGAATAACGAACCCGATTTCATTTTAGGAATAGCGAACCTTCGGAATAACGAGCCTTCTGAATAACGAACCTTCGGAATAACGAACCTTCGGAATAATGCAACAAATATTCGGATTAACGAACCCTATTTCATTTTCGGATTAACGAACACTCAGGTATAGGAAATTTGCGTGTTCGGAATAACGAACCTTCGGAATAACGAACCTTCGGAATAACGAACCTTCAGAATAACGAACCGCACCCAAACCTGCTAATGCGACCACCTGTCTATAACGACCACCTGCTCATAACGACCGCTCTCTGGTCCCTCCGTGAAAAATCATGTGTTAAGCGACCTACGTAATGCCACCACCTGCCTAACGCGACCAGTGACCACCCCATTGGGGTCCCGACGCACGTTTAAACCTGTATAGCGACCAAAAATAGCGCTTGTGCAACAAAGGCACCAATAAATTTACCTTTCTTCGCTCAAAGCATGTACTGAGCATGTCAATGCATACAACAATTAAAAACGCCTAATCGACACTAAGTGCTTCAGACTCATAAATAAAGATTCGTTCCCTTCACTGCAGTACCTAATGCTGATCCTGAAATGCGTCACACAAAGGGGTGCGGTTCGTTATTCCGAAGGTTCGTTATTCCGAAGGTTCGTTATTCCGAAGGTTCGTTATTCCGAACACGCAAATTTCCTATACCTGAGTGTTCGTTAATCCGAAAATGAAATAGGGTTCGTTAATCCGAACATTTGTTGCATTATTCCGAAGGTTCGTTATTCCGAAGGTTCGTTATTCCGAAGGTTCGTTATTCCGAAGGTTCGCTATTCCTAAAATGAAATCGGGTTCGTTATTCCGAAGGTTCGTTATTCCGAAGGTCCGTTATTCCGAAGGTTCGTTATTCCGAAGGTTCGCTATTCCTAAAATGAAATCGGGTTCGTTAATCCGAAAATGAATTTGGGTTTGTTATAATGCTATAATTTCATATAAAGAGATAAAATAAACTTAAATGTTTGATTGGTCTGGCCAAGGGAGGGAAAGGGGGAGGGGTATGCTTAATGCAGACTGTAAATTAAATAAACAAAACACAAACTATAGTATTATAACAAGCCCGATTTAATTTTCGGAATAACGAACCCGAATTTATTTTCGGATCAACGAACCTTCGGAATAACGAACCTTCGGAATAACGAACCTTGGGAATAACGAACCCGATTTTATTTTCGGATCAACGAACCTTCGGAATAACGAACCTTCGGAATAACGAACCTTCGGAATAACGAACCTTCGGAATAACGAACCTTCGGAATAACGAACCTTCGTAATAACGAACCTTCGGAATAACGAACCTTCGGAATAACTGAACCTTCGGAATAACGAACCTTCGAAATAACGGACTGTAACCACACAAAGACACTTCATTTAACATCACAACCGAATTTGACATCTAACAATTATTCGAATAGCCTAGGGGTGTTTCCCCGTGTTTCTAATAATATGTTCAATGATAATCCGCGTGTTACGATTAAACGATGCATCTCGACTTCAGATTTCTATAGAATACTCGTTATGAGCATTTAAAAGTGCAGGTGAATCTCTCTAGCCTATTGATGAGTAAATAAATTGACACATTTTGCAATTTCTATTTCACGTATAAAACAAAGATAATTGTACATGTACAAACATGTAATATCAATTGAAATGTAATGCCAATTCATGTATAATTTCAATTTTTGGTTTGGTTATGCATGAAACAAACACTTGAACAAACTACTAACACGAGCGTGTACCGATGCCATTTAATTACACATGTGCATATGGGCATGATATTATGCGACTGGAAATTCAAAATGGCGGCCTACCTGTCTTATGCGACCACCTGTCCATAGCGCCCACTTTTCGCCGGTCCCTTGAGTGGTCGCTATAGACAGGTTTGACTGTATTTGTATTTCATTGATGACATGTATTGTCTTCCTAGTCAAAGGCTAATATATCAGTATAGATTTGATTTCACATTCTAATGATTAATTCAGGGGGATATGTATTCTATTAATGGAAATGTTTTTTATTCCAATTTTAAATGTGTATTTTATATTAACTCAATATATAAAATATTCAAACTCGTTTATTAGTATGCACCTGGCCCAACAGACAAGACTACTGTCTCGTAACTATGGTCTCCGGAGATATTATAATGGTTTCCTGTCATTATCAAGTCAATTCATTGAGAGCTGCTTATAAGCATCAGGACAATGGGCCCTTTGGAATTAAGTTATAGTAAAGTATGTCATCAGCCAAATTGTGTCCAGGATCATCCTGGACGTTGAAATGCTGGTGACCTCTTTCACTGTTATACTGTTAATAATTGAATTCAAGAGGGCCCATTGACCTGATGATTATAAGCAGCTCTCAAGGGATTGACTTGATAATGAAAGGAAACCATTATAATATCTCCGGGGACCATAGACACGAGGCAATAAGTCTGATGATGCAAAATAATATGTTCAATGATAATCCGCGTGTTACGATTAAACGATGCATCTCGACTTCAGATTTCTATAGAATACTCGTTATGAGCATTTAAAAGTGCAGGTGAATCTCTCTAGCCTATTGATGAGTAAATAAATTGACACATTTTGCAATTTCTATTTCACGTATAAAACAAAGATAATTGTACATGTACAAACATGTAATATCAATTGAAATGTAATGCCAATTCATGTATAATTTCAATTTTTGGTTTGGTTATGCATGAAACAAACACTTGAACAAACTACTAACACGAGCGTGTACCGATGCCATTTAATTACACATGTGCATATGGGCATGATATTATGCGACTGGAAATTCAAAATGGCGGCCTACCTGTCTTATGCGACCACCTGTCCATAGCGCCCACTTTTCGCCGGTCCCTTGAGTGGTCGCTATAGACAGGTTTGACTGTATTTGTATTTCATTGATGACATGTATTGTCTTCCTAGTCAAAGGCTAATATATCAGTATAGATTTGATTTCACATTCTAATGATTAATTCAGGGGGATATGTATTCTATTAATGGAAATGTTTTTTATTCCAATTTTAAATGTGTATTTTATATTAACTCAATATATAAAATATTCAAACTCGTTTATTAGTATGCACCTGGCCCAACAGACAAGACTACTGTCTCGTAACTATGGTCTCCGGAGATATTATAATGGTTTCCTGTCATTATCAAGTCAATTCATTGAGAGCTGCTTATAAGCATCAGGACAATGGGCCCTTTGGAATTAAGTTATAGTAAAGTATGTCATCAGCCAAATTGTGTCCAGGATCATCCTGGACGTTGAAATGCTGGTGACCTCTTTCACTGTTATACTGTTAATAATTGAATTCAAGAGGGCCCATTGACCTGATGATTATAAGCAGCTCTCAAGGGATTGACTTGATAATGAAAGGAAACCATTATAATATCTCCGGGGACCATAGACACGAGGCAATAAGTCTGATGATGCAAATTGTCACCAGTAGTCTTTTAGTCTTGTAGGCCAGGCGCAAGTTGAGCCACAAGTTGACAATTGGGGCCATTGATATTAGACCGTGAAAAAGCACATGCGTGTGAAGTGAGTCCGTGGTAAGTGAAAGATCGTCCCATTGTATTAGTCGTGAAGACGGTCCATTGGGTCGTGTACAAGACCTGGAACAGTTATTTAGTCAAATTTTGTTGTATTGATACATATTCTGGAAGGGTTAAGGAAAATGTTCAGCTTTGTTGCCACCTTGGCAACATTGGGCAACTTTTTTTTATAAGCAATTTAAAGTTAATTAGCTAATTTGCATATTTGTGAAATAAGGTCAGGGGTCATTGTCTATCTAGGAATAGTACAATATTGATAAAAACAAGTATTCTAATATATTTTGGGGCAAGGATTCCATTTCCGGTGCTCATTTGTAAGTGCCGTATGGGAAACACCTTGAAATCCAAGATTAGTTGCCATCATGGCGAATCTCTAGCAATGCATATTAGTTGCATAATTATGTATTTTACCTAATTTGCATATTCTCCCAAATCGAGTATATTGGGAACCCGGAAAGTAAAAATGACAAGTGATGCCACTTTTCCAAAGTTTTGGGGGCAACAGTTCCATTTTTGATACTTATTTCCATGTATCACCATGGCAACCATCTCAAATCCAAGATGGCTGCTCCCAAAAATTACACATGTTATGATACACGACTATATTCTTTCGGTTATATTAGATCAATATTATAATGTTGGACTTCTAGTTATTGGAAATATGAACTAGAATACTTGAATCAGAATGTAGTTGTTTGCTAACAGTAAAACAAATCATACTTTTTATAAGATAAATGTCATTAAAGTGGCAAATAGCATTATTTGCTTTAAAATGACAAAGGCGGCCATCTTGGATTTATGTGGGTTGCCAAGATGATACGTCAAATTAAGTATCATTAATAGATTTGTTGCCCCCTAACACCTTGGAAAAGTGGTGCTACTTGTAATTTTTACTTTCCGGGTTCCCAATATACTCCATTTTGGGGAATATGCAAATTAGGTAAAATACCTAATTATGCTAATTGTATGCATTGCTAGAAGTTGCCGAGGTGGCAACCAAACTGAACTATCTTTATCACACATGTAAAACTTGATTGGGGAAAATAATCTTTAATTATGGCTAGATAGAAGCTGTAGCCACTGAAAATCAATAATACTCATATATGCGCAAATTAGGGGCAGCCATCGAGCATTTCAGGGTGTCGACTGTTGCCAATATGGCACTTACAAACGAGCAGTGGAAATGGAATCCGTGCCCCCAAATACCTAGCCTATCCGATAGGCGTCGTTTTTTGGCAAGTACTAATCGCGTTATGGAGACGGACAACCTGCGAGCCCGAACCCGAGCGCGAAGCGGGGCGCCGGTTGTTCCGTCTCCATAACGCGATAAGTACTTGTAGAAAGCCCGACGCCTATCGGATAGGCTACCAAATACCCTAGAATCCTATTTCAATCAATATTGTAATATTCCTAGATAGAAAATGACCCCTGTCCTTATTTCACAAATATGAAAATTAGCTAATTAACTTTATAATGCTTATACAAAATGTTGCCCAACGTTGCCAAGGTGGCAACCAAGCTGACATTTCTTCTTAACCTTTCTAGAATATGAATCAGTAAAAAAAACCTTTGACTAAAGAATGTGTCCAGGTCCTAGAAAAATCGGGTGCGCTTCGTTATTCCGAAGGTTCGTTATTCCGAACACGCAAATTTCCTATACCTGAGTGTTCGTTAATTCGAAAATGAAATAGGGTTCGTTAATCCGAGCATTTGTTGCATTATTCAGAAGGTTCGTTATTCCGAAGGTGCGTTATTCCGAAGGTTCGCTATTCCTAAAATGAAATCGGGTTCGTTATTCCGAAGGTTCGTAATTCCGAAGGTTCTTTATTCAGAAGGTTCGTTATTCCGAAGGTTCGTTATTCCGAAGGTTCGCTATTCCTAAAATGAAATCGGGTTCGTTATTCCGAAGGTTCGTAATTCCGAAGGTTCTTTATTCCGAAGGTTCGTTATTCCGAAGGTTCGCTATTCCTAAAATGAAATCGGGTTCGTTATTCCTAAGGTTCGTTATTCCGAAGGTTCGCTATTCCTAAACTGAAATCGGGTTCGTTATTCCGATGGTTCGTTAGTCCGAAAATGAATTAGGGTTCGTTAATCCGAAAATGAAATAGGGATTGCCGTCGAGTTGTGTGTGTGTATGTATATAAATAAGGGTGTGTGTGCGTATGTGTGCGTGTGTGTGAGTTCGTGTGTGTGTGTGAGTTCGTGTGTGTGTGTGTGTGTTTGTGTGTGTGTGTGTGTATGTGTGTGTGTGTGTGTGTGTGTGTGTGTGTGTGTGTGCACTGGCGTACTGGTGGGGTGGGGTGTCATGGGCCCCCCTCCCGAATCAATTTAAAACATGGCTTTTATCTAATTCGATTGGAAAAGAGAGTAAGACAAGACAACTCAGATTGCACAGTTTCAATTCAAAAAATGCAAAAGCTCCCTCACGGCGGAGGCCATCGTCATTCTGTCACCCCCATCCCCCTTCCCTCCTTAGCAATAAGACATCACTTACGGGGGTTCAAAATAGCAAATAAAAATCGCCGATTCGCGGCTCGTGGACGATGCTCCGCACAGTCATTGGGTCAATCCCCCCCCCCCCCCCCTTAGCAAAAAGCTAGATCCGCCCCTGCCCTTAGTTGCTATTTATGATGAAATACATACAATTCAGACAAATAAAATGTTGGAATTGAGATATTCTGGATTGATATCAAGCAGCAAAATCTTACTTTATGACATAATTATAAGATTATAATATCAAATTGATTTTGGTTTTATTTCATGTTTTTTTACATGAGAAAGATATAAATATATCTCAAATATCTAATTCTTATTGCACTGTTTTAGAAAGGAAAAGAAAATCATTATTTAGGAAATTCATTTCAGTTTATAACACCACGTTACAAATGATTCTTATACAATTTGACTCGAATTTTACAGCCACTCTTTGCCCCTCTCACCTTCTCCCCCACCCCCATGAAGCCACGGCAATTAGAGTAAGATTGATCCACTTTCCCAAGTCCACACTGCTCAAAATCATTTTTTTAAAGGCAACATTGCTTTTAAAAAATCAAATTCTTTTGTAAATCGTATTTATTTAATTTTCGGATTAACGAACCCTATTTCATTTTCGGATCAACGAACCATCGGAATAACGAACGTTCGGAATAACGAACCCGATTTTATTTTCGGATCAACGAACCTTCGGAATAACAAACCTTCGCAATAACGAACCAGATTTTATTTTCGGATTAACGAACCTTCGGAATAACGAACCCGATTTCATTTTAGGAATAGCGAACGTTCGGAATAACGAACCTTCGGAATAACGAACCTTCGGAACAACGAACCTTCGGAATAACTGAACCTTCGGAATAACGAACCTTCGGAGTAACAGACTGTAACCGAAAAATCTACACGACTATCACGGTGTGAACACTCATTACGCTGTGAACACACTGTGAAATTGCTGAGATACACTGAGTGTGAGCGCATTTTTGTACACACTGTGAACGCAAGCAATTTCACACTGGCGACTATGCGCTCACAGTCGGGTAGACAATGTGGTTAAATTAACTTCACAGTGTGGTCAGTGTGCTCACAGTTTGAGTTTGTTCTCACACTATTTAACCACTACAATTGAGGTGTGTTCACACTGTAGTCCACACTTTTTTCTTCTGGTAGGGTAGATTGACATCTGATCATAAACATAAACACACAGGGAGACAGTACAGTTGTAATGCAGACTGAGTGCAGCTGGAGAAATGCAGATGCAATTCAATTGCATGACTTGTCATGACCCATGAGATAATAATCTTTCCCTGTCTTTCGAGCAAAAGTTGAATACATGACTTTCCAGGTTTTCTGGCCATGTATAAGGTTCTTGAAGATGACTAAAAAAGAAGGGACACTTTGTTTAATTAGTCACGAACGTGCTGTTTGTACCTCGGTGCTTGTCAAAAGTAACTTATCACAAACAGAACACGCATTACACTCTATTACAATTTTATATGCACAGTTTCAATTCAACAAATGCAAAAGCTCCCTCACGGCGGAGGCCATCGTCATTCTGTCCACTCCAACTCCCCCCTTCCCTCCTTAGCAATAAGACATCACTTACGGGGGTTCAAAATAGCAAATAAAAATCGCCGATTCGCGGCTCGTGGACGATGCTCCGCACAGTCATTGGGTCAATCCCCCCCCCCCCCCCCCCCCCTCCCCCCCTTTGGTCAGTGTGCTCACAGTTTGAGTTTGTTCTCACGCTATTTAACCACTACAATTGAGGTGTGTTCACACTGTAGTCCACACTTTTTTCTTCTGGTAGGGGTAGATTGACATCTGATCATAAACATAAACACACAGGGAGACAGTACAGTTGTAATGCAGACTGAGGTGCTGGAGAAATGCAAGATGCAATTCAATTGCATGACTTGTCATGACCCATGAGATAATAATCTTTCCCTGTCTTTCGAGACCTGGGAAACACAAAAGTTGAATACATGACTTTCCAGGGTTTTCTAGCCATGTATAAGGTTCTTGAAGATGACTAGAAAAGAAGGGACACTTTGTTTAATTAGTCACGAACGTGCTGTTTGTACCTCGGTGCTTGTCAAAAGTAACTTATCACAAACAGAACACGCATTACACTCTATTACAATTGTATATGAACGTGCTCATGACTCTATTTTCAACCTCTTTATACTTGCTACCTTCCATCGTGTGACCCACTTCATACAAACATAATAACAACTGAGATAGAGCGGAAATGCGTTTTAAAGGGATCTAGTAACTTTGTTGGAGAGTGCAAAAAGTGACGAGAGATTAATAAACATTTGTATTTGTTTGATATTATATGTCCATATAGGCGTAACTTAACAAATTACTGTTTTTTGTTTTTTGGGGGGTGGGGATTGCACCACCCCCCCCCCCCCCCTTCCTTTACAGCTTGTAGCTGGTCTCGAGACCACATTTCAGCGGTCTCGACTTTCATTACCGATGGTCTCGGCCTCGAAAAATTACGCAGAATCTTGGTCTTGGCCTCGAAAATTTATTGGTCTATATGGACCCCCCCCCCCCCCCACCCGCCCCCTCTTACAGGATTATCAACCGATGGTCCTTGGGTGTCGGCCTCGAACATTTTTAACCGGTCCTGGTCTCGGTCTCGAAAATTGTGAATGCACTTGGTCTCGAAATCTTGTAAGGTACTTTAAGGGTCTCGGCTATGACAAATGTTCTACGCCTCCCTCCCCCCCCCCCCCCACCCCCCCCCCCCCCCCTCACAGATATGTGGCTGACGAAATATGTGAAACTTTCACATTAATTGGATGTTATTTTGGCCGAGATATTATCGAAATGCACCTTATTGCACATAATTTGTAAACGGCTGAAATTATCCTGTAGAAAATGTCATATCTGAACACTTCAATCGTAAATATCTTTTGAACGAAGTGGAAATTTGAAAAAACGAAACCTGTCCCGTGATGGTATTGCTAATATGCAGATGATAAGGTGTGACAGAACCACTAAGGTTCCAATGTTACTAAGTCCCTTTAAAAACAAAATAACTATAACATCGTGTTGTTTCATCGGGCTTTCAATAAAGTGCAGTATACCTGTCCCATATCAGTTATTACTATAGCAGCCTTGCACAACTATTTATGATAGTGGCCAGTAAAACAGAATATTTGATGGTATAATCTCTGTATTAGCTGTCTAATTTACCTGCATTGAAATTCACCCATTTCAAATTTTGTAATATTTCTCTTTTGTGCATTTTTCTTTTCCTCTGAATTATACCTACTTGTTTACAAATGTCTAAAAGGTTTCTTCTCTTACCTATTTCAGACTATGGCGTTCCATAGACAGCCAACTTTGTGGGCATCTCTACCCGTCGCTCTCCTCATGATGGGTAAATAATATGTTGAGCAGTTACATTATTTGGAACAAATGAGTGGAATTCACTCACACCAGTAAGTAGTGTGTAAATCATGGTTTAAAGCCCATTAAGCATTTGAAAAAGGGCTCGTGTGGTAAAATCTGAACCTTAAGGCCTGGTCACACATGACACGACTAGACCCACGAATGCAGTACGCATTTATAAAAAATCTATGGCAAGCCGTTTTTAACATGTATTCTATTTCTTGATATTAAGAAATAGGGAAAAAATGTTAAAACGGCTTGCCATGGATTCGTACCATTGCGTACTAGATTCTTGGGTCTAGTCGTGTTGGATTAATTGAAGAAATATCGGTGGAATAACAATTGACCGCCTGTTCGCTACATTCTGCTGGGCTGAAGATAGAGTCCACAGGCCCAATATGCCTCGCATAGCTTTCTCACGCAGAGTATGCCAGTGAGTTTTCGAAGTATTTACATTAACAGATGAGTTATCGCATATTATTTTACATGGTAGGTGATTAGATAAAGCATATTTTATGTGGGGTGTGCGGGGGTGTTTCCAAATACTGTCATTTCGCTTAAAATCGTGGCTCAAAACTACGGAGCGCATTTAATAATTGTATTTGTTGTGTTCCTGTATAATTTAACAGGCAGTAAGAAAATGTGATTTTCGTTTTGACTTTTCTACACGCGACACTTCATATATCTTCGAACCACAGTTTCAATTCATAAACCCCCTTAAAGGAATAGTTGAGTTTTGGTATAGAGAGTACAGTTTTTGTCAAACTGAATTGTAGTAACCAAATCCTGCACCATTACATTACAAACTAATAGTTATAACTCCACCATGCTCAAAATGTATACAAAAAATACAAACAACTAACTAAAAAGCCTGTTAAAAGCCCATTCGAAAAGAGCAGTTAAAACTCAAAAGGGCCCTCTCTAAAAACTCATTAGTTTCAATCATTTCTAATTTAAAAAAAAAAGGATGTGCATGTGATGTTTTGTTAAACTATGGAGAGATCATCAACAACTGTTTTAAAACATCTTCTGTACATTTTTGAAAGTGTAAGCATTTTTTGGTTCAAAGGCTGGTTCAAAATTGTTGAATTATTGTGGGGCCCAACACTAATTACAAATAGTTTATTTATTAATATTTCAGCCGTCTTTGAACCGATTTTGATCCAATAAAGTTTATTCTGTCATCAAAATTGTATGCTATTAAAATGTTGACTCTCAGGTTTGCATTACCTCACACAAAACTATTTCGTGCAGCGCCCTCTATACCATAACTCAAATATCCCTTTAAATTCCAAGGTTGACCTGAGAAGAGAGTTGCAGTAACTAATGCGAGACTCATGGTTAGCTTTTGTAAAGGAATGTCATGTTTCCAAACATTCCAAGTGTCATATCGAATTTACTTAGATTCCGGTCATACCAAAACAAGAATAATTTGATATAGTTGTACCATATCGGAACCACATTTGTAAACAATAATCTTAGAATATTTTGAAGTGTTTGACCGACGGTCTTACCTACAGATTAATGGAACTAGCTAAACCATGCCAACCCGACCCAAATATGGTACAGCATTATAGAAAACAATCCAGTATAATATATACTAAATTGTATTTTATTTCCTGCAGCACTACAGGTCCTCTCATCAACTAACCAAATGACAAGCTCCAGTTGTGACGATGGATATGGTCTGAACTACACCCTACCCATGCGATCGTTGCGGACCGGTTTGAAGTCGGTAACCTAGCAACAGGACGCCGGATCATACAGACGATCCCGAAGCTAATTCCGCCATCCCACTTCGAAGAGGATACCTGTGGAAGAGAAAGTCGTATTGGAATCCCGCGAGGTCGCCGCATTTGTCGAATTCCCGGGTAAATGCAATAATTAAATAAAGTACCTTGTAAGATTAAATTCAATTCAATATTTATTGGTCCAAATTAATGGAAAATTTTCCTGGGTTCACAAAATCACAATTCCCAAACAATAAATGAAGACATAAAAAAAACATCTGAAATATCAACATATTTAAAAAGCATTTACATGTACATTTATATATACATCGTCAAGTGAGTGGAGAGCGAGATACGGAAAACAAGAATGGGGAAAGGGGACAAGGCAAAAGAAGAGAAGATGAGAATAAAATAGAAGGGGAAATGAGAAAGGCAATAGGAGAGAGGAAAACATTGACATAAGACTTACATGTATAATACAGTAATATGAACTTTTGAAATCTTTGTTGTTTTGTTAACAAATATATTTACGATTGAACTGTTCAGATTTGGTAACTATCCACTGGATAGTCATAAATGTTTACCAGGTCAGTGCAATACTAGTAAGTTAGAGAATATCACTTTTCATTTTTGCTCATTTCTCGGCCACTCAACGTGACATTTTCACACAATACTCAGAGGACATACCAAATCACAACACTACATATTTTTACCAACCATTCATCACTTTTTGCGCATGCCATCAAAGTTACTAGATCCTTCAAACTTACGCAAACCTGGTGCGGCATATACCATCCAGAAGCTAATATCCACCACCCCGCTTCGTAGAGGATACCTGTGGGAGAGAAAGTCGAATCGGAATCCCACGGGGTCACCGGGTTTGTCGAATTCTGGGTTAAGATAAAAATAATAACCTCAAAATGATACAGAGACCTTTTTTTTTTAGGTGTACACCCATTAATCGAGTTGATTGACACAATTTAGCTTGGTCAGCGGCTATGTCGCCCCATACTTCCGATTTGTCTGGTTCAATGTGACACATTTTTAGCGTTGTCTATCAATAATTTCTTGGCTGTTTTTGATCCAATTTTTTTTTAACCAATCACTCCTCCAGTTTTGCTTGTCAGTCTGAAAACTATATTTTCAGAGTTGAATTGTCCTTTAAACTTGACATAAAGCCGGATGGCACATTATAATGCGGCATTGTTATAGAAGATATAATATAGAATGTGATATTTCAATAATTACTCTCTATATACCCATTTCAGACTGTGACAGTAACCCGTGCCACGACGGACGGTGTGGGGAGACAGTGACATCCTACATATGCCACTGTCCACCAGGGACTACCGGACGCAAACTGCGAAGAAGGTAAATATTCAAGAAGGGTAGAGTTTTGGTATGCGTCCGTTGAAAATGTTATCAAAATGTATCCACTCTACCTTTTTCACTGATAGGGATCTGGGAACTATGTATGAATGGACAAACCTCACTCACATCTCTAGTGGTTCTTCCTTGCCCTGTAGATTTCATTTCAAGAATAGAAGTACGATACCAGCTTTGCTTCTTTTTCCTCCTTGTTATTTATGATTACCTTTGAAAATATCCCGGGGAAATTTGAACTTTGTACAAACTTACGACAATGAATTAGTAAAATGTCTTTATCATTTAATTTTTCGCTCATTACTCGGCCATATTGCATTCATTTTACGTGAAATGTCCACATATCACAGTTGTCATACGATCACGAAAATTCACATTTTATCGAAATTTGTTGTGTTCTTGCATATCTCAACATAGTTCGAAACAATCTGGGGTATTTTAACCAAGTTAAAAACATAATAAGTAATTTATTTAAAAACTAAGAGAACTAAGAGAAAATGATAACCACAAGTTAATATAAGCTAAATGAAAACATTGCAGGGTTAAATTTTAGCGGTAAACCTATATTTATATGAGTATACCAATTGACATTAATTGTACAAAGCTAGGACAAGCCGTCTTTGGAACTCTCTTCCACCTACTGTATTTCCCAGTGTTCCAAATATGGATGCATTTAAGTCAGCAGTGAATACATACCTGTTGAACCAAAATGTGGTAAAATGTATTATGGTATTCAGATTAAGAGAAATAAAGTGCAATTTTCGTTTGCATTTTCGGCTTTATAATCTTCTAGGACGACACCACCAGGCCCTGAACTCGTAAAAAATCAAATAAAATATATTAATACCAAACGTTTTGCTTGATTGCAGAAGTAAAAGACTGCAATGACAATGGCGCGAACGTGTGTCTCAATGGTGGTATCTGCCAGACAGCTGAGGACGGCACGATCCAATGCGAATGCAGTGGAACTTGGACGGGGAGGTTCTGCGAAGGTTTGTTAGACAGTAGCTTATATATCATAATTGATTGATTGATTGATGATTGTTGGATTGATTGATTGATTGATTGATTGATTGGTTGTTTAATTGATTGATTGATTGATTGATTACTTGATTGCTGTTGTATTGATTGATTGATTTATTTATTTATTGATTTATTGAGTGATTGATTGATTGATTGATTGATCTTTTTCCGCTCTTCTTCTTCTTTTTGTCATTATCAATATTACAGATGTAGACGAATGCGCCAGTAACCCATGTGCACACGGAGCGTGCAATGACGGGGTGGACGAGTTCAGATGTGTCTGCAATTCCGGGTGGAGTGGGGACGCTTGCGACATTAGTAAGTCTTTAAATTTAGACGTATCTGATAACATTGGATAAATCTTTTACAACCAGTCCTTAATTTTCTATCCATATTATTCAACCTTTTTTTTCTCGTCCTTACTATTAACTTATGATTTATATTAGTCCCCAGTCCCTTGCGTAAGGAATCACAGCAGGAGGAAGTACGTCTAGCCAATTTTCTGATCATCATTTGCAAGTTTGTCATAAATAATTTGTTCTGTACGAATACTTTTTTCTAATCATGATAATATTTGGCAAAAGCGATTAAAAAGCAGAATATTGTATAAGTTTTGTATCATCATTAAAGGCGTAGAACAGTTTTGGTAAGGCTAAGCTTTAGTAACCAAAACCTGCACAGTCACATTACAGACTAGTAGTTATGGCTCCACCATTCTCGAGCGGTGTAACAAATTACAAACAACTAAGTAAAAAGTATGTTATCATTAAAAAAGAGCCATTAAAACACAAGAGGGCTCTCTAAAAAAGCATTGATTTCAGCCATTTTTCATACAAAATGATGCAGGTGATATTTTGTTGAAATTTTGATTAAATAGAGAGATCTTCAAAAACTATTTAAAAACCTGTTTTTACATTTTTGGAAAAAGTGTAAGCATTTTTACATAAAAAAAAAAAGAATCATCGAATAAATCTGGGGCCCAGATTTATTCCGATCAGATATATTTATTGATATTTCAGCCGTTTCTGAACCGATTTTGATCAAATAAAGTTTATTCTGCCATTAAAATTGTATGCTCGTACAAACTTTACACTCAGTTTTTCATTATCTCACAAAAACATATTTCGTGCAGTGCCCTCTATACCAAAACTGAACTACCCATTTAATGTGTCATAGTATTGATGCTTTTCTTTAAAAGTGGTCACAAAATAATACTATGTTCCTTTTAAATGGCTGTTCATTGATTTGGTTGTTTTAGATTTGCATCTACCTCATGTACCTTTAATGTTTTTGTTATCATGATGTATTAATTCTAAATTGTTTATCTACCTTGATACAAATTGTTATGCTTGTTTAAGTATTGTATACAAATATTTGAAAATAAAGTTATCCTTTGAAAAGTCAAACAAGTCTTCTTCTTCTCCTTCTCCTTCTTCTTCTTCTTCTTTCTTCTTCTTCTTCTTCTTCTTCTTCTTCTTCTTCTTCTTCTTCTTCTTCTTCTTCTTCTTCTTCTTCTTCTTCTTCTTCTTCTTCTTCTTCTTCTTCTTCTTCTTCTTCTTCTTCTTCTTCTTCTTCTTCTTCTTCTTCTTTTCTTCTTCTTCTTCTTCTTCTTCTTCTTCTTCTTCTTCTTCTTTTCTTCTTCTTCTTCTTCTTCTTCTTCTTCTTCTTCTTCTTCTTCTTCTTCTTCTTCTTCTTCCGCTTATTCTTCTTCTTTTTGTCACTATCAATATTACAGATGTAGACGAATGCGCCAGTAACCCGTGTGCACACGGAGAATGCAATGACGGGGTGAACGAATTCACATGTGTCTGCAATTCCGGGTGGAGTGGGGACGCTTGCGACATAAGTAAGTCTTTAAATTTAGAGGTATCTGGTAACATTGTCCAAATCTTCTACAACCAGTCCTATATCTTCTATCCTTATTACTCAACCGTCTTTCCCGTCCTTACTATAACTTATGATTTATATTAGTCCCCCGTCCCGTGCGTAAGGAATCACAGCATGGAGGCAGTTCGCCTAGCCAATTTTCTGATCATCATTTGCAAGTTTGTCATAAATAATTTGTTCCGTACGATTTCTTTTTTCTAATCATGTTAATATTTGGCAAAAGCGATTAAAAGGCAGAATATTGCATAAGTTTCGCTATCATCATTAAACGGGTAGTACAGTTTTGGTAAGGCTAAGCTTTAGTAACCAAAACCTGCACAGTCACATTACAGACTACAAGTTATGGCTCCACCATGCAGCTCGAGGGGTGTAGACAATTACAAACGACTAAGTAAAAAAGCTATTATCATTCAAAACGAGCCATTAAAACACAGGAGAGCGCTCTCTAAAAAAGCATTGGTTTCAGCCATTTTTCATACAAAATTATGCATGTGATGTTTTGTTGAAATAATGATTAAATAGAGATATCTTCAACAACTATTTAAAAACCTGTTGTGTAATTTTTGGAAAAAGTGTATGCAGTTTTACATTTAAAAAATCATCGAATAAATCTGGGGCCCAGATTTATTCCGATGAGATATATTTATTGATATTTCAGCCGTTTCTGAACCGATTTTTATCAAATAAAGTTTATTCTGCCATTAAAATTGTATGCTCGTACAAACTTTACACTCAGTTTTTCATTATCTCACAAAAACATATTTCGTGCAGTGCCCTCTATACCAAAACTGAACTACCCCTTTAATGTGTCATAATATTGATGCCGCTTTTCTTTAATAGTGGTCACAAAATAATACTATGTTCCTTTTAAATGGCTGTTCATTGATTTGGTTGTTTTAGATTTGCATCTACCTTATGTACCTTTAATGTTTTTGTTATCATGATGTATTGATTCTAAAATTGTTTTTTTACTTTCATAAAAATTCTTATGCTTGATTAATTATTGTATACAAATAGTTGAAAATAAAGTTATCCTTTGAAAGGTCAAAAAAGTCTTCTTCTTTTTCTTCTTCTTCTTCTTCTTCTTCTTCTTCTTCTTCTTCTTCTTCTTCTTCTTCTTCTTCTTCTTCTTCTTCTTCTTCTTCTTCTTCTACTTCTCCTTCTTCTTCTTCTTATTCTTATTCTTATTCTTCTTCTTCTTCTTCTTCTTCTTGTTCTTCTTCTTCTTCTTCTTCTTCTTCTTCTTCTTCTTCTTCTTCTTCTTCTTCTTCTTCTTCTTCTTCTTCTTCTTCTTCTTCTTCTTCTTCTTCTTCTTCTTCTTCTTCTTCTTCTTCTTCTTCTTCTTCTTCTTCTTCTTCTTCTTCTTCTTCTTCTTCTTCTCATTTTGTCACTATCAATATTACAGATGTAGACGAATGCGCCAGTAACCCGTGTGCACACGGAGAATGCAATGACGGGGTGAACGAGTTCACATGTGTCTGTAATCCCGGGTGGAGTGGGGACGCTTGCGACATAAGTAAGTCTTTACATTTAGAGGGATCTGGTAACATTGTCCAAATCTTCTACAACCAGTCCTTCATCTTCTATCCTTATTACTCAACCGTCTTTTCCCGTCCTTACTATAACTTATGATTTATATTAGTCCCCCGTCCCGTGCGTAAGGAATCACAGCATGGAGGCACTTCGCCTAGCCAATTTTGTCAAAAAAGTCTTCTTCTTCTCTATATCCTCCAAATTCAATTGGAAATCTAAAGGTTCCCTCATACCTTACTGTATCCGTATTAACATTACAAGCATGGGATAGGTTAATTTTGTTTTTTATTTCCCTTTCGTTAAAAAGATATTTACGATTGGAGTGTTCAGATGTTAAACTATCCACTCGATAGCTGTAACCGTGTACTACGTCAGCGCAATGAGTTAGTGAATATCACTTCCCCTTTTTGCTCATTACTCGGCTATTTAACGTCCATATGACTTGACACTTTTACACAATATCCAGTGGGAATATCAGATAATATCAATATACATTATATTGCATCAGCCATTCATCACATTTTGTACATGTTAACAAAGTTACTAGATACTGAGCTATCTGATAGAACATACACCTTGATTCTCCAGGTATTGTTTTTATGTTGTAGTCTATGTGATCACCTTGCCTCTCCGGCTTGTGTCTTCTCATAGGAAATCGATAAGACGTTGCTCTTGACTATTGTAGCAATCTCGGGAAGTTCATGTTGATCAAGGACATTCGGCAATTGCGTCATTGCTATCCACTCTGGCAGCTTAACAATATCACCTGTCCGCATAACATTGTAGATTGTTACTTTCCTTTCCTTTACTATACAGGGTGGCCCATAAATAACGGAACGGGGCACTTCCCAAAATAAAGCAACGAAATGATTGGGTCCATCGGATAGTGTGTCTTTTCAAATGAAAATTGATACCAAGAACATTAATTTTTGTCGTGTAGTTTTTGTTTTAGAGCGCTGTGAGTGACACTATGTCAGGGTTAATTTTTCTTGTATTTTGACTGACCTATTGGCTAAAGAATGACCCGAACGGCTCGGCATAGAATTACGGTGCTGTGGCTATTCAGTCGAATGCACACTAACAAAGGTGTCCGCATCATTGTGCGTCGTAATTCTATGACGAGCCGTTCGGGTCATTATTTAGCCAATAGGTCAGTCAAAATTGAAGAAAAATGAACCCTGACATGGTGTCACTTACAGCGCTCTAAAACAAAAACTACACGACCAAAATTAATGTTCTTGGTATCAATTTTCATTTGAAAAGACACACTATCCGATGGACCCAGTCATATCGTTACTTTATTTTGGGAAGTGCCCCGTTCCGTTATTTCTGGGCCACCCTGTATTGGAAATACTCCACATTCAAATGTTTTCATCTTGATCCTAGCACCACTCATCAATATGCCGTAACAACCTCGTGGGGTTTGTACTGAATGGACCCACATCCAACGCGTCTTTGCTGGTCATAAACATAAAGGAAGCAGATTGATGACTTTTCTTTAAGTTTGTTATCTTCTTTCCTTTTCTAGATTGGAAATGCTCAGCATCCAAATGTTTTCACCTTGCTCCGAGCACCACGGATCAATATGCCGCCGCTCATGACTATTGCAGCGACCTTGGAGAGATAACGCTTCACGGACAAGCAGGCAACGCATCGCTGCTGGTCATAGACTCGAAGCACGATGAGGACTTCATCCGCAACAACATGTGGCCTTCGTATGTCGACCCTTCCTCGAGTCTGACCTGGCTCAACTGTCGGGACGAAGCAGGGGACGGCGCAGGGAACGGCACCTTCATTTGTGAAAACTCTGGCGGACAACTGTCCAAATACAGAAGTAAGTGTTACGAATTAAAGGGACTGCGCCACCGCATTTAAGGGCTCTTGCCAAAGTAATTATATTTTGCTTTAGGGTGGCGTCATGTTACATGCAAACCGCGCTCTATGTAGATTCATTCGGTACATCAGTGAGTGTCGCACCCATTCACGATTCCGCCTGCATTCTGATGCCGTGGCGACGCCCTGTGCGCCTTTTTGTGATGTTCCTGCGTCGCCGCCACTTTCACGCATACCGCGCGCTTAGCCTAATTTGAAAGCTATACTATGCGTAATACAATATAAGCATGCGCGAGTGTTGCCTCTTTCACGTCGAGTGCCGAGTTTCACGACGAATCCTCCTTAACATGCAATACCGCGATGAATTCAATGCTTATCATTACCAGTGTAGCACACTACCGCATAAGCGGGATCGCTCAGAGTCTCGCCTTTCCGGGATTCTTTGCACGGTGCTGGGCCAAGGTCACGGAGCATGCTGCCAGCTCTATTTTTTTTTTCAGACCATAATTATAAACCTATTTACATGGCCGTCGATCACGAAATTAAGTTTGTAAGTACATCCTCTCGTACTTACTGCGTCGGTTACAGTCCGTTATTCCGAAGGTTCGTTATTCCGAAGGTTCAGTTATTCCGAAGGTTCGTTATTCCGAAGGTTCGTTATTCCGAAGGTTCGTTATTCCGAAGGTTCGTTATTCCGAAGGTTCGTTATTCCGAAGGTTCGTTGATCCGAAAATAAAATCGGGTTCGTTATTCCGAAGGTTCGTTATTCCGAAGGTTCGTTATTCCGAAGGTTCGTTGATCCGAAAATAAAATCGGGTTCGTTATTCCGAAAATTAAATCGGGCTTGTTATAATACTATAGTTTGTGTTTTGTTGATTTAATTTACAGCCTGCATTAAGCATACCCCTCCCCCTTTCCCTCCCTTGGCCAGACCAATCAAACATTTCAGTTTATTTTATCTCTTTATATGAAATTATAGCATTATAACAAACCCAAATTCATTTTCGGATTAACGAACCCGATTTCATTTTAGGAATAGCGAACCTTCGGAATAACGAACCCTCGGAATAACGGACCTTCGGAATAACGAACCTTCGGAATAACGAACCCGATTTCATTTTAGGAATAGCGAACCTTCGGAATAACGAACCTTCGGAATAACGAACCTTCGAAATAACGAACCTTCGGAATAATGCAACAAATGTTCGGATTAACGAACCCTATTTCATTTTCGGATTAACGAACACTCAGGTATAGGAAATTTGCGTGTTCGGAATAACGAACCTTCGGAATAACGAACCTTCGGAATAACGAACCTTCGGAATCATCAGCAGCTACAGTTAGGTATGCGCATCGTGATACAGACATACCTTGCATATGGGCGGTTAATCACAACTAATGCAACTGAAATATCATTCTCAACGAGTGATCCCGCTTTTTCGGGAGTGTGCTACAATGATTATGTATACCAATTAACATTACCGTGTCACCAGGGGCGGATCTAGCTTTTTGCTAACATGGCTAAGGGGGGCTTTGACTCAATGACGATGCGGAGCATCGTCCACGAGCCGCGAAGCGGCGATTTCTTTTGCTATTTTGAACCCCCGTAAGTGATGTTTTCCACATCACATTTTCACTTGGCAGCCCAAGAGGGGGGGGGGGGGGGGGGGGGGGGGGGGTTAAACCCCCTAAACCCCCCCTCCCCCCCGTAGATCCGCCACTGGTCACTATGTATATGGAACGCTCAATGCAATGGGTAGTCGCACCACTCGGCTGGCTCTTAGACCATTGCGCCGCCCAGGTCTCTGCGATGCAGTTATACAAATATGCAATAGATTTATGATACAAAACATGTTTACATTTTGTTTACCAATTGGCCAGACTGGATGACCGGTGAACCGAACTACGGAGGCGTGGAACATTGCGTCGTTCTGTCCATGGGTCACTCTATGCAATGGAGTGACGTACCCTGCGCGTGGACTTTAGCACCCAGAGTTATCTGCCAGATGAACTTGCTTGATCCAGGTTAGTGGTGTAAAATGAATACTAATGTCAAGGCTGATACTTTAGTGATACAAATGCATATCATGCGAGCGATGTCAAGAATCAGCCATCTGTTCTATTCACCAAGGCGAGCTTTTTGTCAAATGAATGTGCTTGCTTCGAGTTAGTGCTTATATAAAATTATAATGATAATAATATTAAAGATTAGTTTGATACCATACTACATATACTACTACAACTACATATACTACTACTACTACTACTACTACTACTACTACTACTACTACTACTACTACTACTACTACTACTACTACTACTACTACTACTTCTACTACTACCACTACTTCTACTACTAATACTACTACTACTACTACTACCACTACTTCTACTACTAATACTACTATTACTACTATAACTACTACTACTTCTCTTTTCTATTCGTTGTAATTCGCAGAGTGGCAGTGTTACGATGACAAGTGCTACCATATTTCCCCTCAAACAATGAACGGGACCAGCGCACGCGACTACTGCCGCGGCCTCGGTCCGATCAACATCAACAGAACCGCGCGCAACGTATCTCTGTTTTTTCCAAGCTCCGCGAACGAGATACGTGACGTCATAGATGTCTGCCTCGCAGCCTCCGACCCCGATCAGGGATGTGGCACGCAGGGTGAACTCGGGTACTCTGGTAGAATCACTTGGATCAACTGTCATCGTGAAGTGGACGGGGGTGAGGTGGTCTGCGAGGCCGATGCCAGCGGGACAATCTCCGAGTATAGGGGTGAGTCATTCTTCTTGAAAAGTTCTCGTTGTGTTGACTGTGACGTTTTCTTGGGAAATAGGCTCGTACATTGTTATTATCATTATTATTATTAGTAGTAGTAGTAGTAGTAGTAGTAGTAGTAGTAGTAGTAGTAGTAGAAGTAGTAGTAGTAGTAGTAGTAGTAGTAGTAGTAGTAGTAGTAGTAGTAGTAGTAGTAGTAGTAGTAGTAGTAGTAGTATTATCATTATTATTATTATTATTATCATCATTATTACTATTATTTTTATTATTATTATTATTATTATTATTATTATTATTATTATTATTATTATTATTATTATTATTATTATTATTATTATTATTATTATTCTTGTTGCATTCTACTCCACAGCGTGGCTCGGTGACGAGCCTTCTGTATACCACAATGGAGTTCCAGAGAACTGTGTCCTCACAAAGAAGAGAGGATGGAATGACCTTAAATGTAGTGCATTGATGGCGGCCATCTGCCAAGTAATGGTATAGACCATCGGTTTCATAAAGCCTGGCGCAGACAGAGTCGACTCGACATGTTGGTTTGCGCCCGATTGGCTTCCAACTGGCTCCCGACTGACAAATCGGAGTCGTGAAGCAATGCGCACATAGCCAATCCGACTGAAAACTTGTCGGATCTGCTTGTGTTAAGCTTAACGTGTAAATAAAATGATAATTTTGATCTAAAATAATAGCTATGATATTGAAACAAACGAATTTTTCATTGATATACAGTACTGGTGGGCATTTAATGTTCTATTATTGTTGTGAAAACTGTGTCTACGTGAAACAGAGTGGCTGGAATAACAGTAGATTAAAGGGACTTAGTAACATTGTCCAAATCCTCAAAATCCAATTGAAATTCTAGCGGTTCCCTCATACCTTGTTGTATTCTTATTAACACAAAAAAGCATGGGACAGGTTTCGGTTTTTCAAATTTCCCTTTTGTTAAAAAATATTTACGAGTGAAGTGTTCATATGTCAAATTATCCAATGGATCGTCATAACCGTGTAGAAATTGAGTGCAATGAGTTAGTGAATGTCACTTTGCATTTTTGCTCATTACCCGGCCATATAAAGTCCATTTAACTTGAAATGTTCACACAACACCCAGTGGACATATCAGATAACAACAATATACATTGTATCAACCACTCATCGCTTTTTGCACATGTCAACAAAGTAACTAGATCCCTTTAAGTGTAATGGCATCCATGGCATGGTCAGCTGTAGAGAATCTGTTTCAATAGCGGATAAAGCCCAACGCACACAGATCCGACTCGACCCAATCCGACTGGTTTTGTGGTCAGATGGACTCACTGTGCGACTCGGATTTTGCCGGGTTGGACACAGTCGGAAGCCAGTCGGCGCCGATTCATCATGATGAATCGGTCTCGACTGATTGGGCCCGACTATGGCCGAACTGAAAACTAGTCAGATCGCGTTGAATCGGATCTGCGTGCGTTTAGCTTAAAGTGTAAATAAAATGATAATTTTGATCCAAAATAATAGCTTAACTATAGTCACAAACGAATTTTCGTTGGATAGAAAAAGGTGGTAAGCTTTCAATGTTCTTTTACTTGTTGTGAAAACTGTAACCACGCGAAACAGAGCGGCTGGAATAACAACACTAGCTTCAGTAGCGTCATGGTGGCCATCTGCCAAAGGTTAAAGCCCAACGCACACAGAGACTACTCGACCCATTCCGACTGGTTTAACGGTCAGATCGACTCACTGTGTGTTGCTCCACTACTCCGATTTTGCCGGTCGAGACACAGTCGGAAGCCCGAGGGCGACGATTCAACATGTTGAATCGGTCTCGACTGTGATCGGGCCCGACTATAGCCCGATTGAAACCAGTCAGATCGGGCCCAATCGGCTTTGTGTGCGTTAACATGGTTGAGCTGTATGTGTAAATACATTGATAATTTTAAACCAAAACAAACGAATTTCCCTTTGTTATTTATTACTGGTCTACAAGCGTTCAAAGTTCTATAATTGCTATTTTCATTTTCTCTATTACAATTATTATTAATAATGATTTTATATCACTTTATTGTAAATTCAACAAAGAACTAAGAGCTAAAGTGAACATAGTTTACTTTTACATAGCCCAGGGCATGACGCATAACTGTCAATGCAGGCAATAAACATGATACAATATAATACATATAATTAGTATATATATGTACTTTTCTTAAAGTGGAGTTTCATTGATTATAAATTGAGTCCAATTTGGTATGATTGTAAAGGTAATCTTGTACTTTACAAGCCTCGAGCAATTCGGAATTTTTACAATTTAATATGAGTTGACGAATCGAAATTGAAAATGAGGAAAAATCACCCTCCAACCAAGGCCCAAACTACACTCGGAACTCGCCGCTTTTGCACGTCGTAGGCCAAGGGGGCATCGAGCTCTGCATATCGACTGTATCTCGTTTGCGTGCAATGTTTACAAGCAGATCGCTCGCTCGTTTTATTCAAACTCTTGTTTCGACTGAATCAACTCGAATGGCGGACGACCTGAATTTAGATTTAATAAATCTCTTTAATCATTACTTATCCAATTTGCAATTTTATTGGGAACGTACCTATGCTGTCGCAAGAGTGCCCACTCCACCCGGGATCGCAGACACATGTTAACTCGTTCAGCCTGTCTTCGCACTGTCCGTGTTTCATGTGTGCGCACGGGTTACTGACGCATTCGTCTATATCTGGAATAGACATAATACAAACAAGGAGCAGAAGAAGAACAACGCAACATCAATAACAGCAACAAGACATAGAAGAAGAAAAGAAAAATGAAGTACATCAATAGGATTGGCTAGTCAAGAGGGTCAGTTTGATTGTTTGTGTTTGAACAAATATGTGACCGAGACTCTCAGAACGAGTTGTTTGTCGCAATTGGTCATCAGTGCGTACGGTCCTAAATGCGATACATACATACTTCCTTTATATTTATATTCTGAAAATGTACGTCTCTTCTCAAATCGTATTCTTATTATGAAAATCCTTTGGAATTATCAGCGTGTGTGTGGAACTTCAATGAGCAAGGGAGAGTGGATACATTCTAGTACAAATTGTTAGCAGAAGAAAACTCTACCCATGTTATACTTTTAGAATTACCTTCTTCGCAGTTGAGTCCGGTAGTCCCTGGCGGGCAGGACTGTGAAATGTAGAACAGAGCGCTATCGGAAGAGTGCTCTCCCATTCCTAGTGAGACTCTTAAACCAGAATTGATACTAGAACTGATATTTTACTATCATAGACTTTTTAAAAACCTTTTCATTATATTTATGAATCTCATTTTGTGCAATCTCTTTAGATGGACTTGCCAGTTAGTGCCATGTACAATTATCACAATGTATTACATAAATCCCATTCAAGTTACTCTTTGACAATTATGAGCTTACAGCTTTTTAAATCAGGCATACATTTTAAAATAGCTATTTGTATACATCTTTACTTAGACAGTTTCATCAATATTATAGCTTGCAATATATTTCTTGATTGTATATGTATTCACTAAGTTGTATTTAGAATATAAACATGTAATATAAACCCTGGACATTTTCTTTACACTATTCTATTTTATTGAAGTACTTACATTTGAGTCATTCAATACAACCCAACATGGCTTTATTCATAACCTGTAATTTAATGTTATGATTTATAGTTTATAGCTATTTGCTCTATTGTGCATTGTTATTGATTTGCTTGTAATTCTCACTCGTTCAGTCATATAATATTTGTTTGCATTTGTTCGTATTATTATTTGTAATTTTAATAGAAAATAAAGTTTTAATAGAAACCTTAGATGCTTTAAACGCTCTTACAATTAGTTGTATTGAAGTAAAGATTACCAATTCATTAAATAAGTTAAGCTACTTTATGTAAAAGCTTTTAATTTTGGTACTATATATTTAGATTCTGCCACTTTTACACGACAATGACTTGCATTGTTATTTATATTTTGTATTGTATTGATATAATATGTATATTTTCTTTCAATGTATGTAATTTTTAATGTTTTTTACCTTGTAAATTCACTTGTAATTCAGCCTTTTGGCTACAAATAGTTGAATAAAATACCTTCACTTGAATTGAAAGAATCGTTTATTTGATTGCAAAGTTCGTAATATTGCGCTTCCCTCCATGGACATCGCAAAAAACAAGAACGACAAAGCGCCGTCTAAACCAGGGGGTGTTTTACAAAGATTCCAAGTCAAACTTGTAAAATGTATGAACAGTCTAAAGTACTTGCAATTATGCTTTCGAGTATATTTTATTCCAATGCTACTAACGGCTTGATATAATTTAAGTCCAACTTAGAGTCAAGTTCAAATTGGGATCTTTGTGAAACACCCCCCAGAACTTGAGTATCCATTACAATTTACCTGAGATCGAAGGAGATGGTATAAGGATTTCGAACAAACTATCTGTTTTTGATCTGAAGACATAGACATTGTAGTCCGTTTAGAACTGCGTTGGTGGTATCAACTTTGGATAGTCTGTAAAATCCATTGCATCAGGCTTTTTCTAATGGCTAATCATTCTTTGCCTCTGCAATCTCTCTAAATGTAAATTTTATTTTTGTTTTACAACTGTGTGAAACTGTACCTGGTATTCGACAGACGTGGTGACCCCGAGGGATTTCGACCCGATTTCCTCTCTCGCAGGTAACCACTTCGAAGCGGGATGGAAGTATCAGCTTCGGGATCGTCTGTATCATCCGGCGTCCTGTTGCTAGGTTACCGACTTCAACCGTTCCGCACGACCGCTTGGGTAGGGTGTAGTTGAGACCGTAGCCATGGTCATATCGGGAGCTTATCACGTGATCCTCTGTTGAAAAGACCCCTTTGGCTTTAGCGATAAATCACATACAGAAGATTGTGTTTTATATAGTTCATTGTTTCATTTGTACAATGTTTCTGGTTGCTATTGTTGTCCACTCTAACGGATATATGTAGGTAAGACTGTATAGGACCAACGCTTTTGTGTTGTTTTTGTTTTTTTACACGACGTGCATTCGAAGTTGTGCCAAATCTAAACACTTGATTTATTACGGGTGCCCCACACACTCTTCTGTGCCCCGTTTCATAAAAACTTTTCCAATTGTTGTAAGTGTCCAATTATTGTAACTACCATGGCAACAGCTAAAAATGCTTGATGCTGATTGGCTGTTGCCATAGTAGTTACAATAATTGGGGACCTTACATTTGGACATTTTTTATAAAACGGGCCCTGGCTTTAAAGGGTCATTCCCTCTTTTGCAAGCCAAATTTCTAAAGTTGCGAGGTTATTGTCTTATATGAAAGAAAATGTCATTTAATAGCATGCCTGAAAAAATGAGGGCTTGAAATATCTTTTTCGTGAAGTTATAGACCTAAAACTAATAAAACGACAACCAACGGTTAATTGTGCATTTACGTGTATTCACCCAGTGAGGAAGTTCGTACACGGATTCCACGAAGTATCACAACGTTATGTGTGATCCCTACGTGACCCGCGCTAGCTACGTGACCAGCACACACATAAAAATAGCATGACCGAATATTAAACAAAATAACCAAACCTCGCTTAAACTGACTACATGTAATTACATATTCTTCATTTTTGAGATTTTTTCCGTGTCATACCTTTACAAATGTCGGCTTCACAATACCTTTATAAGAATAAGTAAAATATTGTTGTAATATTATGCTAAATCAGTTAAAGGGGTAGTTTAGTTTTGGTAGAGAGGGCGCTGCACATCACAATTTTGTTGAGAGGTAATGCAAAACTGAGCGTCGAATTTGAGAGAACATACAATTTTAATGGCAGAATACACTTTATTTGGTCAAAATCGACCCAGAAACGGCTGAAATATCAATAAATATATCTGATCTTATAATTATTTGGGGCCCAAATAATTAGAAGATTTGTAGAATTTTTTTTTTTAAATGCTTGCACTTTTTCAAAGATTTCCAAAAGCGTTTTTAAAATAGTTGTAGATGAACTCGCTATTTAATCATTATATCAATAAAACATCACATGCATAATTTTGTATGAAAAATGGTGGAAACCAATGCCTTTTTAAAAAGCGCCCTCTTGTGTTTTAATGGCTCTTTTGAATGATAACAGGCTTTTTACTTAGTCGTTTGTAATTTTGTATATCTTTCGAGCATGGTGGAGTTATTACTATTAGTTTATAATGTAACTGTGCAGGTTTTGGCTACTAAAGTTCAGCCTTACCAAAAACTAAACTACCCCTTTAAACTCTTTTATTGACCGATATATAGTTTGATGGAAGGACGCATTCGTTTTTTATCCGTAGAATCCAAATTACAGGGTTGTCGATCTGAGTTTTTTTTTGTGTCTTACATTCATCCCCATCCGTCAACTGGAAACTGTTCAGACGTTTTGTAAAAGAGGGAGAGTCCTTTTAAGAGTCACCCCTATTACCAAAATCATATGATTAAACATACATTATATTTATTTGCACATACATATATTATTTGTTGATGTATCAATCAAATATTATATTATTATAATCATAATGTTTAATGTTCTTAATGTTAATCAACCATTTGACTAATATATTTAACAAATTTTTGTGAGAAATTAAATCGTGTTTAATTCAATTCAATTCAAATACCTATAATAAATATAAATAATAACGGTGCATACTTATATATGTTATATGATGCTCATAATATTTACCGATTATGAGGAGAAAGGAAACAAGCGATGCCCCCAAAATCGGTATTCTATGGAGCGCCATTATCTGCAACAAATAAAACCAAAACAAAATGCTTGATTATACAGTATCACACAACGACGGACTGAATGTATTCCTAGGTTGAATTTAATCCCGGGTTAAATTTAACACCAAGGAAAATTCCAGAATTCTAGATTCCCTTTGGTAAGAAAGATTTGAATTTGTGTTCGAATTTGTAATTATCCACTGGATAATCATAACTGTGTAAAAAGTCAGTGCAATGAGGTAGCGAACATCACTTTGTATTGTCGCTCATGTATTGGTCATATAAAATTTATTTACCGTAAGCATGGAATTTTCACACATCACTCAGTGGACCATTTGCCACTTTTTGAAGCCAGCACTGAAAAGTTATCCCTTTGAGTTGCGAGCAACAATGCGAATTAATTGCTTTGCTGAAGGGCATATTACATCAATCGGTTCCGAGCTTGGCACACCGTGATGATCGTGATCGATTAGTCGTGACTTGCCCTTCTGATCACGCCACAACCCTACCGGAGATAAACACAGTGTACTACAGTGTGAACACACTGTGTTTCACAGCGTGGACCACAATGTTAAACTCGAGCGTGTTCACAGTGTTAAAACCAATACACACTTTGAACACACTGTGAACACAATGTGAACATACCGCGTGAGAGCACAGTTAAATGGCATGCGTTCGCAGTGTGTAAAGCAGTGCGCTCACACTATGTAACTCAGCAATTTCACCGTGTGTTCACAATGTGTTCACTGATTGCGAGGAAATTGTTTACTTGTATTAATTTTAATTGCATTACTAGGAGTAACATTATGTTTTTTAAAAAAACATAGTGAATAAAATCTAGGAGATATATCAAAAATATTTAAACAAAATTGTAAGAATAATAATTATAAGAAAGAAAACAAAATCATTTTTTGACTTTGATGAAAACATATGCGCTTAAATAAACTATAAAAATAACAATTAATTTAAAACAGGGAACATTGATGCAGTGCTTTGGATACATTAAACAAAACTAAGCATTCGTCTCGCCCTATGGTTCACATCTTGCAATTAAGAGCCTCAAAAGTTTGCTTTTTGCATTTCAGTACTAACATTAAACAACAAATTCAATAAAATTAAAACAAAATCCGAATTCGATGATTCATTTTCTAAAAAATTGTAATTACAAAAACTTAGTAATCTTACTTGTATGTGTTCTTCCTGTGATCAGCTTCAATTATCTGCGTTCCTTCTTAAGAGTCAGTTGGACAAATATGACGGCGCTCTTACGATGCGTTGCGATTATGTGCGCTAACCCTCAGCCCACTGCGGTTGTCTGCGAGCGCGAGCGTTTGCTTGCGGTTTCCTGCGTTCGATTATCACAAACAATCGCAATGTAGTTTTGCTTGCAGTTCACGCTGGCTTAAAGTCCCGTGTGCGGTTCGTTATTCCGAAGGTTCGTTATTCCGAAGGTTCGTTATTCCGAAGGTTCGTTATTCCGAACACGCAAATTTCCTATACCTGAGTGTTCGTTAATCCGAAAATGAAATAGGGTTCGTTAATCCGAACATTTGTTGCATTATTCCGAAGGTTCGTTATTCCGAAGGTTCGTTATTCCGAAGGTTCGCTATTCCTAAAATGAAATCGGGTTCGTTATTCCGAAGGTTCGTTATTCCGAAGGTTCTTTATTCCGAAGGTTCGTTATTCGGAAGGTTCGCTATTCCTAAAATGAAATCGGGTTCGTTATTCCGAAGGTTCGTTATTCCGAAGGTTCGCTATTCCTAAAATGAAATCGGGTTCGTTAGTCCTAAAATGAAATAGGGTTCGTTAATCCGAAAAAGAAATAGGGTGTGTGTGTGTGTGTGTGTGTGTGTGTGTGTGTGTGTGTGTGTGTGTGTGTGCAGTGGCGTAGTGGTGGGGGTGTCATGGGCCCCCCTCGCAAATCAATTTAAATCATTGCTTTTATCTAATTTTATTAGAAAAGAGTGTAAAAACTCAGATTGCACAGTTTCAATTTTTAAAAATGCCAAAGCTCCCTAACGGGGGGTGGGGGTGACACCCTCCCCCCCCCCCCCCCCCCTCCCACACCCTGCCCTTAGTTGCTATTTATGATGAAATACATACAATTCAGACAAATAAAATGTGATTTTGGACTGATATCAAGCAGCAAAATCTAACTTTATGTCATAATTATAATTATATCAAATTGATTTTGGTTTTATTTCATGTTTTTTTACATGAGAAAGATATAAATATATATATCTCATTCTTATTGCACTGTTTTACAAAGAAAAATGAAATACACTTTGACTAGAATTGTAAAGCCACTCTTTGCCCCCCTCCCCTTCTCTGATCTTCATACTACCATGGAAACCACCGAATATAGGCCTACTTTCAAACAAAATATCAATCAAAATAATCATGAAATGGGGCCTCTCTATTTATTAATTGATTTTTTTGTTTTGAATCGCTTGCCCTTATATTGTCAAGTTGTTTTGTAAAAACCATTGCGGGGGCACGTAGTACGGTGGTGCAGCGCTGCCGTGGTGCAGCTATAAAGGAAATGCACAGGGGGCATATAATTGTAACCCAAATCATTTCAAGAAAAAAAAGAAGAAAAAAATGAAATTCTAGAAAAATGAGGAAACTCAAAAGATGTGCCACTTTTATTAATTTACCTGCTCTCGCCATGTCCGTATATAGGCAGGATTTTTACAAAAACAGGACCGATCAAGACCGGTCGTGGCCGAGACCGAGACCGCTGATTGAGTTATGTAAGCAGGAGTTATGGGGGGGGGGGGGGGGGTGCTCGTCGCCGAAACCGATTGTGACCTGGGACCGAGACAACTGGGTTAGATGGACGAGACCGGTACAAATAGAATCTTTCTGACTTTGAGGGGGAGTACGCACACGGCGCATCCCCTGGATACGGGCCTGCTCCCCCATATCCCAGTCAGTATATAGGACCACGCTTCTCCACTGATTTTCATTTGGTAAAGTATTTATTAATTTATTTATCTAAAGAATCCAGTGTTTTAAAACACTTAATATGACAAACAATTCCCATAAGAAGTCATTTTGGAGAGTGACTTTCGCGAGCTATTTTAATCAACGCATCATCACACAATATGCCCTCGTACAAATGGAAATCTAGTTGTTTTTATGATTATTGTCATTATTATGTTGATATCACTTATATACATAATGGTATTATTTTGCATCGATGATAATTAGAATTATCTCGTTCTGCTTTGCTCGCGAAAAGGTCCTTTGCAAAATTATTTTGTATATTATATCAAGCATATAAATAACGCATTCAAAATCACAAAATTACCACATGCACAATAATATTTGACATCTTGTTATCATTATTGTTTTACTTCCGTTCACGATTATTAAGATTGTTACATTTCTATTTTTAAAGTGTTTTTGTTGTTTTGCCTCGCTAGAAAATGGAACTTGGCAAAATTGGTTGGTTTGTTAATTTCAACCACAACGCATTCAAAATGCACTCACTGTACAAAGCACACACCCACACAACAACCTTGCGTACATTTTAAATATTAAAATTATTCTATAGGTTTTCTTCTGTTGTGCTTCGCTAGCAAATGCAACTTCGCAAAATTAGTTTGTTACTATCAATATTATCAATATAACGCTAATACCACTGGAAACCTATTGTCATTGATGCGTTATCATGGTCACTACCATTAAACTGATTAGTGTTATCAACAGTCGTATTACCTAGTTAATTAATTAGAATATTTTTTACCAGTTAATTATAACACACAACTTCGATCCGCACCGATCCACTAGCAAAATATAACTTCGTAAAAATATATTTTATCACGTCAAGCAGAACGCATTCGATATATCTACTATCATGGCAACATAAATTATACACACAAGAAAATGATGGTTAAAGACTTCATTATTGGAACTTTATATTCAGGTGGGATATTCTTATTCATAATGGTGACAATAATGTAGGGATTTATTTTGTACACTCATGGTAACCCATTCAACCCATTCATCCACTCATTTATTCACCCTTTTATTCACTCATGAATATGCATACATCATGTGTTGTTTGGTAGTTGAATATTCATTACTATGTTTATCGTGTGGTTAAGTTCTCATGAATAGTCAAGAGTATAATTTGCATATCAGTGAGGTCACATGGCTTGTTGAATAAATGCACTCTGAGCAGATGCCCAGGGGATTTCATACAGTACACACGTGTGTGCCTGCCTCCTTCATTTATACCCATGCTGTACAACGGTACACCATACAATGTTGACGATGGTGATGATGCTGATAATGATATTTGTACACAGGCTCGCTGTCCCGGGGTAACCTCGCTAGTCATAAGGACCGCTAGTCATAAGGACCGCTATTTTAACGTGTAACTTCCTGTGAACGAACGCTAATCATAAAACGAAAAGGGGGTCACTATTCATACAGGCATATGGTATAGGAACTTACACGTTATAAATAGCGGTCCTTATGACTAGCGGTCCTTATGACTAGCGGTCCTTATGACTAGCGGTCCTTATGACTAGCGGTCCATATGACTAGCGAGCGGACCCCGCTGTCCCAAGGGGCCCATTATTATAATAAAACACTGCAGTATACAATTTAAAGTAAAAACAAACACAAGTTCAATGTCAAGTTCCGATTAAGTAAAAACCAAAACATACAGATTAAATGAAAATTATACCACTTGTATATTAAATCAACAAAAGAAAATATTAACGGTAACATTACAATATGATTCGATACGATCAACAAAGGATAGTATTTGATATTGTATTTTTAGAAGAAGCAACTAATGTGGCGTCCCTTGTAGAGTGGGAGATTATATACCAAATTAGTAAACCCAAATAATACGGAGACCGGAGCTGATAATGGAACTGCTATACTAAACACGAGCTGATATCGGTTATGAGCTGGCATTGACAATAATGGGTCTTAGTAACATTGTCCAAATCCTCAAAATCCAATTTGAATTATAGCGGTTCCCTCATTCCTTGTTGTATTTGTATTAACAATAAAGGCATAGGACAGTTATCGGTTTTTCAAATTTCCCTTTCGTTAAAAAGATATTTACGATGGAAGTGTTCAGATGTCCACTGGGACGTCAAAAACGTGCACAAAGTGATTGCAATGAGTTAATGAATATCACTTTGCATTTTTGCTCATTACTCGGCCATGTGACGTCTATTTAACTTAACATGTTCACATAACACCAAGTGGACATATCAGATAACAACAATATACATTGTATCAACCACTTATCACATTTTGCACATGTCAACATATCCCTTTAACTATAGGCCATGGAACATAAAGCGATGAACTTGTAGTCTTTGCTAATTTTATCTATCCAAACATTTGTTTGGTACCCGCATAGTAAGTTAATGATCAAAAGATTTTTTAACTAAATTAATTTATCCAATCATTTGGTCGGAACCCTTACAGTGAAATTATGATTCACGTATCAATATTTGCCAATATCTTCATTCCACCACTTGACCATGTTGACTGTACTCCGCCTTTTTATGGCAAAGGGGTGTATCTAGAAAAGGTAAACTTTTTTTTCTGTATAAATTTGGGGTTTCTGAGGTTAACATTTTCATTGAGCCACTCAACTCTCAGAAGAGCTCGGGTTTTGTTTTTACAAGATATCAGGGGCTATCTGCACCCAGTCAGCGTTATAGTTTACTATCAAGTATTTGATTGATGATTACACAAAACAAACAAACTAGTCATTAATGTTTGAAATTCGTGGATGTTATCAACATATTGAAATGAATTAACTTCAATATCAATACAGGATTGACTGTACTTTGTTTCTTGACAAGTTAATTCGTCTTCTTTGACCAGATAGGGGGGGGGGGGGGATGCAGATAAAAACATTTGGGAAATTCGACACCAATCAATCGGCATTCGTAGGTGTGATAGGGGCCCAAGCTTCATGATAATCCAAAGGTCGTAATTATATCGTGTTAGTCTGATCACCTGTATTAAGTTGACTTATTAAACTAAGGTCGATCATTGCAAATGCAATTCATTGTGCAACCTGTCCTGACTATACATCAGCTCCACTCATATTCGGTAAGTTATAGCATTTTGGTTATTATTGAAAGCTCATTTCATGAATATTTCCAGCATTGGATAATGATTTGGCGATACGCAGGATCTGTACACGACCGTGTTATAACTAGTAATACTAACATGATAACATAATAACTTTGATGTTTAAAAAAGTTTCACCCCAAGCGCTTTACACTATAGTATCATTCGAATACTCGGAATATAGGATGCAATGCTTGCGTGATTTATGTGCACCATCTCCATCCACTAATTTAAATGCATTCATCCCAAGCAGCGCATGGGCTTTGGGAAGATCATTTTAGTAATTAGAACAAATAGCCATTAGAAAAAGAAGAAAAAAAATGAGTATAGGCTTCCATGTGACTTCATTCCCTAATTAATGTGTTGGTTTACAGTAAATTGTACAGAAAATTAATTTGTTTTTATCCTTGTATTGTTTTAAGGTTGATGACGGAAAAGTCAGTAATTACACTAACTTAATTTTGATTCACCGGGTTCATTATGTTTTAGGTAAAATGGACCTACGGAAGACTGGAGGTAAAACAACCCTCTTTCTGCTTGCTCTTGTAATGCTATCTGCCAATGCTGATCAGCAAGATGTACAAGAAGAGGTAACTAAGCAATGAATATGAAAGGCCGAATATATCAGCATTAAAAACAGGGAATTAAGACGTATGGCTTATAGTTATAAGTAAACTCTTGCTTTTCGTGTGCGCTTGTTTTTCGCGTGCTTGTTATTGATTTGATTAGATTTATGTTATTACTTTCAACTTAATCCCATACGAATAATCATACAAATTATTAAAAAATTGCATTCGGAAAATATAAAGTGAACATAATTCAGTATCGACTTGAATTAAGTGACTACTTTGAGTAAAGTGTAGGGGCCGTGTAAGGGTAATAATAACAAACCTGCAAATACATTATGACCTACAATGTAAACAATGAATACGCTAAAAGGCCAAACATTTACATCAAAGAAAGAAAGAATACTACATATCAGAACGTATGCCATGTATGTTATTGGACATAATTGGTCTTACATTCTGTTATTTGTATTTCTACGGATAACTGTATTACCATGAAACGGTCATTCAAAGACATCTACGACTGTTCGTTTTCAGTTCACATCGAAAAGTTTGCTCGATGTCTATACTTGAACATTGATATCAAATATTTTACCCAAATCACTATTTCCCCTATTATAATATATTCTTTGTAAATTGAGTTTTAGTGTTCACTGATTTCTTAATCTTCTAAAATGTCCACATAATTATGTAAAGAATCGAAATGGGGTGCTATATTCCTCCTTTACCATGATAACAGTGTAGTACATTTTAAAAGCCTTTTCACAATAAATGACTTTAAATTGCGGACGATCGAGAAAGATAACCAATAATGGGAGATGGTATTGACTATAAACGTGATCCATTACTTTTGTTAGATTCAACCAAAATTACTTAGGGGTGCTCATCCTCCTCGTGTACCTTGTTCTTTGGTTTATATAATAACAGAATGAAATCGGTTTTTGATTATTGAGATATTTAAGATTGAACTGAAAAGTGCTCTAGAACGCTTTTCAATTGTAGTCAAAAGTATCTGAATTCGTCATACTTCTATGCGCGCTACACGCAGTGCGCAGCAACGTACTCTCTTCGTGTGTGCACGCGTCTGCGTGTTATGTGCAGTACGAGTGCACACACGGAGTAACACACGTGTCTAAAAGTGGAAAAATCAGGTTTTCGAGAAATACAAAAAGTGCAACCTTTTCCCCTCTAATAATCAACATGTAATTCACATCAGAAGAAAAGGTCATTTTATCCTCTTTATTTTGGTATGCGAGATGGTACAAAAACGTAACAGGGTAAAAATTATACGATCGGCTGAATGAGCGAGATTTGGTGAAATTTGCAAAATTTCTTGTATTCGCCATAGAGAAGTTGTCATTCTGGCAAATGTTACCGACAATTTAACGAAACAGCGCAACCTTATCCCGGTAACGAAACGAGGCATAACTGGCATCATTCAAAAGGAAATGTATCACTGTTTGATATTCCAGCAAAGACAGTATACATTGTTTTTGAGATTTTAAGCTGTGGCCGTTTTATTACACACAGCGCACGGAAATGGGGCTAAATTCGGCTCATTACCCGTGTTGTAGCGTGCAGTGCGAAATGTGCGGAGCAGATGAACACAAGTTCTTCATTATGTTGAACAAAATCAAAATACGTTTTTTTAAATAGTTGTTGATGATATCTATATTTAATAATTATTTTTAAAAAAACATCACACGCACAATTTTTTATGAAAAATGGTTAAAACTAATAAGTATTTAGAGAACGCCATCTTGAGTTGTAACGGCTCTTTTGTAAAGATAGGGTTTTTACTTAGTCGTTTGTAACTGTGTATACCTTTCGAGCATTGTGGAGTTACAACTATTAGTTTGTACCACAATGGTGCAGGTTTTGGTTACTAAAATTAAGTTCGATCAAAACTCAACTATCCCTTTAAGGCTGTCGTTTCATCCTTCTTTCACGAACAGCCTGCCATGCACGTCAGGCAAGTCAGGTCTGCCACGGATATGACTACCTCAACATCTTCACCGAACGCAGCAACTACTCCAGTAGCGGGGGACAATGATAGCAGATCCCAATCTACATGTAGGCTTCCAGCTTGTGGTGCTGCTTGTCCTCCGGGCCCGGCTGGCCCACCCGGGAGAGACGGGCGTGATGGTAGAGACGCCGTTCCGAGTTGCACAGGTACAATTAATACTCAATACTGTGTTGTCCTTTATAATTAACGCATCTTAAATGAGAGACCCCGACGTGATTTCCAACCGGATGCCTTAATTGTGTATCTTCCTTTTCCTGCACTGGCCTTCTGGCACGCCCATGAAATAAACACTGTGCCGCATCTGCGGTACATAAACGTAAGGAACATAAGTGTTGCAGTTTTATTATGTTTAAAAAGGTATTCACGTAAGATGTAACAATGATGTGATTGGTGACCCCGACGGTGTCCCCCCATTTGTCGACAAGATCCTAATTTTGCTAGAGACGGTTACATGTATATTTTAAGTGCTCGACAACTCGGAGCACCGTGCCCAAGTGTACTTATACATGTAGTACAATTTATCAACAAATATAAAACCATTCAGGGAATAACCCGTGAAAAACGTGGTTTGTAAAAATGAGTATTATCATAAAACTATAACACTCATAGACTAACATAAAACATACTTCCAACATAAAATGTAACAATACTCTGACTGGTGGCCCCGACGGCGGTCCACAACATGAGTTGCGGCAAGAGTATTATTTTGCCCGAGGCGGTTACATATATATTGTAAGTGCTGGACAGCTCAGAACGCCGTGATCAAATGTATTTATTTATCATCAGTTCATGCTTAATCGGAAATTAACATGCAGGGAATGAATGCTTGCGAGCATACCACAATGGTCGACCCAAACTATGCAAGACAGTACATTTACCCTCATTGCTAATTGACATGAAGACTTGATACTACATGTATTTTGACTCTTTTATTCATTTTATTAATTAAAGGTTCCACTGCTACCCCGATCACCTACCCAACCACATCAGGGCCTAGTCCAACCACAACCACACCAAACACCCCCACAGTTTCCACTCTGTACACCAGATGGGGTCATACGTCGTGTTCTGGCTCAGCTCAGTTCGTGTACAAAGGTATGAATAGCACAGGATTGATAAATCAAGGATGTGTTTAGCCCCAGTGCAGCACACGATCGTTCCCGAGTGCAAAACTACCTCATATTTCAATGGCATGCTCGAGTTATACACTTGTTGTTTAATGACTTGTAGTCATGTATTCATGCATCGTTGGTGTAGCTAATGGGGCCATAGGGAATAAATTTAGTTAAAAAGTTAAAGACCTTCCCGTGGCACATAAGGCGGCGACTATCTCTGCTTCATTAGCCCTAGGCCACACGTCTACTAAATGTAGCGAAAGCTACAGAAAGGGGCCAGTCCTCTGTTTGCTCGTGTGATTAACTTTCCCTTCTGCATTCTATTAATACCGAGCGCCTGGCTAGAAGGCCGAATGTACCATTTTTAAAGTCTGTGGTACGACCTGGTCTGCATGAGGCGGACACTCTAACCGCTAAGCCACCATACTCGGTTGGGGGGGGGGGGGGGTGGGGGGAGTACGTTACCCCACCCCAATAATTTGATAAGAGAAGGGGTAAATCCTCCAAAATATGAGGAAATACACAATCAATCCGACCACCCTAGGCCATCGGTATTGATCAACTAACCTCGTACTTCACATATCTTTCGTAAAATGCTTTTGATACATTCATGATCCCCTTTCATGATCTCACTCTATACCGGGTACCTTCTATTCGTGACAATTAATGTGTCAATTCTGTGTGTTATCCTATTTTCTAACGCAGGTATCACCGCTGGCTCTCATTTCTCCCATAAAGGGAACGGCGCAAACTTCCTGTGTCTGCCGGAAGTTCCCATTTACGGGACAGTTAACACTGGTACTACTTCCAGGGGACACATCTTCAGCACTGAATACCAGACAGGGAATTTCGGAAATTATGGCAACGTCCATAACCACAGTCCGCCGTGCGCTGTGTGCCTGAAAGAAGGAAAGAGTAGTGTGCTCATGATTCCTGCGAGGAACGTATGCCCCTCATCAGCTTGGAATCTGGAGTACAAGGGATACCTCATGAGCGCCTTGGATTCGGAAAGCAAGACGGAGTACATATGCGTGGACGAAAACATGGAGACTATTAGTGGAACATCTGCAAATGTGAACGGCGCAGCCATTTATCCGGTAGTTGGCCGCTGTCTGACAGGGGGCGGTATTCCATGCGGGCCGTACGTTAATGGCTACGAACTCACATGTGCTGTTTGTACTATTTAAAACATGACTATGATAACACACGATATAAAAATGCGCCCACACGAACATCAGCACACATACACATAACTAGATACACACAGTAATGCATTAATTGATACCAAGACGAATACTGAGGAACCACATGCACTTTACATTGCATCTATGTACACAGATAATCTGATGTACAGATGGATTCTAATACTGTATACACAGATTTATCTAAAGTACACAAAGATTCTAAAGTTCGTGAAATAATAATAAATGTTGATGCCCGAAGCTCAATGTACAGAAGAACAAAGCCATATAGTAAAGCAAAATAGACAAATATGAATATGATTCAAGTAGTTCATTAACATTACATTTATCAGATTTGACCAAAAGTGATATGACCAATAAGTGATATGTACAGAAGAACAAAGCCATAGTAAAGCAAAATAGACAAAATATATGAATATGATTCAAGTAATTCATTAAAATTACATGTATCAGATTTGACCAAAAGTGATATTTGAGACTTTAATTACAAACTAATATAATTGAATGATTCTTTTGAACTTGAATGATGTCTGATATTTTCAGAGGATAATTGTGTTTGATAATATTTCATACCACCATTTTTTTCACTACAATTAAATAGCGTTCTTAGAATGTTTTTTTTAATAAATATCCCCATAATTAAACAGGACAATTGAAGTTGGAACCTATTTCATTCTTCTGTTATCATAAGTCAAACAAGAAGGTACAAGAGGAGTCTAAAAGCTCCAAGTGATTTTGTTTAATTTTACCCTGTTAATGGATAACTTTAAATATACAGGATTGATCGTCATCTTTGTAAATCAAAGGGCACAATTTATTTGTAAACATTTTATTAAACAGACCCTATTTCTGTCTTAATTATCCAACACCCATGTTTTACTATAACACATTTTCTGGAAGTAAAACAATATTGATGAATATTGTATTCCCTAATTTTAAATTGGTAGTACAATGTACATGTACATGCATTTTGTACCAAATATTTAGGTTGTAACAAATAATTTTTTTTAAATACAACAATTCAGCCATTTTAAAGAATGTTCAAGTGTACTGCGTAAATTACCAATACCACTAAGTTAGCTACTGATTTAATGGCATTATGAGTAAATACTAAATATAAAAACAACCATAATATTGTTCTTTATGTAATGCTTACACAAACAAACACATACAATGTCACCATAAAACATACACATGAATAAGCTTATTTTATTTACAATGGAAAATGCCTTTATTGAAAATAAATGTAGTGATATTGAAATAAACCTACAAATCAAATCACTCGGTATACAAGTAAAAAATCAAATAAAAAATCATGTGTATTAACCCTACAAGACCCAAGGAGGTGGGGGCATATTGTATCCCCTTGCCATCGTGTTCTATTCTTTGTATTCAAGGGAATTTTTTGTTTGTAGTTCAATTTCATGAAATATTGTTCATGTATAACATGTTGCCATTGATTGAAAAGAAATCCACAAGAATCCTTTTGTTCTCCATTGTTAAGGTAAAATTGTACCAGAATGAGGTCACTCACAACGTTTTTGACAATGCCTATATCTACAGGTATAAATCTATACTATTGTAAATAGCGCCCCCACATGGTGACCTTAAGAAATGTAATAATGACTGCAACTTGTAAAGATCACATATGTACCAAATATCAAAGTGATTCGTATTATAATATAAAAATTGGAACATAGGAAATAGCTTGGGCTTTATAGGGTTGGTAAGATTACAAAATAAAATATTTCTCAAAACAACAAAATTGTGTATATAAATTTGGTTAGTAAGCTTTCGTAAAATATAAAAGGACAAATCATAAATAGTGATTCCATTACTTTAAAGAAAAGTGGAACAACTTTTATTTCAACATTTTCATTAACAAGTCATAATTTATTACAATTTATAAATTTGATGTCATAAAATGAATACAAGTTATAACTTGCATCTAACTTTTCAAATCATTGTTATTATGTGTATCCAAATGAAAACATAAACACACAGATACACTTCAAATTCTAAAGATTAGAATGCCAATTACATTAATAAACAAAGTTGTATATTACAAATAATTTCATATTAGCGCTACATTGTTCACATAAACACTTCAATTCTGGAGATTCTAATGCCAAGAATGTTCAATCAGTATTTCATAAAAAGCTACATGTACCTTGGAAATAATTGTTGTTTGCATTGTTTTGTGATCATGATACACAAGAATATGTTTTGGTACCGTTGTGTGATATCAAAAAGATGCCCAACACTTTGCAAAACAGGACTCGCCAAACGTCTGGGAGTGAGACAATTCTATTCTATTGGAGACAATAGAACCACAGACGATGCATTCATCCTAGACAAAAGGTAGTCTTTGTATGCAGACCAATAAACACATGTTGTAGTATGGGGATGCATTTTCCAATTATATAATTTTTATTCTGGAAACATATATTCTGAACTTTTTGGTGGAATGGACATCTAAAGTTATATTATAACAGAAACATGCAGTTTTTAAACAGTTTATAATGGGCAGTAGAACTTTTAAGATTTGAAATTATTGGATTTTCTAAATGTTCTTCTCATCCAGTAGGAGCTGATGTTCAGTAAATACAATACAGTAAAACCTCGTTATAACAAGCATGTTGGGTCCATTGAATTCAATACCTCCTTATATCAGATATCTTGTTGTATCTGTGCTTAAAAACAACAAAATACATAGAAACTGGACCTGTGAAATTACCTCACTATATCAGGTACCTCGTTATAACAGAGTTCGTTATAGACAGCTTCCACTGTATTGCAATTCTAGCTTGTGTTTCTACAGTATTTACAAACTAGGACTATTTTCACAGGATGTGAACAGGAATGGTTGGCTGTAACCAAAATATTATAAAAAGGTTTTTGACTCGAGATTGTTGTTTACACAAGGTGATAATCTTCACTACAGCACTACCTGTAACAAGGTATTTTCACAAAACCCAATAGTCAGAAGAATCTCTGTGAACTTGTATCTTATAATCAGTAGCATCTAATGTTAATTGAATCCAGAAATCACTGAAATACAAGATTTGTCAACATGGAATGTGTTTTAACAAGCTTTTACCAGCCTTCCACTCCTTCGACCTGTATTTTCACAAAATCTCTGTCTCTTTGCATCTGATAATACGTAGCATGTAATGTTAATTGTATCATGAGAGTCGTATACAGCCTAGCTTTCAATCCTAGCAGGATCTTCGTCAGGGCAAATAACAGTTACTACAGAAAAAACACAGAATATATACCAACAACATTAACACATGTATGGATGGGGGGCTGGGATGAGGAAAGCAACTGTGAGTGGGTGAGTGTCAGGACTGCTTGACCAATCAGGTCAAACAGGCATGGGCGGGTCCTTAAGTGGCTGCAGTCAAAGGAAATGTGATGCGAGTGTAAGGCTTAGAGAAGAATAGAGGTAGGAAGGATCAAAGAAGGAAATCAAGGTATGGAAAGAGACATGTGAACAAAAGACAGTTAATGAGGTGTGGGAGTGCACACTGGGGCACTGAGAGGGGAAGAACAATAGAGGGGATTATGAGTGTAGAGGATGGGAGTGAGAGGATTAGGACAAAGAAAGTGAAGTGGTGTGTGTTGCAGGATCGATGAATAGGATAGGCGAGTTCAAAGGAGAAAGTGAAAAGAATGAGGACCCAGTAGGGTCTGACTACTTAATTGTATCAAGTAGTCAGTGAAATACAAGATTTTCTGAAATTTGTCGAAATTGAACCAGATTAAGAAGCCTTTTGCCAACCTTTCGCTCCCGCTAGCTAGGTAGCATCAGAAGGATCTAATGTTAATTAATATCCTGTAATCAGCTAAAAATACAAGATTTTATGATATTTGTCCCCCAAAAAAGGAATCTAGTTGACAAGCTTTGCCAGCATTCTTTCTGGTGGTAATTGTATCCAATAATCTGCCAATAAGAAGATTTCATGAAATTTGTGAAAAATATCTGGTTAACTCTTAACGTGCCAGGGATTTTAATGCTCTATGGTATTTGAGTGCATTGTAACTCTCAAAAATGCGAGCTTGGCACGTTAGGAGTTAACAAAGTTTTTGCCAGCCTCCCGTCTAATGTTAATTATATCCAGTAATCGGCGAAAAAGAAGATTTAATGAAACTGATCAAATCTTGTTAACGACCCTTTGCCAGCCTGCCGCTCTTTCTGCGACTGCCCTGATCACCGCTTCCATCCTGCGCACCTCCCCTTCGCGTCGACCTCCTCTCTTCCGTTGCCATCTCATCTGACGACGATGAAGGTTGGCTGAGCTGACGTCGTCGACCACCACGGCTGCTTCCTTCTGCCTGCCCTGGCTGGGGTGATTTGATGTTCCACGTCCGTGGCCTGGGTGCCCTGTTATTGATAATAATAATAATAGTAATAATAATAATTACAGTAATGATATTTCATCTGTTGACAACGACGACTGGCTGAGCTGACTTTGTTGACTCAGACCACTGGCCCCTGCCTGACCAAAGTGCATTGATTTGATGTTCCACGCTGTGAATTCGGTGCCTCGTAGATTATTATAAGTCAATAATAATTAATTAATTAATTAATCATGATGATGATTATAAAAATAATTAATAAATTAATATTAATAGTTATAATAACACTGTACCTACTTTCTCTAACATACCCGATTCTGCTATTTAGATTTAAAGTTACTTATTTAGGAGGTACAAACTAACCTTGCCGAGGTGGTCTACAAGTACACTTCTATGCAGAGGGGGAGCTAAGCAATTAAGCAAACCTCAAAATTAGTGCCACAGATTTAAAGGGACTTAGTAACATTGTCCAAATCCTCAAAATAAAATTGTAATTCTAGCGGTTCCTTTATACCTTGTTGTATTTGTATTAACAATAAAATCATGGGACAGCTTTCGGTTTTTCAAATTTCCCTTTCATTACAAAGATATGTATGATTGAAGTATTTAGATAAGAAAATCTCCGGGCGAGATTTTCATCCCTGTACAAAGTGAATGCAGTGAGTTGGTGAATATCACCCAATATCACTTTGCATTTTCGCTCATTACTTGGCCATACATTGTCCATTTGACCTGAAATTTTCACACAATACCCTGAGGACATATGAGATAACAACAGTATACATTGCATCAACCATTCATCAGTTTTTGCACATCTCAACAAAGTTACTAGATCCCTTTAAAGGTCGTTTTGGGGTGTATGGTTCACATATAAGGAAGTATAATATGTAAACTTACGGTTGCTCTGGGGAGCACATCAGGATGAGGTTCTCCTTCTTGATCTGCGGGGTCCGGCCCTTGGTTCCTGGACCTGAAACACAATCAGTATAAAGGAACATTACGGGTATAGAAATGTGGTCCTGCCCTTAGTTCCTGGACCTGAACATGATCGGTGAACTAGGAACATCCATGGTATTGAAACACTAACATGATTTCAAAAATGCTTGAAAGGTAATATTAATTGGTTTGATTTATATAGCACCTAATGTGATACTACTGTACATCATCTTGAAATGCTATTAACTATTATTGTCATGGGCATAGGTTACCAAACCAGCCTGAAAACATTGTGGGCACCACCTCCACTCACTGGGGAGCATTCCATCCAAGAGGCTTATGGACATTCAGCTCATTCACATATAGGTTTTCACCTCCTACTGGGTTGTGTAATATAATAGAACAGTATTTATTCTATTCCACTTAACCCTAAAAAGACTGGGGGGGGGCTGATTTAGCCCCCCCCCCCCTCCTCTATTTTCGTGATTACTTCGCAATGCTTACATATTTTACGGTGCCACTTCATGACTTTTTTCCTTAAGAGTCTTGCGCATCTTTTGATACCAAATTTGCGCACACCGGCTCAACGATCCGGGTGTTATGTAACATTTTGCGATTGCGCGTCACTGAAAATTCAATTATTTTTGTTAATTCTTCCATATATATAACATACAGAGTTTTTAGATGCACCTTTTATGTTGCAGTTTTGTACCCATCTTTTCACATGTACTGTTAGTATTCCCATTTGACATGGTGAATAAAAAGTATTACATTCTCATTTGCATAAAACAATAAAGAATAATACAAAGAAAAACAAAGAAACACAAAGAAAAAGATAAAAACAAAGAAAAACATCGAAAACGATAAAACTAAATCAATTTTCATGATTATCCTGCTGTTTTATCAGAGATTGTGTAAATTTATATCATCTTAGCATGTACATGTACATGTATATGTATATTGTACCAGGAACACAATTTTGTTTCATAAGAATATTGTAGAGCTCATGGACATCTATCACCATGCCAAATTTGGAGTCGATCGGAGTTTTGGTTTCCTCTTAGGGGGGCCCTTTTAGCCCCCCCCCCCCCCCCCCCCAGTTTTTTAAAGGACAATGAAATCCAGACAAATTGTTGTATGCACTATAAGACACTTAATAGGATGAATAGTCCCTAAAAATTTGAGCACAATCAGTCAAGAAATAAGAAAACTATGGCTCTTTGAAAAGAGCCATTTATTTCTACGAGTGACTCAAATTGGCAACGCACTCTGGCAAAGTTGTGGACAACTCCCCATACATTTTGTACACACAATTTCAAGTTTTTTTTATTTTCTCAAAATTTATATTTACCCTTCGTTTGAGTTCAACATGTTTTGTAGAATACATTTATACATACCATATCATGAGTTGAGGGAATGGAAAAGTGTGACTATGAAGAAAACTGTAAAGATGGGAACATTTGTGTACAAAACATATGGGGAGTAGTCCACACACACTTATCAGAGTGCGTTGCCAATTTGAGTTCCCCATAGGAATAAATGGACATCTTCAAAGAGCCATAGTTTTCTTGTTTCTTGCCCGATTATTCTCTAACTTTCAGAGATTATTCCTCATAATCTCGTCAATGAAAGCTACATTTTGCTTGGGTTTCATTGTCCTTTAAAGGTTCAAAATAGCCCAGTCTTTTTAGGGTTAAACGATTGTGTGCACTTACGAACAAACAAAGCACACACACACACACACAAACAGACAACATACCTTTTGTTGGGTCTCCTTCGCTGTAAACTCTGATAGGTAGTGCTGATGGAATCGGAGACGAGAGTGGTATAATGCTCATGTCCATGGCGGCTTGGAATGTGATGTTCGCTATCGTCTTGTCAGGGGTGCTTATCGCTCTGTACATGGCTATATCACTATCCTGTAAGAAAAAATACAAACGCATGAATGTACAGATTTACAATCTTACCACAGTCATGTAAAAACAGTGGCGTAGTATGGTCACGATGATTGGGAGGGGGGGGGGGGGGCACAACAAATTATTGGGGGTACACCTTATGTATTTCTCTGGGTTTTTTCCAAAAAAAATGTCCCCTTATGTTTCCTATTGTTTTTTTTTAATTCAAATTATGGGGGGGGGGGGGGGGGGGCACGTGCCCCCCTTTACTTCCTGTTGCTACACTTCTGTGTACAAAAAAATATGATTTGGTATCTGTCAATTCAAAATTTAGACAACCCCCACCTTGTCGAAAAAATACTCCAAATTGAATAATCAAATACTGTAACTATCCAAGTAATTTTGTTGGTATGCCGACAACATAGTTTCTGCAGGATGGTACAAACAGATTTACATACAGCTATATGAGTATGAGGTCTCAGGGTCCAAACCCCGAGGAACCCTAGTTTCTTTGCTCATTTTTATTTATATTATATACTTCTGGGGGGTGTTTCACAAAGATCCTAAGTTGATCTTAGCACTAAGATGATCTTAAATATTATGGAAAGCCATTAGTGTCTTGAAACAGTTTTGTAAAAGTTATGTTGAAATGCATAAAATGTTGATTCAAATCATATATATTTTCTAATTATCAAAGAGATTTCATGAATTTTATGTGAAGATTATGAATCTCTTTGATCATTAGAAAATATATATGATTTGAATCAACATTTTATGCATTTCAACATAACTTTTATAAAACTGTTTCAAGACACTAGTGGCTTTCCATAATATTTAAGACCATCTTAATGCTAAGATCAACTTAGGATCTTTGTGAAACACCCCCCATGTCAGATTCCTTATGTTGGAAATAATTTATACTAACAAGCTGCATCACTTCGGTGAGTTGGCTTTCCATTGAGCTGGACCAATACAATATTGAATATTGAATTGAATTGATCCTTCACACATATCCTCAAATTTATTTTAAAGGAGCTCTTTATAAGCGCAGTAGAGTATATATTTACAGTAGCTGCGCTTTACAAATGTTCATGGAATTGTTGATTTTCTATTTGTAAAAATATATATGTGTGCATCTTTGTTTATGTATATTTGTGTTGTATATTATGTTGTAGGGCCTCTGCGAAAAGCAGTGCTCCGATCACTGACAGAGCTACCCTACTGAAATAAAACGAATAAATAAATAATTAAATGAATTCATATCATTATTATTATTATCTTTGGGTTTGCGTCAGATTTATAACAGCTTCTGACCACTCAAGTAAAGGGTCCGCTCGCTAGTCATAAGGACCACTAGGCATAATGACCACTATTTATCCTGATGCCTTTATGAATAGTGACCCCTTTTAGTTTCATGAATAGCGGTCCTTCACAGATACACAGTTACACGTTATGAATAGCGGTCCTTATGACTAGCGGTCCTCATGACTAGCGGCCTTTATGACTAGCGGCCGTTATGACTAGTGGTCCTTATGACTAGCGAGGTTACCCCCTCAAGTAAATGTTTCATACCTTTGATGTATTGTCCTCGCTGACCTCAGCAAGGGGGGACCTGATGCGCCCTCCAGGAGTCCTGGAGGGTGCATCGTTCAGCTGGACCCTCCGTACCCCCTCCTCAGCCTCCTGGGTCATCCTGTCTACCCCTCCTTGGGTGTCCTGGGTATCAGGAGGCTCTTGCTTAACTACCACCCGGGGAATGCTTCTGTTGGAATGTATAACAAATGTATGACATCGTATAATAAATAATAATAAATGTATAACAAACATCTTGCTAGGTGACTGTATCTCAACAAACAGGAGAGAAAAAAAAACATTGACATTTTAAAGAGCTCTTCTGGAATCCTTAAGGTGCATTGTTAATTCCCTTGTCAGTCTCTTGGGTCATCCTCTCTACCCCTCCTTGGGTGTCTTGGGTATCAGGAGGCTCTTGTTTGACTACCACCCTTGGAACGCTCCTATTGGCAAGAAAAAAGATAATTCACTTTAGAAGAAGTTTCTGGGTACCATCAATGCCTTTACGCAGGGTTATTTTGGCTATGTTATAGCCAGGGGGCTGATTGTTCTAAAACAATTACTGGCTTCAAAGAAATAACCCAGGAAGTGGTGCAGCGACATCTTTGCACATTGCCAAATCATTGCGCAAAACAATCGACTTCTGCAAGGGGGGACCTGATGCGCCTCTCGCAGAGCTACGAACATTAAAATTCAACAATCAGGAACATTTAGGGAAATTTCATTAGAAATCAGGCAGATATCAATAACATGCATACAACCTAATGACAATAATTTTTCAATTATCAGGGAGATTGGCTATCCGATGCAGTAGTCTTTGTCTATTTTCAGGAAGTCTTTTGCGAAATCAGGAATACTTGGCAGCTCTATTGGGGTGCATTGTCGGCCCCTTGGATCATCCTGTCCACCCCTGCTTGGGTGTCTTCGTTATCAGAGGGCTCTGGTTTCACTTTTACACTGGGAACGCTCATGTTGGCAAGAAAAGAGTCAAAATATAATTGTACTTAGAAATTTATAAGTACAATCAATGCCTTCAAGATGGGTTATTTTGGCTATGCTATAGCCAGGGGCAGGGGACTGATTGGTCTAAAAAATAAAAAAAAATGTACAAATTGTAATTTTCATAATTATAATTAGGAGTTTTAATTACCCATTCTTGTTGACTTGCACCGGTGTGGTAGGGGCTGGGGTAGCGGATCCCTGGGCCGCTGGACCTGGCCGGTTTGGTGTGTTGGGTCCACTGCCTCGTCTGGCTGCTGATGCCAGGGCCTTGCGAGCCGAGTTCACTATGGCCTGAGCTGCAAGCAACCTCTCCCTAAAAATGGGTGAAAAAATAGTAATATTGAAAGACTGACAATATATCTGCTATCAATCTAACTGCACCTTATTAACCATCATACAATTTGGGGTTAAATTAAAAATTAGCAAAGAAATACAATTTGAGTACTGGTCATTTAAGTAAAAATGTGGTATCTCACTGGTAGCAAATATCGATTTTCGCAGAACCTGTTTATTATCTCTATTGTGCATGGTACTTCACCAGCGAACTTCATGTCGGGTTGTAAAGGAGCGAATACATACAATGCCACGGTGATGGTCTGTCAGATATTGATTTGATCTTTAAGTAGTCTAATTCATTGTGTAGTAAAGAGGTTAAATTATCTTTTTCTTTAATATTCCTTCGTAACTTGGTATATCTGTGCAGTACTCACTTTGTGGCAGTACCCCGGGAAGCAGGGGTCTTTGGGTTTTGAGGAACAGATAGTGAATGGTCATCTGTGCAACAGTACATGAGTTGGAATCAGAGTTTACAAACATATCAAATCTACCTGGTCTATGTAGTCTACTTAATTACATAGTAAAGAGGGTTGAATAAACTTTTTCCCTAATTATTCCTTCGTAACTTGGAATATTGGTGTAGTACTCACTTTGTGGCAGTTCCCCTGGCGGCAGGGGTCTTTGGGCTTTGACGGACGGAGGGCGAACGGCCCGCCACAGACTTGGGTGATAGCAGCACAGGGGTCTGAGGAGAAGAAGTTTACAAACAATTTATTAAAGTTAATCAAGTTTTAATAAAAATCAACTGCCTTTGAGATCATCCCTAGCTGACATTTATCCCCAAAATATAAAACAGAGAAATTGATGTATCCTATTTAAAATAATTCCACCTTTTTTTTCACTTTGACAAGGCTCCACACTAACATTTTTTCGACATACCCGTTCAGGCAAGGACAAAATAATACATTTTTAAATGTTACTAGTCCACAGTATATTTACTTGCCCACCAGAAAATAAATGTGGAGGAAAATGAAAGTTAATTGCGCTAGTGAGCTTGATCTGCTTAGCAATTGCTTGCTTGTTTTAGATAATATTTAAAGAATTATAATCCTCCTGCTGTAATTGCTGCTCAGTACAAACAGGTAGACACACACACACACACAGACACAAATAACGCACCTGTAGAGCTCCTGGTTGGGGTGTTCTCTGCCCTCCCCCAGCCCTGAGCACTGGGGCAGTGCCAGGGGTAGCTGCTGCTGCCTGTTTCTCCTGCTGCTGCTGCTGCTGCTGTAATTGATTCTCATCAAACTTGCGCAGATCAAACTCGATCTCTGACGCGAGCTGACGGTCGGCAGCAAGAATGTCTGCAGCAAAGTAATCATAAAGATTAACAGAGTTTAATTTGGTTTGTGTCTCAAAGTGTGCCTGAATTTGATTTTCTGTTTAAAAAAAAATTGAAATGTCTGCATAAAATAATCACAGAAAGTAAGATAGTAATTTGGTTTGGGTCTTAATTTGTATATGTTGTATTGTATTGTATTTTCCATTGATTTCATATATTTTGGGTCATTTTCCTCTGTTTGGTTTGATACAATAACCTGTCAAACATTTCTCTCACAAAATATTTACAAGACTAATTATAAATCTCTTGAACATGAAATAGAATAGTGTAAAGTTTGATAAAAACAATCCAACATAATTATATTTCTTAACATCAGAACGGGAATTGTAAACATGAATAATTACAAATCTATTAAAGTAATTACAAATCTGTTACAAATCTATTATTACAGAAAAATGACAAAGTGCGTAACTGACCTTTGATCTCATTGCGGTAGTCCTTCATGAGCTCCTTGAGGTACAGCATCAGGTCGCCTAGCAACGGGGAATGCTGCTTCTCCAACTGGTTTGGATAAGATGAACACGAGTACAAAATTATCAAATAACCAAAGCATTTGAACATACGTGGCTCGATATAGCAAAACCCTACACTTGTTGGTAATATATGTTTTAGAGAAATGTTATTTTAAGTTCACATAATGTATGTAAAAGATTGTATGTTTTTAAAATTGAAACAATTATATATTTCCAAAATACTGTTCAATTTTTTACCATGTGTTTCAGAGCAATGATGATCGGAATGGTGTTCTTGATAGTGTTCTTCTTGACAACTTGGGAGATCAGTTTGGTCTTAGTGTGCATCATTTCACATTTACAATGTCAAAAAGCTATAGCTACACAAGCCTGGTTCACACTTACCATGTGTTTCAGGGCAATGATGATTGGAATGGTGTTTTCAATCGTGTTCTTCTTGACGACTTGGGAGATCAGTTTGGTCTTGGCCTGTGCCATGACAGCCTCTGCCATCTGCATCTCCTCCACAATGTCATCCGGGTTTGCCTGCTTGGAGTGCAGCGTAGCTAGCTTGATCTCCTGAATAGAGATGAGTAGCATTACAAAAATGATAGAAAGGTAGCAATACAAACAAGAGCCCCAGGAGGGCACGACGCTCACCTGAGGTCAATCAATTCACATCTGGCGCATGTTCTCTCTGGCACCCTCAGAAGATATGAAATCAGTTGAAATCATGCCAAAATCTATAATGTGATGTACTATTTAATCAATAACTTTTGATCCCCTGTACCTAACATTATGATTTACCATAATGTTTGGGTGAATCATAAAAAAAGACAGACACACATATAAGACAAAGCTTAACACATTTCACCAGCCACTGACCACTTCAGCATATTAACCCCACTCACATAGGGACCCTATGGGGCCATTCTGCGATGGCCTGTCATACTTCTGGATCTTGAGAAGAAGATATTTAAAATTAACATATTTTTTACACTTGGTGCCCTCCCCCAGGGCCCCCCTGAGGGCCACGCCCACCATTTTAGCAACTTCGATTCCTCTACCCCTAAGGATGATTCCTGCCATGTTTGGTTGGAATCTAATCATTGGTTCTGGAGAAGAAGATGAAAATGTATATTTCCTATGGTAGGGCCCCAAAAAAAACTGTTACGCCCACAGGGCCCTTGTGGGGCCACCCACAAAAATCTTGTGAACAACTTTCATTCTTCATCAATAGAGGCATCTACATATGAAATATCAGGTCTGTCATACTTCTGGATCTTGAGAAGAAGATGTTTAAAATTTACATATTTTTTACACTTGGTGCCCTCCTCCAGGGCCCCCCTGGGGGCCACGCCCACCATTTTAGCAACTTTGGTTCCTCTACCCCTAAAGATGATTCCTGCCATGTTTGGTTGGAATCTAATCATTGATTCTGGAGAAGAAGATGAAAATGTATATTTCCTATGGTAGGGCCCCCAAAAAAACTGTTACGCCCACAGGGCCCTTATGGGACAACCCACAAAAATCTTGTGAACAACTTTCATTCTTCATCAATAGAGGCATCTAAATATGAAATATCAGGTCTGTCATACTTCTGGATCTTGAGAAGAAGATGTTTAAAATTTACATATTTTTTACATTTGGTGCCCTCCCCCAGGGCCCCCCTGGGGGCCACGCCCACCATTTTAGCAACTTTGGTTCCTCTACCCCTAAATATGATTCCTGCCAAGTTTGGTTGGAATCCGATCATTGGTTCTGGAGAA
>JBAMJV010003105.1:157500-189948 GCA_037951105.1 Echinarachnius parma
TTAGAGTACAATCAACTCTCCAATGCGCCAGTCTCTAAGCGCTGTAAAAAAGGACTTGTAATGCCCATGGGGTGCATTATTACAACCAGCAAGTGACCGTAAAGGTGCATTTAATAAGCCCAGGGATGCCAGTGGCAAATTTTTTGGAGACTCAAAATAATGCGCGCGAAGCGCACGTCGCGAGTGAGAAGCGCGAAGTCCCTTTAGCCGGGGTCCAGGGCCCGCTTTAGGGCCCTGGAAGCTCTGGGGTTCCAGATGCTCTCTGGTGCAATCTGAGCTTATTTTGGGGATCATATCCCCTAAAAAAAATATTTAAAAAAATAAATTTAAAAAAAAAATTGTTTATTTATTTTTTTGTTTTTTTATCGTTTTTTATTATTTTTTTTTGAGCCGGAATTTTTGTAAAAAAAAACGGAAAAGCCGGAATTCCGGCTATAGCTGGAACTCTGGCATCCCTGTAAGCCCTCTGCAGACAGAGCCGATTCGACCCGATCTGACTGGTTTTCACTCAGATCGGCTCAGTTTCAGTGCCCCGCAACACACATTTTGCCAGTCGAGAGACAGTCATAGTCAGGGCCGATTGAACACGATGAATCGGCTACGACCGACCGTGCCCGACTCTAGCCTTATTGAAACCAGTCAGATCAGGTCAAGTCGGCTCTGTCTGCAGAGGGCTTTAGGCTAGTTATAGTTTTGTCACTTTTCATCTCACCTTGTCTCTTCTTCGCTCCCTTATGTCTATTTTCCTATTTTCTATATTTTCCTTCCTTCAATGTGCATAGAGACTTGAATTTATTTTTGTGATATGCGCTATATAAAAACGGTTTATTATTATTATTATAGAAATATCCCGTCAAATAAAATCTAGTTGGAAGCACATAGAGCATAAGAGTATGTCTCATAAACTAACAATATTTTGTATTAACCCCTATCCTGCCATAATGAATACAAACCAGTGCCATGCTGCTAATCCCCATTGTGCCAGCCACAAATCCCCCCTGTGCCAGGTTTATTTGGAGACACGTTCAAGTGCTATTACAAAAGCGAGCAATCATGCATAAAGCAGCAAGGCGATGGCTCTCTTGCTTGAAGAGAGCAGTCAATCGATAGCGTGCTCGCGTGTATAAAGCACTATACCAATAGCGTGCGTGCAGCCTCATGGCATGAAAGGAGTTAATACAAAATTTCATGCTGATAAACATAATAACTGGTGGTTTATCGTTCTCCTTACCAAAATCTCTTACAGTGTCCACCTCGTCGACAAGCACGGAAACGAAGCGGAAGAAAAGTGGACCGCGCCACTTCACATAGTCCTCCTGGAGGAACAAAAAGAGGTACAAAAATGCATCAAATTTATAAATAGGGTGTATTAAAGGATCTCACGCTGTATTGTACAAAATGTGAAATACAGTCAAACCTGTCTTTAAAGTGGCCACCTGTCTATAGCAGCCAACCTGCCTACAGCGGCCAACAAAAGTGATCCCCTGCAGGGTAAAACAGTGTTGTGGAACCTGTCTATAGTGGTCACCTGTCTACAGTGGTCACTATTCGTGTTTCCCTTGGGTGGTCACTATAGACAGGTTTGACTGTACATGTACAGACAAACTTGTGTACAGTGACCACCCATGAAAAGAAGAAGTGTAGCCATTGTAGACAGTAACAGTTGCCATAGCAAAACATTGCATTGCTCTGCAAGGGATCATTTTGGGTGGCTACTGAGACAATTTTGACTGTAAAGTAATTTGTGTGACAGGTAATATACATTATATTAGTCCTGATACAGGATATTTCCATTACTTTGCACAATCAGAAATGGTACTGAATAAACTAATATTTAATAGTGCTGAATTATTCTGTTAAATGGATAGTTGAGTTTTGGTAGAGAGGGCGCTAGACTGCTTTTTTTTTTGTGAGGTAATGAAAAACTGAGTGTAAAATTTGAAAGAGCATAATATTTAAATAATAAAATCATCTTTGTTTGATCAAAATCGGTTCAGAGACGGCTGAAATATCCATAAATATAACAAATTGTAATAAAGCTGGGGCCCCAGGTTTATTAGAGAATTTTGAACCAGCCGTTGAAATTCGTTTTAAAATGCTTCCTCTTTTCAAAAATTTTCAAAAGAGGTTTTTAGATAGTTGTTGATTATCTCTCTATCTAATCACTATTTAAACAAAACATCACATGCACAATATGTTATTTAAAATGGTTTAAACAAATGCATTTTTTGAAAGCGCCCTCTTTAGTTTAAACAGCTCTTTTTGAATGATAACAGGCTTTTTACTTAGTCTTTTGTAATTGTTGTATTCCTTTTGAGCATGATGGAGTTATAATTATTAGTTTGTAATGTAATGGTGCATGTTTTGGTTACTAAAATTCAGTTTGACTAAAACTGAACTATCTCTACCAGAACTTAACTATCCCTTTAATTGTACTTTGGTTTAAACGTTGTCTCTAAATGTTTTATAACATTAAAAAAACTTAAACGTGAACCCCCAAAAAAATTGATAAACATCTAGTAAATGTTTTGACTCCGCACTAATATTAATTTATACATACCAGTACAAGCTGAATAACTGCGATAATATTCAGAATTGAAGCCTGCCCTTTAATAGGAAGGAGTAGGAAGAAATCATATAAGCATTCTTACCAGTACAAGCTGAGTGAGCTGCGTCAGGGTCTGCTTGAGGACCAGTTTATTAGCTACATGATTACAGGCTACTTAATGTACATAGGCCAAACTTTGAAAAGAAAATGAGTGTCTGCTCCCAAACCGGTTTATCCTTGGCTTTATAGTGTCTGCTTCCACACAAATTAAACAGCTATATAAAGGCTACTCGATCTACAACAATCTTTGAAAAGAAAATGATACCCACACATGTACAGAAACTTGTTGAATATAAAGAGGAGGCGAGTTAGCTCATTTGGCAGCGCGTCCAGCTCAGAAGCTCGGGATCCCCGGTTCGAACCCAACCTTAGGCCAATGCATCTTTTATCACGCAATAAATTTGAGCTAACTCTCGTTGTGTGCTATCGGCCTCCCCCGTGCTTCCTATGCAGGAAAAGGAATTACGGAAAACACTCCCTTCCTCGGACAGGACGATATATTGAGGTCCCGTGTATGAGACAGTCACACCTCATGCACGCTAAGAACCTAGTCTACATCTCGAAGAGAGTAGGATGTTAACCCGGTTGACTAGTACATCCTGCACATCACAACCAGAATAAATAATGATAATATTCATAATTGAAGCCTGCAGTTTAATAGGAAGGAGTAGGAAGAAATCAAATAAGCATTCTTACCAGAACAAGCTGCGTGAGTTGTGTCAGGGTCTGCTTGCGGACCAGTTTATCCTTGTCCTTCAGGCACGTAGCCAGGTTGGGAATGTAGCGATCTACTAGATTGGGATACCTGAAAGGTGAATTACAACAAAAATATATATAAATAATATGCAAAAATTAACAGCGCAATAGAGAATTAGTTAATACAGTTACATCAACATTCAGTCTCCCTTTGCCATCTTAGCAGAACAGGGCTCATACACTTATTTTCACATTAAATTCCATGACTTTCCATGGTGATGACCTTTAAAACAATGATTCCATGAACTTTCCATGACTTTCCATGACCTAACAATGATTCCATGACTTTCCATGACCTAACAATGATTCCATGACTTTCCATGACCTAACAATGATTCCATGACTTTCCATGACCTAACAATGATTCCATGACTTTCCATGACCTAACAATGATTCCTTGACTTTCCATGACCTAACAATGATTCCTTGACTTTCCATGACCTAACAATGATTCCATGACTTTCCATGACCTAACAATGATTCCATGACTTTCCATGACCTAACAATGATTCCTTGACTTTCCATGACCTAACAATGATTCCTTGACTTTCCATGACCTAACAATGATTCCATGACTTTCCATGACCTAACAATGATTCCTTGACTTTCCATGACCTAACAATGATTCCATGAACTTTCCATGACCTAACAATGATTCCATGACTTTCCATGACCTAACAATGATTCCTTGACTTTCCATGACCTAACAATGATTCCATGAACTTTCCATGACCTAACAATGATTCCATGACTTTCCATGACCTAACAATGATTCCATGACTTTCCATGACCTAACAATGATTCCATGAACTTTCCATGACCTAACAATGATTCCTTGACTTTCCATGACCTAACAATGATTCCATGAACTTTCCATGACCTAACAATGATTCCATGACTTTCCATGACCTAACAATGATTCCATGACTTTCCATGACCTAACAATGATTCCATGAACTTTCCATGACCTAACAATGATTCCATGACTTTCCATGACCTAACAATGATTCCATGACTTTCCATGACCTAACAATGATTCCATGACTTTCCATGATTAACAATGATTCCATGACTTTCCATGACCTAACAATGATTCCATGAACTTTCCATGACCTAACAATGATTCCATGAACTTTCCATGACCTAACAATGATTCCATGAACTTTCCATGACCTAACAATGATTCCATGAACTTTCCATGACCTAACAATGATTCCATGAACTTTCCATGACCTAACAATGATTCCATGAACTTTCCATGACCTAACAATGATTCCATGAACTTTCCATGACCTAACAATGATTCCATGACTTTCCATGATTAACAATGATTCCATGAACTTTCCATGACCTAACAATGATTCCATGACTTTCCATGATTAACAATGATTCCATGACTTTCCATGATTAACAATGATTCCATGAACTTTCCATGACCTAACAATGATTCCATGAACTTTCCATGACCTAACAATGATTCCATGAACTTTCCATGACCTAACAATGATTCCATGACTTTCCATGATTAACAATGATTCCATGAACTTTCCATGATTAACAATGATTCCATGAACTTTCCATGATTAACAATGATTCCATGACTTTCCATGACCTAACAATGATTCCATGACTTTCCATGATTAACAATGATTCCATGACTTTCCATGACCTAACAATGATTCCATGAACTTTCCATGACCTAACAATGATTCCATGACTTTCCATGATTAACAATGATTCCATGACTTTCCATGACCTAACAATGATTCCTTGACTTTCCATGACCTAACAATGATTCCATGACTTTCCATGACCTAACAATGATTCCATGACTTTCCATGATTAACAATGATTCCATGAACTTTCCATGACCTAACAATGATTCCATGACTTTCCATGATTAACAATGATTCCATGACTTTCCATGACCTAACAATGATTCCATGAACTTTCCATGATTAACAATGATTCCATGACTTTCCATGATTAACAATGATTCCATGAACTTTCCATGACCTAACAATGATTCCATGACTTTCCATGATTAACAATGATTCCATGAACTTTCCATGACCTAACAATGATTCCATGACTTTCCATGATTAACAATGATTCCATGAACTTTCCATGACCTAACAATGATTCCATGACTTTCCATGACCTAACAATGATTCCATGACTTTCCATGATTAACAATGATTCCATGACTTTCCATGACTTTTCCCCAGGGTATGCAAACAAGGTTCTTTGACTTCTTTCAGTACTTTAAAAAAAAATAAAAAATAAGTTTAAACATTTGATTTCTAGCATTGCCCTACCTGATGCATAGATCGCACATGACCAGTGCCACGTTGTTCCTCACAGCAGCGTCTTCGGCAATCTCCAGCTCTCGCGCCAGCGCCGCGATGCACTGCTTCGCGAGCCCTTCGTGGTGCAGGCAGAGCTTGCCGAGCGTGACGAAGGCGTGGGCGCGCACCGCCATGGAGACGGGTGCGCCGGAGGTGCGGAACTGGGAGAGGGGCTGCTGCGAGAACTGGGTGAGCCCCTGTGAGCTGGGCAGCTCTGATCCTGGGTTGGGGGGAAAATGAAACAATAAGTAACAGTTGAATAAGAAAGGTACTATGACACTCAGCCATGTTTCTATATCACTTATAGTGCTATATCAAATAAGCATTATTATCAATAATAGTACAGAACTCATGTGTGACGTCACCGCTTTTCATTGCTAGTATGGGTAATCATGGTTCTAAACATTAGACGCGGGAGAGACGGTGGAGTAAAACTGAGAGAGTGGTGGCTGTGAGCACTGGGTGAGCCCTTGTGAGCTGGGCAGCTCCGATCCTGGAGTGAAATAAACAATAGTGTTAACCAGTTTAAATGCCCTGGACCCGTGTAAACACCGGACATGGCATATGATACGAACACAGCCGAGCTGCAAAGCTTCTCAACTTTTGTTCAAGGCCTTAATCTTGGCAACAGTATGAAAATAATAACTTTGAAATACCTTTATAATCACTTACCTTCCAGGCCAGTGCCTGGTCCTGCAAGCAGGGACTGGACCAGTGTAAACACCCTCCGTGGCATCTGATAAAGACATAGCTAGACTGCAAAATATGCTCATTTGACCTCTCTTTTAGGTGTCAAGATTGTAACTAGTATTGGTCCACGTCTTGCAAATACCTTACTAATACCCATGACTTACCTTCTAGGCCAGCGCCTGGTCCTGCAAGCAGGGACTGGACCAGTGTAAACACCCTGCGTGGCATCTGATAAAGACAAAGCTGGACTGCAATTAATGCTTACTTAACCTCTGTTCTATTCTATGCATCAATCTTGTCCTAAATAAACTAAGACCAAAACCTACCTTCTAGGCCAGCGCCTGGTCCTGCCAGCAGGGACTGGACCAAGGTAAACACCCTCCGTGGCATCTGGTATGGGCACAGCTGAGCGATCTCCCCGAGCAGGAAGATCCTAGCAATGAGGATTTCCTCTGAGTTTTCCGTAAGCTTTGGTCCTTCCTCAGATAGTATTACACTGGATAGATACGAGTCGCAGGTCTGGAGTATCTTGTTGCAGACTTGGTCCAGGAGCGGGTTAGTGGTTGCGTTCTCAGGAACATTTGCACAACAGAGCTGAAAAATAACAAAATTGAACAATTCTGTTTTAACCTGTTCCTTTCAAGTTTCTGAAATACCCATTGTGTGTACATAGCCCACCAGGTTCCTGTAGGCTAAGGGGTTGAAAGCGTTTGTTACAAGAGAGAGTGATGAAATAATGTGTTGCATCTAGTGTGAGTCCTTTGGATAGTATGACACTGGATAGATAAGAGTCGCAGGTCTGGAGTATCTCGTTGCAGACTTGGTCAAGAAGCGGGTTAGTGGTTGCATTCTCGGAAACATTAGCACAACAGAGCTGAAAAGAAGAAAAAGAGACTAATTTAGTATCAAAAGAGCCTACTACAAGAGAGTGCCAACATAATGTGTTGCATTTCACAGGAAAGAAACGAGACAGTGGATAGATATGAGTCGCAGGTCTGGAGTATCTTGTTGCAGACTTGGTCAAGAAGCGGGTTAGTGGTTGCATTCTCGGGAACATTAGCACAACAGAGCTGAAAAGAAGAAAAAAGACTAATTTAGTATTAAAAGAGCTTGTTACAAGATAGTGCAAACATAATGTGTTGCATTTCACAGGAAAGAAACGAGACAGTGGATAGATATGAGTCGCAGGTCTGGAGTATCTTGTTGCAGACTTGGTCAAGAAGCGGGTTAGTGGTTGCATTCTCGGAAACATTAGCACAACAGAGCTGAAAAGAACAAAAAGAGACTAATTTAGTATCGAAAGAGCTTACTACAAGAGAGTGCCAACATAATGTGTTGCATTTCACAGGATAGAAACGAGACAGTGGATAGATATGAGTCGCAGATCTGGAGTATCTTGTTGCAGACTTGGTTGAGGAGCAGGTTGGTGGTTGCATTCTCGGGAACATTCGCACAGCAGAGCTACAAGAAAGTAAACAAAAGACAGTTACTGCAGTATATTAACAAAAGATAATACCTATTTAATTCGGAGCTTTGAAAGTTAGTTGTTGTCAATATAAGTGTGTTTAGTTATCATCATCATCATCATCACCATCACCAACACCACCCCCACTACCATCACCACCACTGTCACATCATTATCATCATCATCATCACAATCATCATCATCATCATCACCACCACCGCTACCACCATTTGCATACCTTGTACAAGGTTTCCACCATAGCGCCAATGATATTCGGAGCTTCCATCACCCTGACAAGTCTGTCTGCAATCTCCTCGACCAATCTTTTCCTCTCTCCCTCCTCCAACTTTGTCGCAAGACTTCCCATCACAGACAGAACGCTCACAAGAATCTCGGAGGACGGTCCGTCCCGCTGCCCGGGGTCATCGCCGGTCGTCGACCTCTCTGCGAGGTCAGAGGTCGTGAGGTCACGCCAGGTCTGCAGGACCAGGGTCTTGTCCAGGTGGGGACAGAAGGTGGACACTTGGCCCAGGAACATCCACGCAGCCTGATAACCAAAATATGAACACGGACATAAAATGTGAGCGGATCCTGCAACACACTGCACTTGGTGGCAAAAAATAAAAATTAAGTTTTTCAAGTCATGAGAAAGGCCTCATTATAAGATAGAATTGGCCCAGGAACATCCAGGCAGCCTGATAATAGCCAAAATATGAACACGGACATAAAATGTGAGCGGATCCAGCAACACACTGCACTTGGTGGCAAAAAATAAAAATTAAGTTTTTCAAGCCATGAGAAAGGCTCGTTGATTAGATTAAATTGTATACACTTACGGACTGTAATTTAATTCACATGATTTAATTTTATATACTTACAATGAACTGTAATAGTAAGCTTTCACCAAATCATTATTCCTAACGATAGCACAATAACATAATTTTCTAATAATCATCTTTTTATCATTAAAATTATAACAAATATGACAATATTCATCGTAACTCTCCACAGCATTGTTCCCATTGGAGTAAAGAAGCTTTCGGCGAGCCCACAATTGTCCACAAATTTCAAATAATTATTAGAACAATAATTTTGACAATAATCTAAAAAGAGAAATAGTTACAATTATGACAATAATCATCAAAGCATACCACAGAATTGTTCCCATCGGTGTGCGTTGCAAGTCCCTTTATCAGGGTTGGTGTGAGTAGCTTCTGACGAGCCCACAGTCGACAGACCCTCTGAAAGTAGATCCTGAAATTAGAATGAATTGAAGCATGTTTGGTTTATAAATTATTTCCACTCAGGTGTTTTCTTTTAAGGTTGGGTTTATTTTACAGGGCTCATCATTGTTTATATATTACTTTCTGTAAATCTAACTAAAGCTCACATACATCCTGCCGCTGCAAATTACTTCTGATTGATGTTCTTTATTTTCTTCCTCTTCTTTTTTTGATTTGTTGAGGCATAAATAATAAACAAAACCACATTGAACATCACCGGGCCAACCCGGCGCAGTGCGTTGAGCTGCCTGCCACGACAGAGTAGGCTCAATGCCAGCTGTTTCAACAGTTTCATGTCAATCAATACGATATTTGTTTTCAATGCCACTATAAAAAGAAACATTGATACGTGCACAGACTTTAAATCATGAGCAACAAATCTGAACATAGGAGAAACATCAAAATCTGTGGAGCATAAACACAAATCTTACAGAAGTTTGCAAAGATCTGACTGCATGAGCTGACAGACTGCCAGCTGTGTCAGTCAATAAACAATCTCTTGCAATGACAAAAGCTAAACAATACATTCATTTCATTAAAGTATAAATCATAAGCAACAAATTTAAACATACAAAAACAATATTATCTTACTGAAGTTTGCAAAGATCTGGCTGCATGAACTAGCAGAGTAGAGTCCATACCAGCAGTTTTAACAGTGCCACTTATACAAACAGTTATCAATACACTAAATATAATTTATACATATCACCAGCAGATAATTAAAACACAAAAAAACAACATCTTTCAAGCGCAAACATGTTTATTACCTCAGTTCGCAAAGATCCGGCTGCATGAGCTGGCAGAGTAGACTCCACGCCAGGTGTTTGCTCGCTTCAGACGATCCCTTGCGGCAGACTCCATCCAAGACGAGCTCTTGCAAGAGAAGCAGGCACTTTTCGGAGGCTGTCGACTCACGATCGGACACTGCTGGGAGGATCCCCTGGAGCCATACCCTGAAAATGCAAAAATTTACAAATACCAATGAGTAAAGTTGTTAATCCAATGCCTAGCTAATTTTCCCCATCATCATGTTTATATAATATGATAATGATAGCGTGCACGTTTAACAAGTTAAAGGGAACCACCACCCAAAAGTAATATTCTTAGAAATGAAATGTAATAGTTTTAGTAGTCCATTCCACCAACAAGTTTTAAAAAAATTGGTTTCCAGATGAATTATATAATTTGAAAACCCATCACAATACTTCAATAATTGCTCATGGGTCTGCAGACGAAGACTTTTCCATTGTCTAAGACGTAGGTGTCTACAGTGCTTCTATTGTCTCTGAATATATGTGTGAATAGAATTGGCACACTCGCTATCGTTTGGCGCTTACGGAGCCATCGGCCATCTTGGTTCCATGAGTATAGGGGATTAATTGCATTGTTTATGAATAACACAACCCTTTGCCAAGTGTTACACAAGTATCTATTTGATATCACACAACGGTATCAAAATAAACCTGTGGTGTTCTTAGGGTGGTGGTACCATTTGTGACCGGCTATAGCAAAACCAGGCACTTGTCGGTGATTCATGTTTTGAAGAAATTGGCATTTTAAGTTCACACAATGTGTGTAAAAGACCTATGATTGTAAAAATTGAAACAATCATATCTTCGCCAATTATTGACCAATTAATTAGAACAAAACATCAAATGAAAGCTAGTAATGAGGCCTTTCTAATGATGTGAATATCTACATTTTGATTTTTACCGACAAGTGCCGGGATTTGCTATAGCCGGTCACATTTAATTAAATGAACTGGAATAACATTACCATTACTAAAGATTCATCTCTCCTTTCTCTGATTAACATACCTCTGCACTCTCTCGTCCCTGGCATTTTCCTTGAGCAGACTGGTGAGGGAGTCTAGAGCCTGTTTGCGTACCGAGAGGGCTGTATCCCGGCAACGGTCTCTAAGGACCTCCAGCAGCTGCAGGTCAAAGTTCATGCACTGCAGCTTGAAGACATTCTCTAGGGCCTGGAAACATTTTTTTAAACAACATGAACAAGAGGTAATTACATATTATAAAGAATATAGTATACATTCAAACATGTCTTAGTGGCCAACTGTTTGCAGCGGCCAACCTGCCTATAGTGGCCAGCAAAAGTGATCTACTGCAAATGGAAACAATGTTTTGAAACCAGTCTATCTTTCTCTTTTGTGGTCAACAGGTTTAACTGTACTTCATTTTAGTCATTATCAATTAAACTACTATTCATTAGTCAGATAAATCCTTTAAAATTCTTGCCTCAGAAGACGAAACATATTTTTATCAAAATTGGAACAATTTGTATGTAAATGAACATGTCTACAAAGACCATAGGTCTACTTATAAAGGTCATTTTTGTTTGGCTGGTCTTCATAGAGAGGTTTAACATTCGTGACAAAACAAGTCACCAGGGAAAAGTTATAATATCTAATTAGGTCTACATATTATTCAGATGTGTACAATCTCAACTGCCCAGGGAGCTTACCTGTAGGGCTGCCTTGCGCACACCCACTTTGTCATCGCAGACCCTCTCCTTGAGACACGCCAGCAAGCCACCGCTCCCAACAAATCCTGACATGAATAAGAAGTAAACTATGAGTTTAGATACCAACTTAAAGGGGACCACCAGGCAAAGAACAACATATGTTTTGGTACCATATTGTGATATCAAATAGTTACCCAACTTTTTGCAAAGAGTTGTTCGCTCTGGACAAAGGTAGCCTTCATACACGCAGACCCATAAACGCATGCTTTAGAACTGTGATGCGTTTTCCAATTATATATTTTTTCTGGAAACATATTTTTCTGAACTTGATGATGAAATGGACTACTAAAGATGTTATCTTTCATTTATAAGAATATTATTTTTGGGTGCTGGTACCCTTTAAAACTCGCCAAATGTATTTCCTTATTTTCGTTATGATCATAAAAATATCAAAACAGTTTGGTTTATGTAATAAGAATTATCCATACATACGATATAATATTACTGATATTCTATATCAATGTTGTAGATAAGAAAGACAACAACTGGTATCATCAAACATGATACTGAATACCTCAATAATTTTCTGATTTTGCATGAAATAATACAAACATATGTCTCCTGCCCATCAAAATTGTTTCTAGTTTGGTTGGCAAGTTACAGTTCATCTACAGCATGTGTTACACCCCTAATTGATAAATCTTACCTTCCCCATTTTCTTCCCCAAACAGCAGAGCGGGGGACCCTCCCATTAGGTTCCCGGGGGTGGCACCTTTCTTCAGCCCTGAAGGCTGCTGTTTATCAGTCTGGGCATCTTGCGCAATTTCGATCGTATCGTTCTTTGCTTGGTCCGCTCTCTCGGCATCGGCGCTACCACAATCCATTTCAGCCATCCCATCATCCTTTGCAGCTTCATTAGTCTTATCTTCGGTCTCTGCTGGCTTTTCTTGGTTTGGCGTTCCCTCCTGTCAATGAATTTACTCAACTTGTCAAACAAACAAAAACCCCAAAAACATAAGCATAATTGGGGACCTCTATACTATATTCTGTAAATTCTTGTTTATTCTATTCTTTGTTATTTCTGATGATCCAATATTGCTCTTTACTATCCCTCTTCAAGCAAAAGTTTTAATGTCATGCTGTTTCTCGTTTCCCTTTATAAAACATAAGCAGCCTCGAAAAATTACCTTGAGTTAAGCCTACTACAGGTTAAACACTAGATTGAACAAAACACATTATAAATCCCATTAAAAAAAAACATACCAAAACATGTTAACCCGTTCAGGACGGACTGATTTTGCAATAACATGCATTCTCCATAGAGTACAGAAGCCATGATGTCATAAAAACTTTTTTTAGAATTTTCAAATTTGAACTTCATTTTTAGAAAAAGCAAAACAAATCATGACTAAATCCCCAAAAGCAATTGAATATGTTAAGTATTGGCTGAGATATGCCCATCCTAATGAATTTTACTTCAATGGGCGATCAGTGTTATATTGCTCTGGTTCATAAAGTTATGAACCAGAGCACAACAACACTGATTGCCTATTGGATGGGCATTTCTCAGCCAATACTTAACATATTCATTTGATTTTCGGTATTTGAACATTATTTGTTATGCTCTTTCTGAAAATGAAGTTCAAATTTGAAAATTCAAAAAAAGATGTTTATGACGTTATAGATGACATCACACTTCACCACTCTATAGACCCAAGCCCAAATATTTTCGGGACCAGTCCTGACCGGGTTAAAAAACAAAGACAGAAATAGTTCAAACTTTCTTTAGTAACAGAGAAAAAAATTACTTACCTTTTCACGAACAACTTGAGCCAAGGCTAGCACAGGTGTGATACCAGTCTTGGCGGTGGGGGCAGCAAGCATGTTAGCGATGGAGTTGGACGCTTCGTTGCCAGCGAGGGCGGTGAACTGAGCAAAACAGGAAAGCGCCTTTGCCCGCACTCTGTAAAAAAAATCAAATTTAACGAGAATATTTAGTAGCAATTTGGGGAAACGAATTTGGAGTTTCGGCAATTCCTTGCTGGCACGAGTGATAAACTGAGCAAAAACAGGAGACGGCCTGCCACCTTCCCCTGAACCCTGTAAACAAAAAGAAAATACAGTACAACTAGATGGATCTTCGATTGCGCGCAATCGAAAATTATGCCTCCGCTATCACGCGATTTTAATATTAAGCCCAAATTAACATGCACAGATTTAATTTTTAAAAATATTTTTCATATATTTTGAGTCCTGTGACCTTGACCATATGACCCCAATCTTTGATGGCTCCCTAAAAATCATTCAGGTACCAAGTTTGATTGAAATCTGACATTTAGTTCTTGAGATTTTGGCATTACAAGCTTTTTTACATGTATAATGAGTCCCGTGACCTTGACCTCAACCTCATGACCCCAACATGTTATGGCTACGTTGACTCTTTATGATACATTCAGGTACCGAGTTTGTTTGAAATCTGACATTCAGTTCTTGAAATTTTGCCATTACAAGCCATTTTCGCATACATATTGAGTCATGTGACCTTGACCTTTGACCTCATGACCCCCCAAATCTAATCAGATCAGTGGCACCCCGATATGTACACTCATACCAAGTTTGAAATTGATCTGTCAACCGGTTCTTGAGATATCGCAAGAACGAGGCATTTTTGCACATACATTGAGTCCTGTGACCTTGACCTTTGACCTCATGAACCCCAAAATCTAATCAGATCATTGCCACCCCAATATCTACACTTATACCAAGTTTGAATCTGATCCGTCAACCAGTTCTTGAGATATCGCGAGAACGAGGCATTTTTGCATATATATTGAGTCCTGTGACCTTGACCTTTGACCTCATGACCCCTCAAATCTAATCAGATCATTGTCACCCCAATATGTACACTCATACCAAGTTTGAAATTGATCCGTCAACTGGTTCTTGAGATATCGCGAGAACGAAAACGGGACGGACGGACGTACGTACGGACGGACGTACGTACGGACGGACGGACGGACGGACGGACGGACGGACGGACAACCCGAAAACATAATGCCTCCGGCCACTTCGTTGGCGGAGGCATAAAAAAGTACTCAATAAAGGAACTGTGAGACAAAAATAGTGTAGACTTTTTTTTTAGACTGTTCCAAATATAATTTCATTGCCTTTAAAGATGGGCAATGGCAATGTGTATGAAATACTACTCAAGATAATACAAGATACACGATAATTGTGCGGGTCTGAACGGTACCAAATGACCAGGGATAATAATAAGCGCTTAGAGGCTTTTCTGCAGTAGGCGCTATACAAATACGATCTATTATTATTATTATTACTTGATTTAGTTTTAAAAATTAGCAATTTACAGTAAAAAGAATGACGGAAGAATGAATTGAACCAATTCTTCTTACATTGGAGCACGGTCAGAGCAGCGTGAGGTCGAGCAAGAAACGGTGAGACAAAAACTGTTTTTGCAAATAATCTCAACAAATTTATCAATTATTCCAAGTGTAATTTCATTGCCCTTGAAGAATTGTTTTGGACATGTGAATGAAATATTACTCCATAAGTCCATTTAGTTTTTAAAAATTAGCAATGCAGTCGACAAAATCAATGAAAACAAAGTTTTACTTACGTTGGAGCGCGGTCGGAGCAGCACGGGATCATGCAAGAAACGGTGAGACAATTTGACAAATTTGACAAATTGGAAATTTGAATGAAATAATACTTTTTTTAATTTAAATTTTAGCAATCAGTCAATTAAATTGATGAAAATAGGGCAATTTGTTCTTACGTTGGAGCTCGGTCGGAGCAGCGCGAGATCATGATGTCAAGCAAGAAACGGTGAGACAGGAACTGCTGTTGCCCTGCAGCCCCTTCCCCAGTACCTGTAGGTGATACAAAAAAGCAATAAGTTGACATTATTAAAGGGATCTAGTATTAAATTGTCCAAATCCACAAAACTTACTTCAAACTCTGGTGTTGTCATTCATACCATGTTATAATCGTGTAACCAATATCAGATCACAAGAATACAAATTTATCAACCATTCATCACTTTTTGCACATGTCAACAAAGTTACTAAATCCCTTTAAAGATTGTTATTAGCGGATGTAGAAGGCACTTTTTTTTAATGCTACAAAAAATTAGCCACTAAGCTTGTTTGTGCGCACTACATAACACTGAGCCATTGTGTATTTTAAACTGTGTGCAAGGTGTTATCAATATGGCACTGCACGTCTTATCACGAATCCGAACCACATTCAACATTTCATTTGAGTCATTTGCGCTTTTCAGCAACTCGTTTCTATTATCATCAACATTTTTTTTTTTTTATATGCACCCTCTCAACTCACTGGGGAGCATAACAAGCCATAAAGGTGTAAAATAGAGCAAAAAAGCAAACTTCAATTATCCGTCTCTTTACTCACCCGAGGTGTGGCGCTCAGGTCTCTCCAGCAAGGCAGCTACAACCTCCAGCGCAAACACTCGGTAGCTGATCTGCAAATATTATCAATTCAAAGGTAAGAAGACTTACCAGAAATATTTCTTCAATAAATAAGAAAGAGAAAAGAAAATTGGTTCGCCATGGGAATCGAACCAGAGACCTCCTGTTGCATAAAACTTACCATTAATGGTAAGTTGGATTTTAATGGTAACTTCCATAGAATCCTTGATGCTGATTGGTTATGGTGTCTTGCAAAAGAGGGAATATCCCTTTAAAATACATGTCAGTTATGGATTTAGATGTGTGTGTTATCATTACAAATTAAGTTGCAATAAATTTGAATTTAGGAGAAAAGATAAAGCCGCTCTACAGTGATATCCTCAATATTGTGCCTACAACTCCTATTCCCAATTTAAAGGACCTAAAGAATACAACGTACTTTGACACTTATTCCATAGTTGATGACTTGAAACATAGGTCTGCCGAAAAAAAATCCATGAAAATAAACACAGTAGTGATTTAAGACTAGTTTTCTGATGCCAAATCTCACTTAGCAGCCAGTTTACGCCCCACCCACATTTAGGGTCCGGAATCGGCAGCGGGATCGACATGTGATTGACAATTCATTGGCTTACGTCATGACGCATCATCTACAGAATTTAGTTCATTAGTCCGTTCTTTAGATGACGTCACATTTTGGCGATTTGAAAGGGGCGTTCCCAGGACAATTAGATATTTACTAATTACCACAAAATTGATTGATTTCATGAGAAATGACTGCCAAATTCTTTTTCTTCGGGAAAAATTACATATAGAAAGCCGAATTGTGAAAATTAGGCCATCTAGACACTGTAGTTCCTTTAAGTACTTTTCTGTCCTCTTTTTTGGAACATTTCATTAAGGGGGGATATTTCATTACGCTTATAAAAGAAAACAAATTCTACCTTCGCATTCTTGGAGTAGAGGTACAGCCACTACACAAAGCTAGCCTCAGCCTCAGGAGTTAAGATGGCTAGGATGTGCCCAGTAATACAATAATAAATCATAATAATAAATAATATACAATAGCAAATAATATAAGATAATTAAAAAGAAATACTAAAAATAATCAAACAAAATAAATACCTTAGCATTCTTGGAGTACAGATACAGCCACTGCACAAAGCTAGCCTCAGCTTCAGGAGTCAAGACGGCTAGGATGTGCGCAATCGTGTGAGAGACCCGCGTCCGGTATTCCATCTTGTCCGGCACTTTCACGCACATGTGCTGCATCAGCACACGGATACATGGGATAGATTTCTCGCCGACTTCCTTGTACATGTGACTATTAAAAACAAAAGTGGAGGAATATGAATTTTAAAAAGAATAATAGTTAACAAATAAAATAATAATTTGTTTGCGACATTCCATCTTGTCCGGTACTTTCACGCACATGTGCTGCATCAGTACACGGATGCACAGGATGGACTTTTCACCGACTTCCTTGTACATATGACTGGTTACAAAAAAATACATTGAAAGCAAATTAATTAAAATACAGAAGAATAATAAAGAATAAATTAATACAATTATACAAGACTCATTTTTTGTACTATACAGGGTGGCCCCAAAAAAACGGAACGGGGCACTTCCCGAAATAAAGTAACACATGTATTATGTCCATCGGATAGAGTGTCTTTTCAAATGAACAACGATACCAAGAACAGTCAATTTGGTCGTGTAGTTTTTGTTTTACGGCCCTGTGAGTGACACCATGTCAGGTTCTCTTTTTTGTCAATTTGTATTGAGATGAATAGCACGAACCGCCGTTCATATCGGTGAGCATCGCGCACTATTGTTAGTGTGCACTCAGCCGTGTGCCGAGAGAATAGGCCTGGTCGCTGAATGGTATTACGGGCAAGGAGTGCGGTTAAACTGGCATTCACGAGGTCGAAATCGACATAAATCGGCACCTGACATGGTCTCACTCACTGCGTCCTTAAACAAAAACGACCTGACCAAAATTACTGTTATTGGTATCGTTTTTCATTGGAAAGGACACCCTATCCGATGAACATAAACATTGTGGTATTATATTTTGGGAAGTGCCCCGTTCCGTTTTTTTTGGGCCACCCTGTATAGTAATTTTTGTATATACACACGTATTGAAATAATATACAAAATGCATGAAATTGATTTTTCTCCACCTTCCTTGTACATTAGATTACCAAAAACAGGAAGTGATCAAAATTAATTAAATTCAAACAGAAGAAACCGACTAGAAATATTATGAATGATTGAAAATAAGCAAAGAAAAATAGGCTTCGCCGGGAATCAAACCCGAGACCGGTCTAGCAATCCGGAGGTCTCGGGTTCAAATTCCTTGCGAAGCCTATTTTTCTTTGCTCATTTTCAATCAAAATTAATTAAACTAAGAAAAAATAATCTTAAGCGATTTAAATACTTTTTGATATCCTATCTTAGCCAGGACTTCTACCCACATGTGTTTAATGCAAAAAATGCATCTAGAAATTTCTTTATTTTTTCCAATAGATTCTCGTTTTCACCAAGCACTTGTTGGTAAACCTGGCAAACAGATATAAGAAATACAATTTGTGAATAGGCAATTACAATTTACATTGTACGTCCCCTTCTACTTACTAGTGCCGAGTCCCAAATGGATAGCTGTTTGGTATCCGACCGTGAAGGTCGGATACCGAATTCAAATTCTCGGATACGGGTTTACGAAAAAAAAAAAAATTTAAATAAAAAAATCGAAAAAAAATCAGAAAAAAAATTGGATTTATCCGAAATGTAAAAAAAATTAATAAAAAATGGTTCAACCATGGTTGAAGTATTAAAAATCAAAGCTCTATGTTTTTTGTTTTTTGTTTTTTTTACATTTCGGATAAATCCAATTTTTTTTTTTTTTTTTTTCGATTTTTACGATATCCGTCCGTCTTTACTCGGCTCATATCCGGATATCAATATATCCGGTTTGACTCAGCCCTAATACTTACCATGCAAATGCTTCAGCATGGTCCTTGGTTTGCTGCACATACTTGGGGATCGATGTTGCAGCCACGCCCTGGTTCTCACCAATCAGCATCAAGATGTTGGGAAGGAGGGATTTGAACACCTGAAAAAGGTAAATCATAAATCAGTATGAAAACATTATAATAAAAAATAATAATGATGATGATGATGATGATAATGATGATAATGAATTAATGATGATGATAATGAATTAATGATGATGATGATGATGATGATGATGATGATGATGATGATGATGATGATGATGATGATGATGATGATGATGATGATGATGATGATGATGATGATGATGATGATGATGATGATGATGATGATAATGATGATGATGATGATGATGATGATGATAATAATAGTAATCAGTATAACATTAATAATAATAATAATAATAATAACAATAATTATAATAATGAGTATGATAATAATAATAACAACAATAACAATAATATCATTCATGCATTTCTCAAGCGCATTACAAATTTCCTAGATGCGCTTTACATTAAACATTTAATTATTCCTAGATAAATTGTTCCCTTGTCTGTGCACTAAGAAAATTTATAATCTCTTACCATGCGTAGCATCTGTGCTGCGTCTCCATGGGAACCCGATGCCATTGCCTCCATGCCCAGGTACGCCAGCTGAGCAACGCTGTACACAGAGTCCAGAGAGCTATGGAAGATAAAGGTGGTGACAATAACAAAAAGTGGCAGCTTGATATATTCGCCATCTTAAGCAAGTTTTTATGGAGACATTTAATAATCAAAATATTGTCTTTCTTCCTTGTTTGCATCCATGCCACTGACAAGATCAATACCTTTAATTGAAGTTAGGACCAAGTTGAATTACAATAGCCTATTTACTTGGAACTTGGTTGCTAAGTTAATCACAATGTTACTTAGTAAAGATCACTGCATTTCTTCTCATCCAATGCTAGAAATTACTCTTTTTTTTGTCTTGTGGCCCAGTCGGGCAAGTAAAAAACAAGATTTGTCACACTCTAGTGGCCCGAAACCTGAATCTGGTGGCCCTAAACTAAGCAAAAATATAAAGAATTGTGCAATATGCTGCTGCCCATTCAGTCAAGGAAAATTTCTTCCTGTCAATTCTAGTCTTATGATTGAATGATGGGGCATGGTCTATTCATCAATTGAGCGCATTACGGAACTGATCTACTTTATTCACGAACACATGCTTGACGAAGGTTTTATCCCAGTCCTGTTTGGTGGCTGTTTGGTGGCTGTGTCTGATAGATGATTTTTCTTCCTTTAAAGAGATCTAGAGATTCTAGTATGACTGTATGATAGGTCGTGGTCTATTAAATACATAACTGACCAATTCAATTGAATTGGTTACAGAACATATTCATGAAAGCCTGCTAGCTTAGCTACATGGCTACGAATTAAACACATGCTATTTTAGTTGCTTACTAGGGTTAACTTAATGGGTATGTAAGGCTTACCCAGCTGACCTTAGTTGGGGACTAGGAGAACTGTTTGTTGTCCAATAAACCTAGAGGGTTAAAATACACTTAGCAAGTAACTAGGCTATCAGGGTTTCATGAATATGGGGACTGGTCTACTTTATTCACTTACACATTCTTGCCGAAGGTGTTGTCCCAGTCCTGTTCGGAGGATATTCTGCTGACGTCAGCTAGACGTGTCAAGACTTGTTCCAACACCTCCTCGGAGCTCTTCAGGGGAACGTTACGGAGGAGATAGACAACTTCCTGGATAGTTTTTAAGAAGGAAGAAAAATGAAAATAAAATGGAAAAAAGCTAAATAAAGAAGGCTTTGTTAGATTGATAATTAATTATGAGACAACGGAATAAAAAAAAAAACCAACACCAAATATACTGACTAAAAACAATATCTGAACTCTTTGAGAGGAACCTTGCATAATGGATAAACGACTTCCTTTGTATATGTGCAATTGAGGCGAAGGCGAATTCTGATAGCTCAATTGGGAGCGCGTCTGATGCGAGGGATCCCCGGTTCGAATCCTACCATCAAACAAGGCATTTTTTATCACTCAATATATTCAAGCTAACACACGTTGTATGTGAATGTGTCTCCCCGTGCTTCCTACACATGATAGGGTTTACGGAAACAAATCTGTTTCTCGGATAGGATGATAAATGGTCCCGTTTATAATGCACGAGAAAGAAGTCTACTTCTCAAATAGAGTAGGGAGTTAACCCAGTTGACTATTACATCACTGCACATCACAACCAAATTAAAGTGACAGCTGACCATTATCAGCAAGTAGATTGTAGTCACTCCACGGAAGAAGAAGAAGAAGCAGATGTGTATCTTTTAAATACACTGTAAGTAGTGCTGTTGACGAGTCCCGGGTACCCGGGTCCCGCCGAAAAATGTTGAGTCCCGGGCGAAAAAATCGATACTCCATATCCCGAAAAAAAAGCAAAAAGTCCCCTTTTTGAACGCCCGAGTTATCTGCCCACTCTCATTTTCTTTTTCCCTCTTAGAACTCCAGAGTTTTCTGCCCACTCTCATTTTCTTTTTCCCTCTTTGAACTCCCGAGTTAGCTGCCCACTCCCATTTTCTTTTCTGTCCTTTTTGTGTTCATACTCTGTAATAATATGCTAGTTATCATTCAGTTTATTAACTCATGATATGCAATTGTATTAAACCTTTGTTTGAAACTTCATATTTGTCTATCGATCTCTTCATTTATGTATGTATACCTATATCGCGCACCGCATGTGCATCGAATGTAACAAGGCACAATTCCACCAGATCCCACATACATGATACATTTACAGGCGCTCAATGCATAGCCCCAAACAACCACTGATCGACTATTCATGCATATTCATGATGTCACAGCCAATCAAAAGGCGACAGCACTTGTGTACGTTAGATCGGTGCCTCGCCAGCTAGCCCATACATGTAGTGCGCTGTACCTGATACAGTACCACGCACTGATACACATTAGAGGCGTGGCCTATTCAGCTACAGCCAATCGAAGCGTAGTAGCATGGAAGCACCGATTGTGCAGTACTAGTACAGTACTACTGCACAATCGGTGCTTCCATGCTACTACGCTTCGATTGGCTGTAGCTGAATAGGCCACGCCTCCACGTCTAGCCAATCGAAGCGTAGTAGCATGTATCACAGCATTAGCTAGAGAAGTAAGACTATTAGGAAGCACCGATTGTGTGTGGTCGGCTCTGTCTGCGCCGGGCTTTACACACACGCGCTACGCAATTTCGCTGCTGCGCCCGCAAATGAAGTTGAACAACGTAATACGAATGAAAAATGAAATTGTATCGGGACTTCGGGAGTCATCGATTCATTGCATGTACACAATGATAATCGCTCGTTGGCAGAAAACATCCAAATATAGTGGCGCGATGACAATCACATTCGGCGAAGTGTGTGTTGAAGTTACGATCGGCCACCCGGCCACCGAGATCATTTGTCTTATTTTCGTCTGAAATTTCGTAATCAAGGTAAATTTGAACAGCATGTTACCATAATTCCGTTAAGATCATGTCAGAAATGATAATACTATAATTTATTTACGAATTTGCTGTATTTTAGAAGATGATTTATTGTCATAAATGCGCTGCATTTTTGTCACTTGAATGAACATGTTTTCCCAGCGGCATGACATGCCGATAGCGAAATCAACAAATGGATAAATTTCGGGTACCCGGGACTCGCCCGAAAAATTATCGCGAGTCCCGGGTAGTAAATATACCCGAAATCGACAGCACTAACTGTAAGGAAAGTTCACAAACCTTAATAGCATGGAAGATGGCCCTGTAGATGCGGTCCGCCTCCTGGGTTGTCAGGGCAACCACCTCCTCCTCGTCCTCGTCATCATCCTCCATCTCTGCATCCACGATCCCACCGCCGCCACCAGTGCCGCGGCGCGCTCGCTTCCCATGATGCTGCTGCTGGGAAGAGTTGGCCTTCTGGCTGTCGGGCCTCTTTCGTTTGGTGCCCTCCGACTTCGGCCAGAGCTTGAAGGTTCCCAGCGCCTCTTCGAAAAGCAGGGGCTGTTGGATCCGGTAGGCTCCACTACCTAATTAATCAGAAGGAACATCGAAAGGATTAACATTTTGCACTTTGTCAAAGTCTTTCTTTTAAATGACATCAGCGATCCCACCGCCGCAAACATTGCCACGGCACTCCCGGTTGCCATGATGCTGCTGCTGGGTAGAGTTAACCTTCTGGCTGCCGGCCTCTTTCGTTTTGGTGCCCTCCGTTCTTGGCCAGAGCTTGAAGGTTCAAGAGCTCTTCGAAAAGCAGGGGCTGTTGGATCCTGTAGGCTCCAATACCTAATTTGTTGGGAAACATATTTTATTAGGTTTTCATATTTTTATTCCTCAAAAACATTTCCTCGTCACTGATTCTTGGCGCCACAACTCAATTAATTGGAAGGACCGTTGAAATGATTTTGCCATTCCTCATAGCTTCCTTTTAAGTGCTGGGCCACAAGAGAAAAACAAAGTATCAATAAAGATATATGCAGTTCATTTCATACTTTCCCACTGCTGCCACCATTTCTAAATTAATAAATTTAAAAAATAAATAAATAAATAATAAATAGACAAATAAAACTGCTTAGATTAATTGTAACACAGTTTCACTTTTTACCTGGTATCTCTAACAGCAGGATGTAGAGATGAGCAGCTGCTATGGCTATTTCTCTCTCCACTGCCTGTGAGAGGAGGCTGTCCACCCTGCTCATGAAGTGGTGCAGTCCAGCCAGGAGGGATCTAGGCACAATATCATTGTCACACAGGACCTTCCAAAATCCTGAAATAGGGGGGAGGGGAGGCAGAAAGAAAGAAATACATTGTAGTACTTGAATCAATTTTATTGAGGCCATTCCGCCACGGTATTGCAATATATACATTTGTTGAATAATCTATAATTCATCAAAAATCATCATCATTGATCACTTGGCTACTTGGAATATTTTGAGAATTATTTACCAGAAATAATAATTCCTTGAAAGGTATCACCATAGCAATTAAATTTGAAACTTATTTCATTTTCCACAGGGAAACATCCCTCAGCTCAAGACCACTCCTTTCCCATAAATGGACCACCCTTTCAATTGAACTTACCTTGTGGCAGAGTGGCAAAGTCCACTCTAGCCCAGGGGGTGCAGCAGTCTATGGCATCCTTGAGGGACGACAGCAGCTCTCGATGGTCGGACCACTGGCGTTTGATGGCTGCTGGGGGCTCAGGGTTCTCAGTGAAATCGCTGCTCCAAATAGCTTCCACCCATTCTGGTTGAAACATACATGTTGAAAAAGAAATAATATAATGAGAAAATAAAACTACATTTAATAATCACTGCAAAATCGCTTCCACGCATTCTGGTTGAATATAAGTTTAAAAGAGAATAATAATTTGTATACAGCAGTGTTGTATCCGAGTCCACCCAATCCGAGTCCGAGGCCGAGTCCAAGTCCAGACTGTCCGAGTCCGAGTCCAGACCATCCGAGTCCGAGTCCGAGTCCAACTCTTTTTTGTTTAATTAATTAAATTTTACATTTATTCCTTTTCTTATCATTTTGAAGCTTACCGTAATATACTCTTGCCTTTTCTCACTTTTTAAAATTTTGTTATAAATATTGCCCTCATTGTTGAGTAGGGCGCCCTCACTAAGCTATGCAATGAAAATTTCAAAATCAATTCTGCACCTGACCACAGCATTCTGTCATACAATGAGTAACTAAACATAATCAATGTTTACATACAAATTGTACATGTAGCATATTTTAATTGTTATCTTTCTGGAAAAAAAAGAAGTTTTTCTTCATACGATGATTGAAAGTGTTTTATTGCCAAAATTGTGCGTGCATGTCACTACAAAATATTGCGAAAAATATGTGGTGTCGATTTCGGGAGTATTTCCCTCCGGGACTCGCGATAATTGTTCGGACGAGTCACGGGTACCCGAAATTTAACCATTTGTTGATTTCGCTATCGGCATGTCACGCCGCTGGGAAAACATGTTCATTCATTTGACAAAAATGCAGCGTATTTATGCCGATAGCGAATAAAAGGGGACTTTTGCTTTTTTTTTCGGGATATCGAGTATCGATTTTTGCGCCCGGGACTCGACATTTTTCGGCGGGACCCGGGTACCCGTGACTCGTCAACAGCACTATTGAGCAACAATTATTCTGCGTTGGAATGTCTAGTTAGGTTTTATACAATTCTCTGAAAGATAAACTATGAATTGTTTATATAATTTTGAACGTATTTTGTACTGCCTAGCCCTAGGGCCTAGCTGCAAGCTGCACGAAAACGTTCTTAGATATCACCATTTAAATGAATCCTTATGCGTCAAGTGTCAAAAATATATATTTTGATAAAGTAATACATAATTACCAATATGATTCAATAAATGCCGATCCTAGGTTTGTAAATGACTCCTCGTCCTTCTTGAAGTTGGTTGTAACACTCATTCGTGGTTCCGACATTTTTTGATATCGTGATTCAAATCACTGCTGAAAATACAGCCTGATGATAGCGACTACTAATACTATGCATGTGAATCGCGCATCGCACGTAGCGCACATGTCACCCATAATTATACAGGCACGCAATATTCATGCACACACATGCATATTAAACATCCACTGATTCGCGCGACCGAGAAATTTTGTTAAAGGGATCTAGTAACTTTGTTGACATGTGCAAAAAGTGATGAATGGTTGGTGCAATGTATATTGTTGTTATCTCATATGTCCACAGGGTATTGTGTGAAAATTTCAAGTCAAATAGACATTGTATGTAGTGCTGTAACTGACCTTGATGATCGGATCGTTTGATCGGATCGGCAAAATTTTATCGATCTTCGAAATCGGATCGATGATCGGGATCGGATGATCGGCTAAAAAAAAAAAAAATCGTGTTTTTTTTCTTTGGAAAATGATCCCCAAAAAACACATTTTGGGAATATAAATGAATACCAAAGCAACATATATCCATATTAATAAGCCCAAGGTAATCTTGTACGGGTATGCTTTCATTGCAAACTGATACCTCTTCTTTTACAAAATTACTCACGCCGATTTTGAGCTTAGTCACATGTGATTAATTTGGCGTAACCTTTCAGAAACACATGGGACTAAGCTCAGAACCGGCGCGAGTAACTTTGTAAAAGGAGAGGTAATCAGTTTTAAATGAAAGCATACCCATACAAGATTACCTTGGGCTTATTCATATGGATATATGTTGCTTTGGTATTCATTTATATTCCCAAAATATGTTTTTGAGGATCATTTTCCAAAGAAAAAAAAAATTTGATTTTTTTTTTTTTTCTTTTTTTTTTTTTTTTTTTTTTGCCGATCCGATCTTCCGATTTTTTCTGCATGATCGGAAATCGGCAAAAACGGTCCGATCATGTATGATCGGATCGTGATCGGCATGCCGATCCGATGATCGGTTACAGCACTAATTGTATGGCCAAGTAATGAGCGAAAATGCAAAGTGATATTCAGTAACTCACTGCACTCACTTTGTACACGGAAGAAAAACTCGCCCGGAGTTTTTCTTATCTGAATACTTCAATCATACATATCTTTGTAACGAAAGGGAAATTTGAAAAACCGAAACCTGTCCCATGATTTTATTGTTAATACGAATACAACAAGGTATAAGGGAACCGCTAGAATTAAAATTTTATTTTGAGGATTTGGACAATGTTACTAAGTCCCCTTTAAAAGAAGAAAGAAAAAAGGTAAAATGAATCAATCATTGACACTGTGATTGGTCAGACAGAGGTAGAGACTCGAGACTTTATTTTTCCCGAACGTTCTGGTGTCCAAGGCCAAGCTGTCGATGTAGATGACTAAACTTCTAATGTCATGATAATTCTAAATCTAAACAGTAAACTAAAAGTTAAACTAAGTCTAAAGTCAAGTCTCGAGTCTCAAGAGTCCAGACTCAAGTCAAGACAAAATTAAAATTCTGTAAATTGTCATGACGTTTTTAATTTGGCCAGGAAAGTGCAATCAATGTAACAAACAGCAATCTAAATAAAGAATTAAATGGTATTTGGTATGACTCCTGTAGACTGTAGTGGGGTGGGATTTCCAGTGTAAATGCAATCATACAAAAAGTCAAAATAGTCTGAAATTAAATGTAGCCTTTTCACAGTACAACAAAAGTGTTACATTGTATTACCAGAAATAACCGCCACCCCTGCGTACTTTGGCTTATTGTCGTGAACTCACAGCGCAACTCAAAACAACTACACGCTGGCCCTGCATCGATATTGTGGACCTGACGTGCTCGTGCAACTTGCGCCGCGTATTGTTCACATCAGCCCGCATCATGTTGAGCCTAATTTCGCTGAGCCACTCTGCGTCACACATACACACAAACTTTCAACATCAGCGTCCACAGACGGCTCAAAACGTAATATCTGGAAATATACTTCTAATTATAGTTCGGTGTCGACAGATCAAAACAAAAGGACTGTTCGTCCCTTTTTTAACGATTAATACAATACAATAACATTATTTATTCATATTCGAATAACAGAATGATACATTTTGTCTCAAGATAGAAGTAAATGAGTCTTACCACGATCCAAATCCTGGATTCCAAGGCTCTTGAAACGGTCCGCGGTTTCGCGATCACTCGCCATCTTGATGCATCAAATTTGGCGCGCCTGCGATCTAGTGCTATTTTTAGACTGCATCACACGGCTGTACGAGGTCAACGCACTTTTGCATGCTGTGTTTACATCAGGCTCATATTCAGACGTTTGGTTTGATTATTTGAGTCCAATATGTTCGTGTCTTGTCTTCTTCTTCTAGCTCTTCTTCTTCTTTTGTTTATAATTTTTAAAAATGTATTTTAAAACTAATTGTCTATACAAATGTATGTATTTTGCAATTATAAGACCATTACCAGTGGCTTAGCTGTGGGAGGGGGGAGGGGTGGGGGGCATGTCATGCGAAGAGAATAGGACAAAACAGAACATGAAATGAGCGTCATTGCTGGTGTGAAAATATGGCCGGTGTCCACCGAAACGTAGCGGTGTGACAGGGATAAGTGTCCGTCCAGGGATAATTGGCAGTGACGTCATTCGGACAGTTTAAAGGGATAGTTGAGTTTTGGTATAGAGGGCGCTACACAAAATAATTTGTTTGAGAGATAATTAAAAACTAAGCGTCAAAATCGAAAGACCACACAATTTTAATGACAGAATAAACTTTATTTGATCAAAATCGGTTCAGAAATGGCTAAAATATCAATAAACATTAAAGGGGTAGTACAGTTTTGGTAAGGCTGAACTTTAATAACTAAACGTGGACAGTAACATTGTAAACTAATAGTTAAAACTCTACCATGCTCCAAAGGTATACAAAATTACAAACGACTAAGTAAAAAGCCTGTTATCATTCAAAAAGAGCCATTAAAACACAAGAGGGCGCTTTCTAAAAAGGCAATGGTTTCAACCATTTTTCATACAAAACTATGCATGTGATGTTTTATTGAAATAATGATTAAATAGATAGATCATCAACAACTATTCAAAAAACGCTTTTGAACATTTTTGAAAAAGTGCAAGCATTTGTTTAATTTTTTGAAAAAATCATCTAATTATTTGGGCCCCAAATAATTATAAGATCAGATATATTTATTGATATTTCAGCCGTTTCTGGGTCGATTTTGACCAAATAAAGTTTAGTCTGTCATTAAAATTGCATGTTCTCTCAAATTCGCCACTCAGTTTTTCATTACCTCACAAACAAATTGTGATGTGCAGCGCCCTCTCTACCGAAACTGAACTACCCCTTTAACCATTTGTAATAATTGTGGGGCCCCACAATTATTCGATAATTTTGAACCAGCCATTAACAAACAAATTAAAATGCTTCCTCTTTTCAAAAATTTACAAAAGAGGTTTTTAAATATTTGTTGATTATCTCTCTATCTAATCACCATTTCAACAAAACATCACATGCATAATATTTTTATTTAAAATGGTTGAAACTGATGAGTGTTTAGAGAGCGCCCTCTTGAGTTTTAACGGCTCTTTTTTTAATGATAGCAGGCTTTTTACTTAGTCATTTGTACGTGTAATTTGTTATTCTTTTCGAGCATGGTGGAGTTATTACATACAATTAGCTTGAATTGTAGTGGTGCAGGTTTTGGTTACTAACATTCAGTTTGACCAAAACTACGCTCTTTACCAAAAGTCAACTATCCCTTTAAATCCTATTCTTTGTTTGTCCGTTTTCGAGTCTTCATACACACGGAGACACACAAACACACTCAAACACAAACATACATACACATTTAACTCATTCATGACGTCACACTGACACGAATGACGTCATAACATTCATAATTCAATAAAAATGAACTTGAATAAATAAAAATTGAACTAATATACCACGAAACATTGCTTTTACACGTGACACACACACATAACACACATTTACGGAGTGATTTTGACACATTTCCCTTGATATAAATTTGGCCTAGACACATGGAAACTTCTGCCCCCCCCCCCCCCCCCCCCCCCCGTCCCTGGAAAATTGGCATGGTTCATCCCGCGTCTAAATCGATTATTATAAAGAGCAAATCTGCTGCCACCCAAGGTTATAGATCGTATCATTTCTGCCACGTATACATGCCACACAAATCAATTACATCGAGGGAAAGGGCTATGTGCAACAACATAACTGGGAAATAAACAGTCGCATATAGAGGGGGATAACGTTCCTTGTTTTATTTTGGGGGGCCACGAAAGCTTGGGTTCAGAGGCCCACGAGGAAGGGGGTGGGGTTAACCGTTAGCGGACTAGGGGACTGTATGATTATCATATACAATATTTGTCTTTTCTACACTTTCCTTCAAACAATAAATACTTTCATGAATAAGCGAAAATACTTCAGGATAACAAAATTACATAATTATGTTAAAGGGATAGTTGAGTTTTGGTATAGAGGTCGCTACACAAATTTTGTTTGAGAGATAATGAAAAACTGAGTGCAAACATTCGAAAGAGCATACAATTTTAATGGCAGAATAAACTTTATTTGATCAAGATCGGTTCAGAAACGGCTGAAATATCAATAAATATATCCGATAGTAATAAATCTGGGGACCAGATATATTCGATTATTTAAAGGGGTAGTTTAGTTTTGGTAGAGAGGGCGCTGCACATCACAATTTTGTTGTGAGGTAATGAAAAACTGAGTGTCGAATTTGAGAGAACATGCAATTTAATGGCAGAATAAACTTTATTTGGTCAAAATCGGTCCAGAAACGGCTGAAATGTCAATAAATATATCTGATATTATAATTATTTGGGGCCCAAATAATTAGATGAATTTTTCAAAAAATTAAAAAAATGCATACACTTTTTCAAAAATGTTCAAAATCGTTTTTTTAATTAGTTGTTCATGATCTCTCTATTTAATCATGATTTCAATAAAACGTCACATGCATACTTTTGTATGAAAAATGGTTAAAACCAATGCCTTTTTAGAGAGCGCCATCTTGTGTTTTAATGGCTCTTTTTGAATGATAATGGGCTTTTTACTTAGTCGTTTGTAATTTTGTATACCTTTCGAGCATAGTGGAGTTATAACTATTAGTTTTTAATGTTACTGTCCAGGTTTGGTTACTAAAATTCAGCCTTACCAAAACTATACTACCCCTTTAAACAAATTTAAAGGGATAGTTGAGTATTGGTCAAACTTAACTTTAGTAACCAAAACCTGCACCATTATACGGTACAAAATAATACATGTAGTTATAACTTCACCATGCCCGAAAAGTATACACAATTACAAACGAATAAGTAAAACCCCTGTTATCATTCAAAAAGAGTCGTACAAACTCAAGAGGGCGCTCTCTAAAAAAATAATTGGTCTTAGCCATTTTTCATACAAAATTGTGCATTTAATGTTTTGTTCATCAACAACTTTTTAAAAAACCTATTCAGATTTTTTTCAAAGTAGTCTTTAAAGGGATAGTTGAGTATTGGTCAAACTTAACTTTAGTAACCAAAACCTGCACCATTACGGTACAAACTAATAGTTAATTTTGTATGACAAATGGTTGAAAGATTTGAAACCAATGCCTTTTTTAGAGAGCGCCCTCTTGTGTCTTAATGGCTCTTTTTGATGATGACATGCTTTTTATAAGTCGTTGGTAATTTTGTATATACATTTGGAGCATGTTGGAGTTATATTTATTACGTGTACTGTAGTGAATTATTGTGCAGGTTTTGGTTACTAAAGCTCAGCCTTACCAAAACTGTACTACACCCCTTTAAATCATGGCGAATGGGGGCATGCGAATTATCAGGGTGAGGGGGAGGGGGGGGGGGTGGCAAACCCTATACATTCTAAATGATTCCCCCCCCCCCCCCACCATATGTAATTTGTTATTGTTTTTATCAACATGTAAGTTTCTGTTGTTGTTGTTTTGTAATTTTGGCGTTCGTCCAAAGTGCCATAATACTTAATTATTAATTTAAAATCAATCATAATCATAATTAATAAGCTGCCTGTCCATCACTAAAATCCGACCTAACCGTGCATCACATAGTCGGCCTTTCTGGGCTGGCCAGATGATGTATTAGCCCGATGGCTATCATGGGGGCATATACAAATGGTAGGGCACACCATACAGTATGTATATTTTTGTATTACCCCATTATTGTTTGTTTTTAGTAAATTATTTGGGGAACCTGCCCCCTCCGCCCGTGCCCCTCTCCCCCCATTTTGATGAACTTATTATTTATTTTGTACAGTAGTATACAATTATCCTACATACAGATTTACTTAGTTACATTTTCAAATGCATGTATTGCCCGGTATACATGTTTAGTCTTCGGACTTTTAGTTACTCAGTATAAACCAAAATTGAATTGAATTGAAAAAGCACGTATAGCTACTCCAAACTCATACGCACCCCCATGCCCCCATGGAAATAACTGCTTCTTCACCAGTAATAGTGCCGTAGCTCGGGGGTGGGGGCACTGAGGGGCATGTGCCCGGCATGTGTCCAGACAATACCAACAAATAAAGCAGACAAAACAATTATAATTCAACGTGCATAGATATATAATATTGTGCTCTCGAGCTTCTCTTGGCGTGCCCCCCGCAGTGGCGGTGGGGGGGGGGGGGGGGGGGGGGGGGGGGGCACACCGTTATGTTTCCTTTATTTTTTGTCAACAATATGCCCCACCTTTCCCCATATTTAATTTTTAAAATGTGCCTTCTAATTATCGGGGCTCTTGCCCCCCCCCCCCCCCCCCCCCCCCCCAATACCCCACATGTCGCTACCTACGGCACTGATGTATGCCACGATC